>OX104112.1:42473062-42872683 GCA_944474755.1 Limnoperna fortunei
CCGATATCTCGAACACCGGAAGTTGGCCCAAGTAGTCATGATATAGGTTGATGACCTACTAAGATCCCCTTTTAATTTACAGTAGATCCATGGCGATTGAAAGGGGTGTGAAGTACTAGTAAGGCAACAATTATCACCATACGAGTCATTTTTCATGTAATTCAGACCCCGATATCTCGAACACCGGAAGTTGGCCCAAGTATTCATGATATAGGTTGATGACCTTCTAAGGTCTCCTCTCAATTTACAGTAGATCCATGGCGATTGAAAGGGGTGTGAAGTCCTAGTAAGGCAACAATTATTACCATACGAGTCACTTTTCGCGTAATTCAGACCCCGATATCTCCAACACCGGAAGTTGGCCCAAGTATAATGATATAGGTTGATGACCTACTAAGGTCTCCTCTCAATTTACAGTAGATCCATGGCGATTGAAAGGGGTGTGAAGTCCTAGTAAGGCAACAATTATCACCATACGAGTCACTTTTCACGTAATTCAGACCCCGATATCTCGAAAAACGGAAGTTGGCCCAAATATTCATGATATAGGTTGATGACCTACCAAGGTCCCCTCTCAATTTACAGTAGATCCATGGCGATTGAAAGGGGTGTGAAGTCCTAGTAAGGCAACAATTATCACCATACGAGTCACTTTTCGCGTAATTCAGACCCCGATATCTCGAACACCGGAAGTTGGCCCAAGTATTCATGATATAGGTTGACGACCTACTAAGGTCCCCTCTCAATTTACAGTAGATCCATGGCGATTGAAAGGGGTGTGAAGTCCTAGTAAGGCAACAATTATCACCATACGAGTCATTTTTCACGTAATTCAGACCCCGATATCTCGAACACCGGAAGTTGGCCAAGTATACATGATATAGGTTGATGACCTACTATGGTCTCCTCTCAATTTACTGTAGATTTATGGCGATTGAAAGGGGTGTGAAGTCCTAGTAAGGCAACAATTTCACCATACGAGTCATTTTTCATGTAATTCAGACCCCGATATCTCGAACACCGGAAGTTGGCCCAAGTAGTCATGATATAGGTTGATGACCTACTAAGGTCCCCTCTCAATTAACAGTAGATCAATGGCGATTGAAAGGGGTGTGAAGTCCTAGTAAGGCAACAATTATCACCATACGAGTCATTTTTCACGTAATTCAGACCCCAATATCTCGAACACCGGAAGTTGGCCCAAGTAGTCATGATATAGGTTGATGACCTACTAAGGTCCCCTCTTAATTTACAGTAGATTCATGGCGATTGAAAGGGGTGTGAAGTCCTAGTAAGGCAACAATTATCACCATACGAGTCATTTTTCACGTAATTCAGACCCCGATATCTCGAACACCGGAAGTTGGCCCAAGTAGTCATGATATAGGTTGATGACCTACTAAGATCCCCTTTTAATTTACAGTAGATCCATGGCGATTGAAAGGGGTGTGAAGTACTAGTAAGGCAACAATTATCACCATACGAGTCATTTTTCATGTAATTCAGACCCCGATATCTCGAACACCGGAAGTTGGCCCAAGTATTCATGATATAGGTTGATGACCTTCTAAGGTCTCCTCTCAATTTACAGTAGATCCATGGCGATTGAAAGGGGTGTGAAGTCCTAGTAAGGCAACAATTATTACCATACGAGTCACTTTTCGCGTAATTCAGACCCCGATATCTCGAACACCGGAAGTTGGCCCAAGTATTCATGATATAGGTTGACGACCTACTAAGGTCCCCTCTCAATTTACAGTAGATCCATGGCGATTGAAAGGGGTGTGAAGTCCTAGTAAGGCAACAATTAGCACCATACGAGTCATTTTTCACGTAATTCAGACCCCGATATCTCGAACACCGGAAGTTGGCCAAGTATACATGATATAGGTTGATGACCTACTATGGTCTCCTCTCAATTTACTGTAGATTTATGGCGATTGAAAGGGGTGTGAAGTCCTAGTAAGGCAACAATTTCACCATACGAGTCATTTTTCATGTAATTCAGACCCCGATATCTCGAACACCGGAAGTTGGCCCAAGTAGTCATGATATAGGTTGATGACCTACTAAGGTCCCCTCTCAATTAACAGTAGATCAATGGCGATTGAAAGGGGTGTGAAGTCCTAGTAAGGCAACAATTATCACCATACGAGTCATTTTTCACGTAATTCAGACCCCAATATCTCGAACACCGGAAGTTGGCCCAAGTAGTCATGATATAGGTTGATGACCTACTAAGGTCCCCTCTTAATTTACAGTAGATCCATGGCGATTGAAAGGGGTGTGAAGTCCTAGTAAGGCAACAATTATCACCATACGAGTCATTTTTCACGTAATTCAGACCCCGATATCTCGAACACCGGAAGTTGGCCCAAGTAGTCATGATATAGGTTGATGACCTACCAAGATCCCCTTTTAATTTACAGTAGATCCATGGCGATTGAAAGGGGTGTGAAGTACTAGTAAGGCAACAATTATCACCATACGAGTCATTTTTCATGTAATTCAGACCCCGATATCTCGAACACCGGAAGTTGGCCCAAGTATTCATGATATAGGTTGATGACCTTCTAAGGTCTCCTCTCAATTTACAGTAGATCCATGGCGATTGAAAGGGGTTTGAAGTCCTAGTAAGGCAACAATTATCACCATACGAGTCATTTTTCACGTAATTCGGACCCCGATATCTCGAACACGGGAAGTTAGCCCAAGTATTCATGATATAGGTTGATGACCTACTAAGGTCCCCTCTCAATTTACAGTAGATCCATGGCGATTGAAAGGGGTGTGAAGTCCTAGTAAGGCAACAATTATCACCATACGAGTCATTTTTCACGTAATTCAGACCCCGATATCTCGAACACCGGAAGTTGGCCCAAGTATTCATGATATAGGTTGATGACCTACTAAGGTCTCCTCTCAATTTACAGTAGATCCATGGTGATTGAAAGGGGTGTGAAGTCCTAGTAAGGCAACAATTATCACTATACGTGTCATTTTTCACGTAATTCAGACCCCGATATCTCGAACACCGGAAGTTGGCCCAAGTATTCATGATATAGGTTGATGACCTACTAAGGTCCCCTCTCAATTTACAGTAGATCCATGGCGATTGAAAGGGGTGTGAAGTCCTAGTAAGGCAACAATTATCACCATACGAGTCATTTTTCACGTAATTCAGACCCCGATATCTCGAACACCGGAAGTTGGCCCAACTATTCCTGATATAAGTTGATGACCTACTAAGGTCTCCTCTCAATTTACAGTAGATCCATGGCGATTGAAAGAGGTGTAAAGTCCTAGTACGGGAATAGTTATCACCATACGAGTCATTTTTCACGTAATTCAGACCTTGATATCTCGAACACCGGAAGTTGGCCCAAGTTTTCATGATAACGGTTAATGACCTGCCAAAGTCCCCTCTCAATTTACAGTAGATCCATGGCGATTAAAAGGGGTGTGAAGTCCTAGTACAGGAATAGTTATCATCATACGAGTCATTTTTCACGTAATTCAGACCCCGATATCTCGAAGACCGGAAGTTGGCCCAAGTATACTTGAGATAGGTTAATGACTTACTGAACTCTCCTCTTATTTTAACATAAGTCTATGGCAATCGAAATGGGTGTGACGTCCCGGCAGGATAAGAGATATTACTTTATCGGTAATTTTCACTTAATTCAGATTCGGATAACTCAAACACCAAGAGTTGGTCCAAATATTCCCGATATGGATTAAGGACCTCCCTGATTCCCCTTTTAACTGACTTTACGGCTATGGCGATTGAGAAGGGTGTTAAGTCCTAGCTCTGGAATCAATGTCATCACTTAAATCAGACACAAAAAATTTGAACACCGGGAGTTTGTCAAAGTATTCAAGATATAGGGACGCGATTTTTTCATATCGATCATTTTTAGTAAAGTCGGTCCTTAATAACTTAAAAAACCAAAGTGTGGCCTAACTATTTACCAGTTGGGTTAAAGACCACTGTTCAATCTTAAAATTAGTAAATTACTAACATTAAAATAATGTTCTAATTCCCTAAATGTAGAATAGTAGAATTATCCTATAAAAACGTTACGGTACTGTAACAGAAGTAAATTGAATTAACGATGTATTCTTCTTTCTTTAACACTCCTCTTTATAATAGATAGCGGAATTGTTACATGTCTGAAGCTTATAAATTTAAGTTTATACTATTTTAGTTGTTTAAACTATAGAAAAATCGATTAGTTAAGATATTAATGTAAAACGCCAAAATACAAAAAAAAAAAAAAAAACAAAAATTAAAAAAAAAAACAAGAAAGGAAAAAAAAAGGAATACGGAATAGTGAGATAGCAATACACCTGCCATTTCGAATGTAAAAGCGTCCGATGAAGCAAACACTGACATAATCCTTGACTTGAGAAAAAAATTCTACATAATTATAAAAATATAATGAAACTGTAATTAAATAATAGTTTTTAATGATGATTCTTGTTAAATGATAAACTTAATTAATTTTATGTTGCATAGGATGCATATTTAATTTTTTTTTTTTTTTTTTTTTTTGACAATTGGCACTACTTTTCTATAAATTTATCTAAATAAGAAAAGAAAAATAGTCATTGTAAAGTGCGGTTTGAGAGTCATGTGTGAAAAGAGAGATAACTGAAGTTAAAAATTTCTTACTTTTCATACATTACTCGAACACTCCCGAATGAATATTATCGCGGGCTAAATTATTGATGGATAGCGATATTGACGGCTAGCGGTATTGACGGCTAGAATTGCCGGCTAGCTTCACTCTGGTACAGAATACTACGGTTAATTATGAAACTGAAGCCACGGAACACTACGGATAGTATATGAAACTGAGGCCACAGAACACTATGGTTAGTTATGAAACTAAAGCCACGGAATTTAGTTATGAAACTGAATCCACGGAATTTAGTTATGAAACTGAAACCACGGAACACTATTGTTTTTAATGAAACTGAAGACACGGAACACTACGGTTAGTTATATAACCGAAGCCACGGCGGAACACTACGGTTAATAATATGACTGAAGCCACGGAACACTACGGTTAGTTATGAAACTAAAGCCATGGAACTCTACGGTTAGTTATGAAACTGAGGCCACGGAACACTGGTTAGTTATGAAACTGAAGCCACTGAATTTAGTTATGAAACTGAAACCACGGAACACTATTGCTTTTTTTAATGCAACTGAAGCCATGGAACACTACGGTTAGTTAAATTACTGAAGCCTCGGAACACTACGGTTAGTTATGAAACTGAAGCCACGGAACACTACGGATAGTTATGAAACTGAAGCCACGGAACACTACGGTTAGTTATGAAACTGAAGCCACGGAACACTACGGATATCTCTTGGACACTGCCGATATTTCTTGTACGAAATATATATGCTTAGATGTCTGTATATTTAGTTTAATTAAGATATCTGTTTTAATAGTTATCTGACAGATATCTCGACTAATCTTCTGGTTTTTTTTTATAGGTTTCGTGTTTGTATTTTTATTTTTTGTGGTGTATAGCTGTTTGTTTTGTTGTTGTCTCCAGTTGTTTTACCATAGTTTAGTCTGACCTTTACGTGATATTGTCTGAATACTCCTCGTTATCTTTGATTCTTTTATATACAAGCTTATTTGGCACGTCAAAGATGCCAGCAGGTGATAGCTAACTCAATAACATGGTCGAAAGAGTTCTACCAAAGACAGACGACAAACAATTGTCATTGAAAATACAAAACCGAATGAAATTAAAGCGTTAACTCAGATGAACCGGAAGGCAAGCGGTTTCTTTTCGTAATATGGTTATTGTCAAAGTCAAGTAAAACGAACCACTAACAAGGATAGATGCAAATTCACTCTCAACGTGAAAACTTAAATCACGTTTAATACGTCAGTTATAAATAGCATGTTCCTCATCACCATGAGCAATTCGCTTTTATCAGGTAGTCCACACTAACTGAGAAAATAGCAGTTTTTTGTCGGATATTTACCTTATTTATATGTTGAAGAAGGGAGATAATCGATATTGCAATCGTTGTGTTTGCCATATAAAGAAAGAAATACAACATATAAAGTTACGTCAGACGCGCGTTTTGTATACTCAAGACTTATAAAAAGACTAAATAATTTAGATGCTGGAGAGCTAATTTTTATCATCCAAATGATAGAAAATGAACTTTATTGAGCTAAGGTCGTTTACAATCAAGAAAAAACCTTCCACAGTTAGGAATGTAAAATGTGAAACAAGCTAACTGTCTCTTTTGTGATAATATGTAAAATAACTTAGCTTGCATAAAGGAACGCACATAGCATATAGCTTCAATATTCCTCTCTGGATGTTAAGCAAATATTTGACCAATCAATCAGTCAAGATATGTTTCAAACAGATTGTCACTATCAACCCCGGAAACACTGATCCGAAAATAATAAAGACTTATAAATAAAAATGTTTCGTTTTGTAATTTTAATCAAATTTTTAATCATTTTCATCAATTTTTCATAATGCATGCACGGGGGGGGGGGGTAACTTGGTAAAACGGATGTGCGGCCCGAAGGGGTCATCTTTTTAGCTCTGGAAATTATATGAAAATGTAGCTTTTTTCATTGTTAATTATTATCTAAATATAACCATGCCCCAATTCTCATCTTAAGCCCATGTACACCACAGTGATTTTACAAAATAAGTGTTCCATTAACATCACTTGATCATTTTTGTAGTGAATTGACTATTTAGTCGATGGGGGTGTGCAGTAATAAAATATATGAATAGGTCTGATTTAAAACTCAATATGTGATTAGGTACCGTTTCATAACGTCCGAAAATATATGAATAGGGTGGGTTTTAAAATCTCCGTCCACAGACCTGTACATAAAAGTATCCCTAGTCCCCCCCCCCCCGGCCGGGATGCATGCAGACACTAACACAATTTTGTGTTTCTTGGGTCATCTGCGTTGTGTAACTGTTCCAAGACAGTAGTTCATGCACTTCTGTTATTTGTTTTTCGTTAATTTATGTTGATGTATAGTTCTGTATTTAATTGTGAGGTCTGTGTGATATCATATTTATAATAAATAAAAATTATATAACACGATGTCTGCCTGCAATCAATTTTAGAGTTACTAAGCAATAATCAACAGTATTTAATGTCGGAGTACCTTAAACAAGGGTTGTGTTTACTATAAAATGTCAGATTTTAATTTTAAATTTATGACTTCTTTAAAGTTGAAATTCAATTTATTTTAGTACGAGCGACCCTTGTTATATGTACATGTATAAATTACTTTTAGCGTCATATATTTTCAGATTACGTGTGGGTTGTTAACATAAAAGGTCGTAAAACCGAAAAGCATGAATGACAAACAATGTTCCAAAATAAAAGTACACATGAACGAAATTTCAATCGATTTTTTTTTTTAATATCCAATGGCCTAATGAAATAATACAGTTCAAATTGCTGATCTTGATCATTTGAAATTCAAAGAACAATGAAAATGCCACATTAAAAGGGGTTTATTGTTTTTAGAGAAACATTAACCAGATATTAATTTCAGTTAAAATAAAGACAACATGTAATAACGGATTCTGGAAATTGTGCCGAATAATAAATCACGAAAAACGTAAATGTGTCGTTGTACTGTGTGTTGGTGTAAACAAACAATCACACAGATCTAGAAATTACTTCCTAACATGTACATGTATTTCAGTTATTTTTCGTACTTGTTTATCTGCTTCCTATTAATGTTTAAGTTTCTTGCGGGAAATATGCCCCTTCTTTCCCGCATAGTTAGTAAATACCTACAAGTATCTTGACATTATCAGTAGACACGTTTTTTTATATGGGGTCTGTGTGTCCGAGTGGTGAAGGTCTGTGTGGCCGAGTGGTAAAGGTCTGTGTGGCCGAGTGGTAAACGTCTGTGTAGCCGAGTGGTGCAGGCCTGTGTGGCCGAGTGGTGCAGGTCTGTGTAGCGGAGTGGTTAAGGTAGTTGATCATCTAATATTGATCACATGCCAATCAATACTGAGGTTGAAAATTTGACCCTAATGTGGGCAGAATTTTTAAACTTAATCCCAAAATGACAATGATTGCCAGTTTTCATGCCAAGGGTCATAGATGTTAACAGATACTCCGGCTTCCACAAAAAATCGAGGGAAATTTTCGTATCGTTTCATAAAATCCGAACATTCCAGTTTGATTGTTTGAATGGTTTTTAACACCAGTTTTCGATTATTCCATTGATTGTTGTAAACTTATTCAAATGAACAAAACGCATGCAAATATATCGCTGTAGAAAACTAGTACTTAGTTCTATTAGGCGAATATGTTGCAGATTTTTATTGTGTTTTAAAAGCCATGTACTCACTGACCTCTGTCGGTAGAAATGAAGGACACCATCCGCCATTTTTGGTGAAAATCTCAATACCACTTTTATGATAAAATTATTGATAATTACTTTCATTTAAAGCTCTTATTTTCAGAAAAATAAAAAATAATAATGAAATTATTATACCTATAGTACTTTTTTTTCCCAATAGACATCTCGGAGACAACTATTTTTTTTTGTCCATCACTAAAATGTACATCAATATCTTGACATTATACCAAAAACCAAGAAAATATCAATGGACAGAATTGCAGTCTACTTTTTTAGTGTTTTTTTTCTTCTCTGTATAATATACAAGAACTTTTTTTTTCATTCCTCCACCCCTCTACAATAAGCTCTGAAACCCCTATTTTTATTTTGAAAGCTATTTCAAAAACTAACTATAAGGCAAGTTTAAAGAAAATTCAGTTACAAATTATTTTCAGTGTAAGTTTCCTGAACCTCCTTAAACCTACTAATTACACAGCGGCGACATCATCCTAAATGTAATGTTTGGAGAGTAAGTCACAGTTAAGAATGTGGCTTTAATCCATATGCTATAACGAGGCAGTGCACTTAAATGTTAACCTGATTTGCTACAAATTCCAAGGCACTTTAAAATTTGTTGTTGTGTACAAGGCAGTATTTAAAACATTACGGGTTCAGCAAATACAAAAGAACTTAGTATATAATACAAACAGAAACACATATAGAGAACAAAATGATTGAACATGTAAATGAATTATATATAGTTATAACAGATACTAGTGACCAGTGTGGACCTTATTTTCGCAATTCAAACAAATTTTATTTTCAAAATTACAGTGCAAGAATATCAGTAAGATAGAATGAAACAACTTTAAATCTGTATTCGATACAAATGGTTTTAAAATGTGGGATTATGAAAAAAAAACTTTGACCAGTGTCATTAATTACGTCTACTATGATCTCTCTTTTTTAATGTGAAATCTTCCATTCTTTCTCTTATTCTTGTTACGTCTGTTTTCTTTTCTTTCATGTCGCTTGTTCTTCCATTGCAGTAATCTCTCATGCAGCTCACATGAGTATGCAATTGATTCAGGCTTACAGTCGGCAACATCAGTAACAGTTGGTGTGAATGTCTTGGTTACTAAGTTTGTTTCTTTGTTACATTCGCTGACTGTTATCTCGAACTTGCATACTACAAATGTAAATTCAAAGGTAACAATTTGGTTCAAAAATAACTGTCGGGTTATGTTAAATCGCAACAGCACTAAATTTGCATCGAATATGATTATTTTAGTCCGCTGCATAACTTAATTCCAAAAATATACAAGCGGTCAAGATAAATCCAATATTTACTTGTTTTACCTTGAAAATAGATCGAAATAAAATACAATTGTTCAGAAGCAAATAAAAAACGTCCTAATCTCAATCACCTAATTAGTGTATCTGATTTATTTACGCGATAACAACAATGTTTTCAACAAAAAGGGGCACGTCTGCTGCTATTAGATTTGCTACGATAGACAAAGATAATTTATGTTAGTATTATATATAATATTAGTGTATTAAATTGACATCAACACAAAAAGGACGCGGCTTTAAACAGGGAAAAGCGAGGCTCTGCCAAGTACTTATATAGTATTGATGTCAAGTTGAAACACTAATATTATGTTTATTCTGCAATTTATCGTACATTATTTATTCGCATAGTACCTTTTTTGTTTCTTTCGTATTTTTTTAAAATTCACATTAAATTGGTTCCGTATTACGCTTCAACACATTGTATTGTACATTTCGTGGAAAGACTTCTATTTGACCCCCCCCCCTAAAAATTCATAATTACGAACGTAAATAAAAGAATTTGGCACTGGGTGGCAGCCACTGGTGAACACCACAGTAGACACAGTCATGCATTGCCAATCGGGCAAGTGCGAGCAGTGTCAACTCCATGTATCTTGTGATAGTCTAATGCATAGCGTATTTTTTATTGGGGTTTCAATTGGAAGTCTTACCCATTTCGTGTGCAGTATTTAACATGTTTAAGTTATCAAAATAATACAGCTTTTTGCTGAGCGATTTGAATGCGGACCTCGTGATTTATAATATTACTGGGTATTACGTTGCCTACTGCTGAAGAGGTAATTAACACGACGTGATGATACCCTGGTGTCAAATTAGTGTTGATTAATTAATAACAGCTGACCTTATTTCATCTAATTGAAAGAAATATAATTTTACTGATATGATTTAAATATAAATACCACCTATTGTTAATGGTATCGGGTAGCTATGTTTTTTTTAACTATTTGCGAGGGGTGTTTAGGCCAAACCATCAACTCAGATGATATGCTTTACCCTCTTTTATAATGTGAGTAGCTTTTATCTACATGGTATATAACGCGGGTAGTTTATATCTACAGCTCATATGACGTGCGCATTCTTTATCTACAGCTCATATGACGTGAGCATTCTTTATCTACAGCTCATATGACGTGAGTAGTTTTTATCTACAGCTCATATGACGTGAGCAGTCTTTATCTACAGCTCATATGACGTGAGTAGTTTTTATCTACAGCTCATATGACGTGAGCAGTCTTTATCTACAGCTCATATGACGTGAGTAGTTTATATCTACAGCTCATATGACGTGAGTAATTTTTATCTACAGCTAATATAACGTGAGTAGTTTTTTTCTCTAATTTTGACGTAATATTTCAAACGCTTGACCTGTGTGGAAAATATAGTTCTCGTCACTAGTGAATTTATTGTTCTCAGCAGTTGATTGGTTTAAAAAATAACGTCATAATAAGAATTCATGACGTCATAAACAAAACACCTTCCATTTACTATTCAAGTCATGAACGTAAAATTGAGGTTGGGAGAATTTGTACTTCATTTCGCAAATTTACTACTTTTTAAAATTAGAGAAACAGAATCTTACATTAGTTCTCTTGGATTATCGGATTTCTACAATCTCGATAGTTAAATTATGGAAATTTAACTATCTCGATTGGAGAAATCCGATAATCCACTCGTACCAATGTAAGATCCTATATATCTACAGCTCATATGAAGTTGGTAGTTAATATCTTCAACTCATATTACGTGAATAGTTTTTGTTGTTACTTACTCCCGAATTTTTCTTTGATAACTTTCTTTTGACTCCTCACACGTTTTTTTTCTTCAATATGTTCTGCGAGCATTTTCCTTTTCTCTTCCTTTTTGGTTTTCCATTCCTTTAGTTTTTCCAGTCGATCACAAGGCATTGTTTTGACGCGAGTCTGTTCACACGTCTCTGCTGATCCTTCTTTTAAGGTCATGGTCATCGTGGCCTGGTTGGTAGAAGTGTTACACTCACTCCATTCACCTCGGTCATACCGACACCCTATTAATATATAGTCAAGTTATATGTAAATTTGGCTTCTTGTCTCAGTCATTCACTTTTTTCATTAAAGTCTCTGTCGAATCGATTTCGTGTTCGTTCCCACGAAGACAATTATTTTCCATGTCCAGATTCGTCTCTCTCTCTAAATTTATATTCCAAGATTTAAGCAAACAAAAACCCATCGGATATGCGTACTGGTGGAAGCCTTTGAGGTGGAAAGGGTTGGGGCTGGTTCAGAATACCGTATATGAATGGAATATCACAGATTACAGAAAATTGAAAGTCGATATACTTCACAATTATTAACAGTTTACGGGGGATAAGAACCAAAATTACGAGTCAAGAAAAATAAAAAAACGTCCAATCACGGATCGCTGAAATCACTTCCCCCTCCATTTGCCAACAACTATGGATACGCGATGTGAAATGTTGGTCAACGTTCATGTCCTGTGAGGGATTCTATTGTAAAATATTATAATAAGCATCGTTGTATCTCAAATAAATCTCACAAACAAGTATACATGTAAAACCCAGAATGACCAATAATAATAAAATGCGTCTATTATTTCGTGATGTTATTGTGGTTTAGATCTAAGGTGGCTAACCTCCCAAGTCAAGGGTTCTGATTCCACGTTCGCTCCATCATCAAGCGAATGTGGAATCAGAACCCCTGACTTGAGAGGATGAAGATGGCAATGTTTAGCTATTTCACTAAAACCACGTTTTGTCAGGGATAACGGCCGACGATGGGCAGGTAAAAGTAAACTTTTCGCACCAGTTCCTAGTCCATTATTATTAAGGACCTCTATTTAGTGTATTTTTGTACATGTTGTGTCTGGGTTTTTGTTTTGGTTTTTTTTTTTGGTTTTTTTTTTTTTTTTTGAATACGCGTTTAACGTCACTTACAACTTTAAAATGTTTGAGCTATATCCTGGTGTCAGTTTTTATTAGGTAATCGGTGAAAACCCCGACCTTTGGCAGGAACGATCACGTAGCACTTGACTTTAGATTGGAATACAAACAGTTGTGTGTAGAGGCAAATTTTATGAAAGTGTAAATAAACATTCACTATTGTCAAGAATGACAGATAGATTCATATCTTGTACACGAGCTTATTAATCTGTATATGATAATATGGCTTCTGTGAGATAAATATCTGTAGTTCCCATGTTTAGGTGTGTAGGTGATAACATCATCCTCGGGGTTAAATTGTTCAGATTCAAATATTAATTTCCTAACGTTAACGGTTGATTAAACAGTAAAAACAGACAGCTAAAGTATCACCGTTACTATGGAAATACAAATCGGGAGGTGTCATTTACAGCATTAGCAATGACAAAACTTAAAAATTAATTTGTGAAGCGTTTTTACTATATGGCTAATTCAAATTTGTGTTAAATAAATATATAAAGGAGCGTCCAATTGTTTTCCCTTTATACTTACTGTCATTGTTCTTTTTCCAATGTCCCCTTCGCCTTGCCGTCACTATGGCTACCAAGGCCAACAAAACTATCAACTGTATTTTCATCCTTGAAGAAAAACAAAGAAATAAAAATTAAGAGGACGGCTGCTTTTTAAATATCACGAAATATAACTTGGTGCCAAACTATAGGATTATGTAAATATAAACTTATTGACTTACAAGCTTATATGTTCTTAATCTCAAATTTCAGAAATAATTGAGTAATATTTATTATGCCATAGTTTAAACAAAGGGTTACGTGGCTTATCAATCCTTCTTTACGAATTAACGAATAAATCATAGATTCTAATCTGTTTAAAACGGTCACCTTACTTTGTCCTTCAAAGCTTTTGAAGACGTTTTATTCTTGAAGTAAATATGTTTATAAATACCTGTTATGTTTTCTTTTTTACTAATTTAAACAATGGTTTGTTATTTTATGGTTTATTTATGTACAATAAACAACGGTGGACAATAAAAAAACGTGTAATTTTAGTATGTTTAATATTTTTCCTGTTTATTTCTGAATATTATTTAGCACTGTGTTTTAATTCTCTCAAATCCACATTTACGAAAGGTTTTAATGAATTGTTTACGTCTCAAGAAACTCGTATTAGTCAACTATTTCATTTCGTCGGGACATAATGTAGACCAAATACTTCCGTAACGATGTATCAACGCGGAAATGGACCGAATCGCCCCCGTCTGCCTTTTTTATGAACGTCTTATACTTTTTAATTAGTTTTTTCAAATGCGCTCTGATAATAAGTCGTATTGTTTGTTTTGTGAATTAAATTGTTGAAAGTTTTAGTTATTTAACATGTCGGCACGTGTTAACTCTGTTATCTATTTTATTCTTTAATATTTTTCTCTTTCTCTCTTTATTTCGCAATTATTTTTTTTTTAAAGAGCTGATGTGGAAATAAAATTCTACAAAAGATGAAAAAGTTATTAACTGACCTGTCTTTGTCACGGTGTCGTCCGCTATGGTGTTACCTATCGAATGTTCAAAATAAGGACGATATGTATTTAAAAAAATGAATAGGAATGAGATCACCAGGTAAATGTTTACACAGTGAGAAACCGATAACGTTCAAATTTATTATTTGGTATACAGGAGTGTACCGACGAAAGGTGACAACGTTACCTTTGTCTAGTTCGTGGACCCATGTACAGTGATTTTATGCATTTTAAACATTGTTTTTATACTAAACAATATTCCACTGTAATGTTTGTATATCTTTTATAATTTATTATAATATTATCTGGTTCTTAAGTCATCAATATACGTAATTTATTTGTTATATATTTTTTGAAAGATTAAAAAAATATTTATTTTTTAATGACATTATTTTAGATATTCTTGTTTTATATGTAAATATGTTAATGTTATGCATGTATCACTATAAATTGGAGCACTATTTACCCTTATGGAAACTGGGGGACGATAAACTCATTCCGTGCTGTAGGGGATAAATATTCTGGAGGAATGCCTTAACTGGCAGACAACAAAGACAATAACAATTACACGTACTAGTATTGCAACTGTGGTCGACGAAGAAACCGGCGGACATCTTGGGATTCAACATGTTCATGGCATATTTGATAAGAAACGATCAATTATTTTCCGATGTCATAAAACCTGAGTTTTATGACATGTGCCAATCTTGGAGTTGCTTTCCCTTTCGGAGCAAATTTTGGTTGTTGTTGTGTCTGTTTGTTTTGTTGCTGTACTCTCTTTTTTAGCCATTATTGTGTCCATCCTTTACTTATCGTTTTACTAATACCCTTTGGTATCGATTTTTTCAATAACAAATACCTTTTGTTTATTTATTTCTGTTCATTTCTGTATTTGCCGGTCAAACAGTTAAATGATGTATAAACATTTAATTATCACATTCAAATTAGGAAAATATTTTGCGAGACAGTTAACACATACAACACTATTTTTATCAAAATTTTTCTACTTCATAACGCCGCGGCACACATAAATGACTGCATTATTATTATTATTATTATTATTATTATTATTATTATTATTATTATTATTATTATTATTATTATTATTATTATTATTATTATTATTGTTATTGTTGTTGTTGTTGTTGTTGTTGTTGTTGAAAATATATATTTTTTGTTTTATCTATTTTATGTAAGACCCCTTGGTCAAACGGAAAATATTGTTTAGAAGAATTTCAAGTTTGTCTCTGTGGGTTTAGTTTAAATTATTTACAAAACAAGACTTTTCCCTTCTGGGAGACCCCCAGATTCTAGTTACATACATATGTTTATAGGTAATACTGACATATACTTGTATAACATGATAGATCTGTATCGCTGTACATGTTCATGTAACCACTCTTGTAAAAGTTTGTCATTGAAGGAAGGTTTTTTTTGTATTATGCAGATGATAAAACATTCTATCAGTTCATTCAACAAATGTTGACGAAGTTATTAGTACAATACAGATTTATATTCATTGCTTTCAGTTTAACGTGGGATGTAAGCATTTTCTGTTCGAAAAAAGACTGCTAGTAAAGAAAGCACATGTTTGTTCTATTAGAACTGCAAATTTTTCTTGTAGTGAATTTGTTAATGAAATGAAAATTTGTATGTCACGTTATTGCTAACATTTTAATTTTATTAATTGTATCAAGTATAAAAGAAATAGAAAACAGATAAAGGATTAAATGCCTAATCTTGTTGATATGCCGGATGAATGAAAATAAAGAGTTGCGGGTTTTGGGATATTCGAAACTAATTACACCTTACAATGAAAGAGGAATAACTCGAATCAATACGCGCTGGCCACATATGTGTATAGCAGTCTAGTCTCAGTAAACGAAAAAGAATACCATCGGGTTGTGGTTTAAATTCAAAATATGAGCCCACGTATGAACCACAGTAGCTCAAATATTAATAAATGATAATATTAGATGTCATACAACAAAGCTTGTCTGAAACATTTTAATTGTTGTGTCAGAAGGCTTTGTAAACACACAAGATTTCCCCTAAACAAGTAAGTGAAACGTGCAATGTAAATGGTGATTAATAGAGTAGTAACGATCTATTGGAACACAAAAATACCATAACTGTGTTGTGTTGTCATTTCTGCTGCTTATTTTCCATAGTGTCATTAACAATAAATACCTAAATATTTTTAAATAAGTTTGATAAATATAACACATGCTTGCTATAATTATGGGTCAATAGTATTTGAATAAATAAAATAAAATAAAATTTAAAAAAATAATAAGTTGAAGGGTGAATCCATTGATAACAAAAACAGAGTTAACAATGTTTAACTAATTGTGCACAAGCTGAATAAAGATAGAACTCCAGTTGTTGATGTAAAATGTTAAATGAGGATAGTTGTTTTAACTAAGCACTAAAACACCGGTAAATTGAACTGCCATGAAAGTCCTTTTTTATTTTTGTAATTGGTCGCTATAACAAAAAAGATGGCGAGGGTGATATGCTTGTTCGTTCAAATTACAGCATTGTAATTTGTGTTAATAGGGAAACATATATTCCAGTAGCTTTATTCAATTTCTTGCTCATATCCAAACTGATGGTGCTTATATCTTCTGGTCAGATGACATTAAAAATAACCGGTAGTCTACAAATTTATTTCGTGAATACGAATATAATCCCTGGATAACGGAAAGGGTTCATAAGGCTGAACAAAATTGAGGATAAGGGAAGTTTTTTGGGGGGTTGTCATGTTCTATTTTATGGAAAGCCTGACAGATGACCGTGTTTGGAGAGTGCCACGCAAAATTTAGAAAGAGAAAGATAGAGAAAGGCGCTACAAACGGCAAACTTTTCTGTCCATATAAATACTTTGATCTATCTATTGCCTAAATTGATTTTTTGCATTGTTTACTTGTTCTTGTCCTCGTGTAGCTAAAAGAATGCTCGCTAGTTAATACGTACAACTGATTATGAAAAGAAACTGATATTTAAACATTACCAATAAAAATTAAATATTATTAACTGATCTTAACAATCGTAATAAACTAGAGGAAACATATATGCAGGTTTATGAATTTGAGTATGCAGGTGTGCTCAATTTTTCAATGTTTAGATGCTTCGACTCGTGCTGTGACGTAGTTTGTGTTAGGTTCAGTAAATGACGCAATGTTTATTAAAATTGCACACATGACAACCTTTGAGCAGTTGTCTAACAATGCTAAACAAGCAACTACCCATGACGTTCTGCCAGTTGTTGGAAATTTTATCGATTCCACGAAAACATGCGAATCGAGCACGCCTATGTCGTAGATATAAAAGCCATATCAAACGGTACCGAAGCAAGCACCAATTATACTGTATTCTCGAATTAACAAAGTTGATTGGGGTAGAGCTATTGCTTAGAATTAATAAGGTCAATTCTTCTAAGAAAGTCCCAGAGTATCAAAAGTCTAATTTACTGTCCTAGAAATTTCGAAAATTATTTTAATTCTTTGGTTTTTCTATTTTCAAAGTGCGGATTGCCTTGGTCGGATTTAATCTTACGTTTTGGAATTTGGGTGATAAAGGCTCTATAGCATCTTAGTCATTTGGATTTTTGCATATTGTTCCGGTTTGTGTGCAACTGGTGGGTCTTCGTTGGACGAAGCGCGCGTCTGGGTTGGCAGATTCTTTTAACCTTGGTGTCTTTGATGACAATTTATTTACCAAGTGGTTAATTTTGAATTGTATATTTTCATTCAAGCAATAATGGGACAAAGTGGCCATCTTTGATGATCTGCATGTTTCTATCCAAAGGAAAGGGAACACCTAAGCATATATATTCTAGTCAAGGTTTTTGAGTAAATCATCTAAGAGACTTGTAATACAAAATTCTATAATGGAACCCTTTAAGGAGTCTTCTTCTTGGCCCTTAGCCCAGGCTTAAGAATAGGTCATCAATGACCTGCCGCCAGCACACTGTTTGGGGCTTTTCACTGCCTCCACCCAGTGGGTTCCCTTCCTATTCAGCTCTGCAGCTGATGCCGGGTCGGTCATGCTTCCTCTTGCCTTGGGGGTTCTAGTAACATTAGGTCCAAATTAGGTAATTGATTTTAGGAAGACTTTTAAGCATTCGATCTTTTAGTGACATATTAATGGCCAACTTTTGATAAATACTTATGAAATCACACTAAGTGTGCAGAAGTATTATTCTTTCTGAAAGTCTGCCGATTACAGATTTCTTTTTATTCTTATTAATGGTGGTGGCAACCCCAGTTGGTGGGGTCTTGTGTACAATTTAGGTAGGGTAATAAAAAGTGTGGTTCAAAATAGATAACAATGATATTGGAAGTTGTGGCCTTTGCTCTAAGTGCCCAAGCTAAAAAAGTATTTTGGCACTTTTTGTGACAGTTGGGACTGTGATCTCAATCTTCATTTTCACAGGAACTATATTAGTAAATATATACTGCTCCAAAGGATCTGTTGACAATCCTATGCCAGTATACATCTCTGTAATGATTGACAGAACTGATGACTTAACTTGAGATGTGGAGGTTTTTAAAGTCGTACACAGACAAGCACTTTGTTGGATGATGACAGAACTTATAAAACCAATTTAGAGTAACTTCAATTTTGTTCTTGAGGACCAAGTTTGCTTCATTGTTTTGTATTTTTGTGGTGGAGGATGAGCTACAGCAAACAATTAAGATCTGAAAGGTTTTTAAATAATTTTGTTTAATTAAACACCACTTTCAGCAATTTTTCAGTTATATTGTAATGTCCAGTTTTTATTTGGGTAGAAAGCCAGAGTACCTGGTGAAAACTCAGACCTTTGTAGGGAAAACTAGCGATCTTTAACAATTAGGATTAGAGTGGAGCACACATTGACCACAGTGTGACTCGAATCCCCAACCTCAGTGTTGACAGGCACGTGATCAATAGTAGATGACTTACTATTATAACCACTCAGCCATGGATGTCCAAATGTTTGCATGTATTTTCCTTAAAACAAAATGAAAAAAAAAACACTAACCAATACAGCAATATTTAATGTTATAGTTGACTTGTGTATAACATAAAAAGTTAATTAAATGGAATATTTAGCACTTAATTGATCTTTCAATAAATGATTAAATATACAATAAAAACTGTCACAACCTTGTCAAAGTAACCTTGTTAATAAAATCAAAATAACAAAACATCAATAGCTTAAAATCACATGTCTCCTGTTCCCATGTAAATCACATGTCTACTGTTCCCATGTAAATCACATGTCTCCTGTTCCCATGTAAATCACATGTCTCCTGTTCCCATGTAAATCACATGTCTCCTGTTCCCATGTAAATCACATGTCCACTGTTCCGATGTAAATCACATGTCTACTGTTCCCATGTAAATCACATGTCCACTGTTCCGATGAAAATCACATGTCTACTGTTCCCATGTAAATCACATGTCTACTGTTCCCATGTAAATCACATGTCTCCTGTTCCCATTTAAACCACATGTCTCCTGTTCCCATGTAAACCACATGTCTCCTGTTCCCATGAATATCACATGTCTCCTGTTCCCATGTAAATCACATGTCCACTGTTCCGATGTATATCACATGTCTCCTGTTCCCATGTAAACCACATGTCTCCTGTTCCCATGTATATCACATGTCTCCTGTTCCCATGTAAATCACATGTCCACTGTTCCGATGTAAATCCCATGTCTACTGTTCCCATGTAAATCACATTTCTACTGTTTCTACTGTTCACATGTTCAACATTGATAACAGGAAAACAAGTAGTACAAAATTTGTAAGCAGTATTGCCTCAATTTTTGTTCCAGACAATTTGACAAATTTGTTAATTAGATTAAATACTAAGTTAACTGCTAATCCTGTTAACCATTCAAAATGTAACTGCAGACCCTGGGTCAGTTAACCACTAAAAAATGTAACTGCTAACCATTGGTCAGTTAACCACTAAAAATAACTGCTGACGATGGGTCTGTTAACCACTAAAAATGTAACTGTTAACCATTGGTCAGTTAACCACTAAATATAACTGCTGACCCTAGGTCAGTGAATCACTAACAGTAACCATATAACTGCTAACCATGGGTCAGTTAACCACTAACCATCAAGTGCTTGACTTTCATGTCAAGCATGACCTTAGCATTGACAAGCAACAGAGCTAAGTAAATACAAGCTACATTAATGTATGAAGTCAAATGAGACAGTAAAATGCTCACAAAATATACTTGTACTTACAACAGTACAATGTAACATATTCCAGAAAGAAAAAAAACCTGCAATAAATTTCTTTTTCACATCATGTTAATTCTTAAATGTTACCAACTCTGTAATGATTGTTCTTAAAAATATACTATCCTTAAAATTTAGTATATATTATATCTAGGTCAAATACACTAACAGAGTTATATCCTGCTTGACATTCATGAATTAAAAAATCTCTTCCAAAAAGGCCTTAAAAACACCAATGTCAAAAGTTTAGAAAAAATATTAACAAGTCTATAAGGTCACTCTTGACTTTCTTGTTTAACTTCACATGTTTCTACTTCAGAGCCTTCAATGTATGAAAAATTGCACACTTCCCCATGGGCAGATAACTCTTCTTCATCCATACTGTCGTCACTGGTAGCACTGATAGCCTCATCTATACCACCATCTTCCTCAATTGTTGACACGGAATCAATCGTGCTGTCATCATGAATTTTGTCTGGTTCATCTACTGGTGAAGAGTGACCATTTTCATGTTGACCTGAATTTAAACTTTTGCCATCCTAAAAAATATTAAATCAAAATATCCAAATATTTTTGTTTTCAATAACAATGAACCATTTCTGCAGATTTCCTTAATTTTATTACATGTAATACAGTAACATTTTCACTGGATCTTGTTACATGTAATAATGTAATGCTTTTGCTGGATCTTGTTACATGTAATAATGTAATATTTTAGCTGGATCTTGTTACATGTAATAATATAATGTTTTTTATGGATCTTGTTACATGTAATAATGTAATGCTTTCGCTGGATCTTGTTACATGTGATAATGTAATATTTTAGCTGGATCTTGTTACATGTAATAATATAACGCTTTTGCTGGATATTGTTACATGTAATAATGTAACGCTTTTGCTGGATATTGTTACATGTAATAATGTAATGCTAATGCTGGATCTTGTTACATATAATAATGTAACACTTTTTGCTGGATATTGTTACATGTAATAATGTAATGCTTTTGCTGGATCTTGTTACATGTAATAATGTAATATTTTGGCTGGATCTTGTTACATGTAATAATGTAAGTGCTTTTTGCTGGATCTTGTTACATGTAATAATGTAATGCTTTTGCTGGATCTTGTTACATGTAATAATATAATGCTTTTGCTGGATCTTGTTACATGTAATAATGTGACGCTTTTGCTGGACCTTGTTACATGTTATTCTGGTACCCTGACGATGATATCCTCTTTAGCCTAAGCGGCCTTCGGATATAAGGTCAGGTCAGGAGCATTGAATTTTAACAGTGAGAGCATTGAAATTTGAGGTTCGGGCATTCTCTAGACTAACCATTTTGTAATATTGATAAGTTCAAGTAGACCGAACGTATTATGACGTCACTCTCTTTATGACGTTCATTGTTTGCATTTCTTAGTTGAGTTTACATTAAGATTTCAAAATTTAAACGTAAAGTATATTTAAATTTTATAAAGAAAAGGTATTCCCAGCTTTTAAAAAAGATTGACATGTGAACGTGATATTAAATGGCGTCGTATTATCAACCAATGAAAATGCTTATATCGGAGGTCCTGACCTGGTGTTATATTTGAAGTGAAGCTTGCATCTATGAAAAATATTGCACCAGGAGACCAGGTTAGTTACATGTAATAATATAAAGCTTTTGCTAGATCTTGTTACATGTAATAATATAATGCTTTTCCTGGATCTTGTTACATGTAATAATGTAATGCTTTTGCTGGATCTTGTTACATGTAATAATGTAATGCTTTTGCTGGATCTTGTTATATGTAATAATGTAATATCTTAGGGGTCATCCATAATTGTCAACCATTTTCACAAGTGTGCAAAAAGCACACTTTCTGAAACCCCCCACCCTCCATCAAAAAGTGTACATCAACCATTAAACTAATATAAAAACCAAACTCCACAGAAACGAAAAATTGCTGAAGACAAAAAAAAGTGTACACAAAAATGTCAATATTTTTAACCCCCTCCCTAAAGTGTGTGGTTTGCACACTTATGAAAATGGTTGACAATTATGGATGACCCCTTAGCTGGATATTGTTACATGTAATAATGTAATGCTTTTGCTGAATCTTGTTACATGTAATAATGTAATGCTTTTGCTGGATCTTGTTACATGTAATAATGTAATGCTTTTGCTGGATCTTGTTACATGTAATAATGTAATACTTTTGCTGGATCTTGTTACATGTAATAATGTAATATTTTAGCTGGATCTTGTTACATGTTATTATTTAATGCTTTTGCTGGATCTTGTTACATGTAATAATGTAATGCTTTTGCTGGATCTTGTTACATGTAATAATGTAATGCTTTTGCTGGATCTTGTTACATGTAATAATGTAATATTTTAGCTGGATCTTGTTACATGTAATAATGTAATGCTTTTGCTGGATCTTGTTACATGTAATAATGTAACACTTTTGCTGGATCTTGAACCTTGTACAAATGTAATATCTTAGCTGGATCTTGTTTTGTATAATACAATAACATTTCCTTGACTTTGGTGGCAAAATTTCCATCTCTGATGAAGGATAAATATTAAATCAGGTTAGTAGTACCTGTTGATATTTTTTAATCATTACATTGTATGACATTTTACACTAAGTCTTTTACCTTTTTTTTGTTAACAAGTATGTGGTCATGATTTTAGTTATAAAATTGACACCTGCTGTGTTGATAATTGTTTCAGGCCATACATTACCTGTAAATTATGTACACTTGAGAATAGTTGTTTCTTGCAGAACTCTTTAAATTGATTTATAGTCATTATACATGTTATTGTGAGTTTGCAACTTGAGACACTTTTGTGCGAAAAAATTGCCAAAGACTATATTTTGTCCCCAGTTATAAAAAATTGCAAAAAGTTGTCAACATTGGCGAAGCCTATCGCAACCCCTGAACTGCCACTTATAGCAATGTATATAAATTGGCTTCACCTCAGATGACATGTTTTCTTGGGGTTACAACATACCTCTTACACTCGTACTGAGAAATTTGTTATTTACCGTTATAATTACAATCTGACTAAAGTATAATTAAAGGTCAGTGATGAATACACTACCTGTAAAAAGTGGGTTCTCATGTGTTCTTTAACGTGACATTTTCTTGTAAATGATTTCCCACACATGGGACATAAGAATGGTTTGATGCCGCCATGAGATCTTATGTGTGCTTTCCTGTTTTCTTTTCCTACAAAAAGCATAAATTTGTGAAAATACGTACTCCTGAGGTCATTAGCATTATCTTTGGCACAGATGTAAGCATAACAATATTAGGAGTAAGTACAATCAGTGACAGGGAACCAGGTTATGTTTATTCTTTATTGCTTTTTGATTACATTTGCTTGTTTAAAAAACATGGACTACTTTCTTCTACTAGAACAAGTATCACCAGCATCCAATGCTGTCAGCTGAAGATTTTTTGTTTGTTTGTTTGAATGAATGATGTTTAATGTCATTTTCAGCAATTTTTCAGCTATATCATGGCATCCAGTTTTTATTGGGGGAGAAGCCGCAGTACCCCGAGAAAACCACAGATCGTCAGCTGAAGAAAGTGACAGTAAAAAATGATAAAAACTTAATACAGGATGTGTTATGTATCATTCCAGCAAAGCTATTTTTTCTTTGCCAGTTCAATGTCCAGATGCATATCTCCTGCTTAAGAGAGGTTTAACCAATCAGAAACATCCCTTAGAAGTAATCTTTAACATTCAATCAATATCAAATGAAAAAAATGTGAAGAGGACCCTTTATACTGGGTTCAATTCAGTGAGTTTCAGTGAAAAGTGAAGAAAAAAACATGATGCTCAACAGTTCAAGCTGACATTTAGTCAAGAAGCCCAAAGTCTGTGGACAATTACAAATTTGTCCTTTGTAAATAAAACATGTAAAAGATGTAAAATGTGTTGTCAAGAACATACTACTGATTTTTCATAAAAAGTAGAGGCCAGGATACTCCTCATTCTCAACCATTCTGTTTGAGGGACCAATTTAGTAAAATGAGGAAACAATTGGTGAAATGGATCAAAATGAGGAAGAAAACACACAAATTTGTGGTCATATAAACACAAATAACCAGATATGTTCCTAATGTACTTACTTGCAAATCTTTTCTTACATATTGGACACTCGTATGGTTTCTCGCCACTGTGAGATCTCATGTGAATGTTCAAGTTTCTTGCCAAGGCAAACACCTTTTTACAAACTGGACATGGGAACTTTGACCCTAAAAATAGTAGACATCACTTTAAATTAATAATTTAAGACTAATTATGTCTGTGTTAAAGGTTGAGATCCATTTAACTGTTAAAACCTGCCACTATATGCTGTATGTGACGGTCCATGCCAGCAGTTTATGTCGCTGTATTTATATTTGTTTTGAATTTTCGTTATTTTTGTAATTAAAATAGGTTTGTTTTAAGTTTACATAGCAAAAATAGCTACGAATGTAAATCATCCATTTTCCTTATGTAAAATATCCCTTTTTCACATCTGTTTTATATGGATGTTGAGCACCACAGATGTTTTATTGATGGAAGGTACATCCCTGACCTTTGGGGAAAACTGGCAATCCTTGTCAATTAAGATTGGAGTCAAGTACAGTAGAAATTTATACATAATTGAAAACTGTTCAAATTTTTTATTTCTCCTTGTTTAGTCTATGTATCATTAGGTAGAGTAATTTAGTGTATTTTAAACCAATACATGTATGTAAATATATCAAAATATAACCAGGAAAACAATAATTAAATTCTATATTCTTCATATGCTTTATAATTTCAATAATACATATGTAATCTGTGTATAAATACCAATCATGTAAATATGTACTACAGTAAAAATGTGTAAGAGTTATCTCCCATATACTGGTAGGCTGGTAAACTGAGAGGTTAAATGGCCATATTGTTTACCGCAATAATAAAATATTACTAGAGGTTGCGGGAGTAGGTAATTACTGAAAGAGTGTGAAGAGAGATAGGTCTGACCATTTGCCATGTTTGCATACCTGGTTTATGAATCCTCATGTGACCTTGAAGACTGCTGGTGCAGGCAAATTCTTCATCACATTCTGTACATTTGTAGGTTTTTTTTACTGTATCTAAATCCGAGTTAGAATGACTGGAAAAAAAATGTTGCTGCAGCCAAACCATAGTATCAAACACTTCCGAACACAAAGAACATTTGTAGTTTTGCTCACGTTTTTCATGAATTTTTTTATGGTTGTTCAAATTAATTTGATTGGTGAACTCCTTGTCACATTTGTCACAGGAAAAGCTCTCAGCTTTTGTAGCCATGTTTGTTGATTTCGAAGGAGAATTTTTCGATAAATGCTGATAAGAATGATTTTCAAGCTCTGCACTGAAGAAAAATTTCTTGCTGCATTCTTTGCAGTGATAAAGCCGAGCCTCCGGATCATGTTCAAATGAATGTGACTGAATTTCAGAAGCATTCCTGAATACCTTTAAACAAACTATACATGTGTACTCAGAGTTTTGGTATGTGTGTTCTATTAAGTGACACTGAAGCTTAGCTGGCGAATCAAATGATTTGTTACATATCTTGCATTCCTGTATGTTTCCTTCATTGATTAAATGCTGCGTCACATGCGCCTGTATCTCCTCTTCACTGTTAAAGGATTCCTGGCATTTAATACACTGGTATCTTTGGATATGTGTTTTGGAGTGTTGCTCCAACTCCTCCTTTGTAGAAAATTTTCCACTGCAATCCTTGCATGAGAATTCTATTTTTTCCCCCTTGTAACATGGTTTGCAGACATAATACTGCCTGCTGTTGCTGCAAACCTTTGCTACTAGGTTCTCAATATTTTCAAACGATTTCAAACAAACACAACATGAATATGTACTTGACTTCATTTGAAAGTGATGGTTGCCATGCATCTGAAGTTCTGTCAAGGTCACTAGGGTTTGTCGACAAATTATACACTGCATGTATGAACTTTGGAATCCATGTTCCTGTGAATGTAGATAAAACTGATCTTCTGTTGCCAGGGGTATTTTACAGAGAACACATTCATTTCCTTTCTGTATCTTACAGTGAGTTAGTTTATGTTCTGCTAAATTACCATTTGTTGTGAATACTTCATCACAAATATTACATTTTAGATTTCCATTATTCAAATGAATTTTCATGTGTTTGTCCAGGTCATTTCTATTTTTGAAAGTCTGACTACAGTATTTACATGCCATGTTAAACTTATCACTGACTATGACAACAGGAAGTGACATTGATGATGAGGCAGCTGGTGATATTGCCGAGGGAACATCTAATGATTCATGTTTATGCACACTGGTTGCCTCTTCTCCACTGGTGACTGGGCTCATACATCGTCGTTTATTTGACAATCCATGATCAATCGCTTTGTGTTTCATTAGAAAAGATTGCTGGGCAAATTTCATGTCACAAATGTTGCATGTATGCAACATTTCAGTATTTTTCCATATTCCTGGGGCAGAACTTGGTGAAAATTGTGGAATATGACTGACTTCAATAGAAGCAGGTGTCTCTGTAATTATAAGATTTGGTTCCGCTTTGATTTTCAAGGGAGATAACTGCTTATCAGTGGGATTTCCATGCGCATTCTGCATGTGAAGATCCAGTAGATATTCAACATGAAAAGACTGTTCACACATTGGGCAGGGATACAGTTTATTATGGGTGGTCAGGTGACACTGCAATTCCATTTCTGTTGTAAAACTTTCCTTACAAAACAAGCATCTGGAAT
The DNA here is from genome assembly GCA_944474755.1 of Limnoperna fortunei. Taxonomy (NCBI): domain Eukaryota; kingdom Metazoa; phylum Mollusca; class Bivalvia; order Mytilida; family Modiolidae; genus Limnoperna; species Limnoperna fortunei. Next base: position 42,500,261 of record OX104112.1, read on the forward strand.
GAAAAAAAATTAAATCGCCTTTAATAATCCACATTATAAATTTAAACACAATATTTATTATGTTATCGTTGTTGCTGGCATTGAAAATTCTCCTAGAGTAAAATGTGTTAATGATTTCATTTTCAATTCATTTTTCTACCTTTTTACATATATTAATAACAGCTTTAAGTCACCGCTGATGCTAGCTAATGATTGAACAACTTTATTAACAGAAAGTAAGATTTAGAACCACATATGTTTGTGTTATTCAAGAACTGTGATACAGTTTGGACGATATTGTTTTGATAAATATTCTATAAATTCAATAGAAAGTTGCCTACAAAAGATAAATCATGTTAAAATACACATGATATTTGATGGCTGAATCTTAATCTTGTACAATTCGATCAAAAAGTAAAATTTCAAATGTAAATATTTTAAATTAATTCTAATGCTTTAGCAGTGACAATTTAGTGCATGTCAGGACTTGCTGAAAAAAAAGTGCTTAAATATAAGCTATCATGAATATAAAACAACTTCTAACCTAGGATTTTATGGCATGAAACAAGATTTTTTTTGTTCGTTTGTTTGACTGATGTTTAACTCCACCTTCAGCAGAGAAGACTGTGCACCTTGTATTTAGTGGTCAAGGCAGTTTGTCTACTATTGATCACATGGTCTGTCAACACTGAGATTGCGGTTTCGATTCTCACTGCAGGCAGGGTGTACTCGACTCCAATCTAAATTGACAAGGATTGCCAGTTTTCCTACCGCAGGTCGGGTGTTTTCTTCGGGTACTCCTGCTTCCTCCCCCAATAAAAACTGGACGCCATGATATAGCTGAAAAATTGCTGAAAGTGGCGTTAAACACCATTAAACAAACAAACAAACAAACCTTGTATTTATTATATTTAAATGTAGAAACAACATAAATAAAGCTTTTAGCAAATCCTATGTTGGAAGGAGATCTTGTTGGAAAGGCCACTTTTCCGCTGAATGTCTTCTAAGGAGAGGGACTGCTGTAATACTAAATGTACTTACCTGTAAGGTTTGGATACATGAAGATGATTGACACGAACATGGACCTCCCACTCCATCTCTGACCGGAACACAGAGTCACACTTGGTACATTTATACAACTTACACTCATTGCTGTGTTTGATTGCAAAATGAACCTGAATATTGACCTTAGAGTCAAAGATCTCTTTACACAAGGAACATCTAAAACAGTAAGAGAAATTTTAATGCAACTTATGTTTGATGTGACTGTTTCAAGCCATTATCCTGAACATAGCTGAAATATTGCATGCTGGATGTTAAACATCAATCAAGTTGGTGATTAGTTGTTCGGTCTTGTAGTTTGAGGTTTGTGTGGTTTATCTCCTACGTTATTGTGTTAACAAAAATTCCCTTATAAAATAACAACAAAACTTTAAGACAAAATTCTGGAATCTCTGTAATGCTCAATTATATGACATTCATGAGACATCAATAACACAAAGAGGTCAAGTGACCACTGGAATAGAGGCATGGTCAGGGTGCTAGAAAGTGACATCATGAATCACAAAATGTGCAATTTTCACATTTAGGCTGTATGAACGTATTATATATACAAGTAAAGGTTTAGATCAATTCTACCAACCTGAACAAATGATGAGCATGAATGTCCATTAAATGTTTCTGTAGCTCGTCAGGTTTGGAGAACAATTTCATACAAGTCGTACAGCCATACTCTGTGGTCATGCTTAGAAAGTGTGTAGATGTGTGCTTCTCAAGTTGTTCTTCTGTTGGAAAATGAAGTTTACACACTTTACATGTGAACTGGACCATAGCAGATGATATATGCAAATTAACATGAGCCTGGAAATTTTTTATGTCGTAAAATGTTGCATTACAGTGGTCACAGGTAATGGATTCCTGATAAGGTGGTCTACTGTGGCTTGGACTCCTGGATGACTGTGGGTCTACTGTGGGACGTCTTCCATCAACAAGACTAGACAAAAAGTTTGGAGATGGTCTTTTTTCTATTGGGCTCATCAAGGAATGACCACCAGAATGACTTGAGGTCCTCAAATGACTGGCTGTATAACTAGGAACCTTGATCTCAACTACCTCATGTGGTTCTTTCTTTGGAAAACTAGGTCTTAATCTGTCTGGTGTCTGCCTCTCATGTCGGACATCTTGTTTGGACTTCTGATTTTTGTCTTTCTCTAAGCTGACAGAACTTGATCTAGATGTTGAATTTCCACTTGAAGACTTCTCTTTATAGTGAGCAACTTTCTTATGAATTGACAGCGACTCGATACTGGAGAAGTGTCGCGAGCACAGTGTACAGGGATACTTGATATCCATGCATGGCTGGTTCTGATGAACAGCTCTCATGTGCTCATGTAAACTGTACAAATTATGGTATGGAGCATTACAATAGTTACATGTGTAAACTTCTGTAGACCGTACATTATGGATGCTTTGCATGTGTAGTTCAAGAACCTCCAATGAATCAAAATCGCTACAGAAACAATAGGGACAAATCAGCATGTCTTTTGCTGAAGTCTTGCCGGGACTGTGTTCTGTATTATACACGGGACTGTCTCTGTGGTTTACACTTAGATGATTACACAATGCATCGTAACTAAAGAAAGTTTTCTGACAGACTGGACACTGGTTTCTCCTATCATTCATGTGGCTGGACTCAATGTGCTGATCCAGGGCCTTTTTTCCCATACAAATTTCTCCACAATAGGAGCACTGGCATACTTTTTCTGTTGGACTATTTTCACAGCTATGGATGGCCATGTGAGACTGCAGCTCAGCAGCAGACAGAAAAAACTTATCACATTTTATACAATGTACTGACTGTAAACTTTCCATGTCTTGTTTGTGGGTCATTTGATGGGTAGTCAATGCAGAGTTCGAGGCAAATCCACGATTGCACAGATGGCAGTGATAAAGTTTTACGCTATCATGTGTTTTCATGTGGCTTTTCAAATGATCACTCCTGCAACAGACAAACCTTTCTGAATTAGATAAATATTTGTGAATTAAGAATCGTCATATTTTATGATATTATATTACTTTTGTGAATGTAGAATAGTTCAGAATATTCTGTGTATTTTTACAACCAAAGGCTTTGACAAGTTGTTTCTATTTTTCTATTGCTGATATTCCCTAGCATAAATTGGTAAACACCACCGTTTTTTCAAAGTTCAATCAACTGAAACATTTGCCATTATTAGTATATTATTATGTTGTTACTGTTTATCAGGTATCATTAAGATGCAAATCCTTTTTTATCAAAAAAAGCTTCAACTCAAAAGTAATGCTAAGGTGGGACAGACGGACTAATGAACGGATGAACAAATACAAAATCTGTATGTCCCCAACTTTTGTTTGTGTAACATAAAAAGTCCCTCCCTTATCAGGGTCAAGGTATATCTTAAAGAGCAAAGAAATAAAAAAAAAAACCTGGTGTACATAAGGAGTGAATATGTTTATAGGGAAATAATTTATTCTAATCCTAAATAGTAACTGTGGATAAACAATCACCTTTTAGAGTTCATTGTCAGGTAAAATTTTTTTTAGGGGAAAAATAACTGGTGCATATCAAGTTCATAATGATAATTTTATGTTTGGTTAAGTTCTTTCAAATACATATCCATTGATAATAAGAGAAGCCACCCCACCCCCCCCCCCCCCCACCCCCCCTATTTGAGTTAAATATGACATGTTACATAAAAAAATTCTTCAAGAGCAAAATAATGCTGCTGTTACACATAAGGAATTCATTAATTAGAAGCTGTGCATGTTTGTTTTTATTCCTTTCTGAAGTTAAGGATCAGTTAAAGATAATCCAGTAATGTGAGGGTACTGCATGATGACAGATACATGTATTGATCTATAACAAAATCCTTAAATTTTCAACATTAGATTGTATGTAAATTATTACCCAATTTAACTCAAGAATTATAACAATATCACAATAATGCACTACACAAAACATAAGGATTTAGGTCCTATATGAAATGAGCCACTATGGTCTAAAAACAAGCGTTGCCTGTATACACTACCTGGCAAAAGCAGAGCTGCACTGTGTACACTTGTACCTTTTGTCACCTGTGTGCATCTTGACATGGCGATCACGACTTCTTTTGTGTCGAAACAACCTCTTACAAAAGTCACACTTAAATGGCAGCTTGTCACCATGAATCTAAAATTAGGACAGTAAATTGTTGTATAATTTTTTAAAGTAACAGATTGTTAATTTATTGAGAAAACTAGTTGATGCATCTAACCGTTCCTCAGAATGATGCATATCATTGTCCCTTGGATGTGTTGCATCGTATTGAAGCCTTTTTTTTTTGTATGATGTAGGAAATCAAAGAGCAATTAATAATATACTCAGCCTAACAGAAACGAAAGTTCTATAAGAAATACAAAAGTATGTCTTAAAATGACAAATACATATAAAGATGTACATGTATACTGGGAGTATAAAGATCCCATTATTACCTGCTCATGTATCTTTAAGTAGGATAACCTTGGAAACGCCTTGGTACAAAATTGACATCCATATGGATTATTCTCTGACACACCTTCTGCCCCTGGCAGCTGTTCCGGGGTGAGGTCTTCCTCCATGGCCTCCTCCTCAGCAGACAGATCATCTCCATTTTCTAGGTCTGGTGAATCTACAAACTCTATGTCCGGTTTGTTGTCTGCTGACCACTCTGTATCTGCTTGTGAATCTTGAAAGAAAATACAAGGAGAGTTATTTGTATGTTTAAATTCATATCAAGCTTGCAGTGATGATATGCGATCAGCACAGCTAAACCTTATTATTACACCTTAACCCATATAGCACCACGTGATTGCACTGTGTGTATCATCAACCAAGATGGCTGTCACCAATTTGGTGACAAACAATCAAGTAAAAATGCAAACACTCACTAAGAAAATGAAATGCAAAGTTAGGAAACACAAACATGACATCAATGATATTAATCAGGAATAAAACTGTCAATCCTTGTCAATTAAAATTGTAGTCGGCTCACCCTGCCTGCAGTGAGACTCGAACCCACAACCTCAATGTTAAATTGACTTTGTGATCAATAGTAGACCAACTACCTTAACCACTAGGCCACTCAGAAACTATGAACACTATTATGGTCAATATTTTTAATGAGAAAAAATGAAGACCATTACGATCAATTTTCGTTTAAATCTAACAATTTAAATTTACACCACTAATTTTTCAAAACATCTCATGATAATACAGAATCATTAGAACAGTAAACCTTCAGGAGATAAACCCCAGTAACATCTACAGATCAATGGTCCAAAGATTCCGTTGGGGTTTCAGTATTCTACCATTTTACTTAACTAATCTCATTCAAATATTACACTTTTACAATGTCAGAAATAACATCGGCTAAATTTGTTAGTTATGATCGGCCTACGATGAACTATTACTGTCGATGTGAGAATTCTGAATCCTGATTGATACACAGAATAAGCAAAGTCTTGTTGTGGTAATTATTTTCATGCTCTCGTGGGAAATATAAAATGACTAGAAGAAATTTCAGCATCCTGTTTTTCTTGTGCCAATGGGAATTACAGAATTTATTGTATAGCGACTTCCTTCCTTTGAAATCTGACCAGAGGTTTCCTGCCAAACAACCTTTATATTAAGATATATCAATTTAATAAAAATCAAAGATCCTAATGTTAGCAGACACAAAGAAATGAAGAAATATGAAAGGTTACTTTATGTAGACCTTGTTAACACAATCTGTGGTCATATATTCAATTTTAAATTTAAATATTTTAATTTCATTCGCAGCATCAAATTTTTAACTTGGTCACAAAACAAACTGTATTCAAAATCAGCAGATGATAGTACAGATTGGTGCCAGTATCAGAGAAAGAGAAGTTTATATTTCAACAGTTAAACTATAACAAATACATACTGGAGCTACAAATCCAAGAAAAAAATCCAGAACTGTCAGGAGGTAAAACTCTCAGTCTGGTTGGTGATTATGACACTACTACACAAAGAGCTTCAGAACTAGCAATGGCACTAGAGACAATTACATACCATGACATAAACAGATATCTAAATACTGGACAAATATCTAATACTCGTACATTGTCAGCAAATATACAGTATATTTGTATGAGCCTTAATCCAGAATATATACAGACAGTCATTGATGGGATAAGGACATGACAAGACCCTAGAAAGGAGTCAATGATGTGTAACATAATACCAGCACCTTAATACTGGAGCTGTATACCAAGCTGAAAACACACAACTCTAGTATGTGTCACTGTTGTATGCTTTTCCATCACTAGGTGTCATTGTTGTATGCTTTCCCATCACAAGCTGTCATTGTTGTATGCTTTCCCATCACAAGGTGTCATTGTTGTATGCTTTCCCATCACAAGGTGTCGCTGTTGTATGCTTTCCCATCACAAGGTGTCATTGTTGTATGCTTTCCAATCACAAGCTGTCATTGTTGTATGCTTTCCCATCACAAGCTGTCATTGTTGTATGCTTTCCCATCACAAGGTGTCATTGTTGTATGCTTTCCCATCACAAGGTGTCATTGTTGTATGCTTTCCCATCACAAGGTATCATTGTATAGACAACTTCCACAATGACAGTAGATTTAAAATAAAGTTCTGGTATTTTTCATAGATATGTCCCTTATGTACTGACTCCACCATGCCACTTCCCAACCACCCCTTCCTCCACCAAGCACCATATGTTCAGTTTACCAAAAACATGCCATGAGACTTAAATAAACAAGGTGTGTTGTAAAATAGTCAGACTTAGATTCAGGTCTTTAATAGAAAGATGCAGACAAGAATGCCTCATAAAAACAACCAATCACAGATACTATAAGGATGCTTTTGTTTTAAATAGGTTGAAATATTGTTATAAAATAACAATTTGGCATTTGTGATTTAAATAGTGTTCAGTTTCAGGTTGACAATATAATTGGAAATTTTTATTATTTCCCGCCCACCCGTCCTTTAACACAATAATCTTTCTCTTATTCTTGTTTCATGTAGTTTTTGTAAAATAAGTGGCCTGTATTTTGTCTACAGATAGTGTAGCAATATAAAGTGAATAATGTACACAACTTCAGTTAATTCTATCAATCAATTGAAAATATGACTTTTATACTTAAGGGGCATAACTCTAAAATGACACACAATATAATAAAATAATAATATTTATTTCCACTTAAAATCTTTCAAAATCACACATCAAACATTAATAATAGTGAAATTGTGTGCACATTTAGTTTCAACAAAGCATTAATGTCCTAAACATAGCTGAAATATTGCTGATGGGACATTAAACATCAATCAATCTATAAGGAATGGAGGAGTTTCAGTTTAGCATGCCTCAACCACCTTAAGTTTCCGAATTTTTTAATCAAGTAAAATTCTTTTAAAAGCAAACTACAATACCTGGTAAACATAAGAAATACATTGCTATATATTTTTGTTTACAATCTGGTTTGATTTCTGCAATCATATCAAGAAAAATTGTTGATAAGAGGTAGCCATACTTTCTCAGGTCTTTAACAATAAGTTTTGTGCCAATTTACGTAAATTTTCATATTAATTATGGAATCCATTTTATTGGTGGAGGGGGGGGGGGGAAGCAAGAGTACTAAGTACAAAACCCCGATCTGTGACAGTAAAACAAGCAGTACTTGTCAATTAAGGTCATACTGCAGTAAAGATGAAAGATCATAGTTGAACACACTTTGCCTGCAGTAAAGATCAAAGGTCATAAATGAGCATGCCCTGCCTACAGTTAAGATCAAAGGTCATAGTTGAACACACTCTGCTGGCAGTAAAGATCAAAGGTCATAGTTAAACACACCCTGCCTGCAGTAAAGACCAAAGGTCATAGTTAAACACACCCTGCCTGCAGTAAAGATCAAAGGTCATAGTTAAACACACCCTGCCGGCAGTAAAGATCAAAGGTCATAGTTAAACACACCCTGCCCGCAGTAAAGATCAAAGGTCATAGTTACACACACCCTGCCTGCAGTAAAGATCAAAGGTCATAGTTAAACACACCCTGCCTGCAGTAAAGATCAAAGGTCATAGTTAAACACACCCTCCCTGCAGTAAAGATCAAAGGTCATAGTTAAACACACCCGGCCTGCAGTAAAGATCAAACTCAAATCCTCAGTGTTGACATGCAGGTTATCAACAGTTCAACACTGTCACTAAAGTACATATTTTGATATGCATTCAGAGTTTATTATATTTGGAAAAGACTGAATGAAAATTGGCCAGCTGGATAATATTACAAAAGTACAACATCTGTAATGAAAACAAAATTGTGAGTTATCTCCCATTTTCATGTCATGAGAAATACATTAGAAGTTATCTTCCATCTTCACAAAGAAAGCCTCAATGTTTTGTTGCAAGTCAAAAACAGGTAGTAGAATATATAAATTAGTCACAATTTTCTTGTATGTTTTTGGTTCTGTTTAAACTGATGCTACAATAAGATCTTCTGAAAGGTGCAAATTATTCCTGTACAACAACATAGATGTTTCCAACAAAATGTTTTTACAGTTCAGGCAAGTTTTGATGTCTTTATTTTTGCATATTTTATGTTTACCCCAATGTGCCTTCTGCCCTGTACAGGCATATACATTATTAGTGAAGTGCAAATTGTGGACCAAGTAGTAATCGGGGGGGAGGGGGTAAATTGGTATATATTGGGTAATACGGATGTGCGCCCCGAATAGGTCACTTTTTTACCTCTCCCAAATTTATGAATAGGTAGCTTTTTTTATTGAAAAATATATCATTGGGTAGTTGTAAATTATCTAAATAAATTAATGCCTTCTCATCTTATAAGCATGCTAAGCCTATGGAAAGCACAGTGATTTTAAAAACAAAGTGTTCCATTAACATCACTTGATCATTTTGGTAGTGAATGGACTATTTTGCCAATGAGGATGTGCTGTTATAGTTAACCCCCCCCCCCCCCCCCCCCCGTGCTAGTAGTAGTAAAACATGTTATTTATTAGTATACTATCACTAAAGAGACTTATAAAATAACAAAAGATATTAATAGTGGCTAATTTTATCAAAACAGGTCCCTTGAATGTCTGCATAAAATTTTAAGATTTTCCATGGAATAAGTAATAAAGTTCTTGCAATGTGCAGATGTGTATGCATTTTACTGAGCTTTTTTAGAAAAAAATCAGCATTCTATAAAGTCTTGATGTACACCAATTATTTCCATATTTGGTCATAATTTATTCCTAAATGCTGTACCATGATAACCTTAAAAGTTTCATATTTACTTTATTTCCATATACCAGATTAAATCAATTTTCCCATAGTTCCCCTGGGAATATGAAATTCTACCATTTTACTTAAATAATCACATATATTTTAAAAATGCAAGAAGTTACACAAGTTGCCTCAGTCTGCTATAAATTGTAACTACCATTGTGAGAATTCTGTATTTAGATTGATAGGATCATCCCAAGTAAGTAGTATCCAGCTGAGGTAATTATTTTTACCATTCTCTGGAGAAATATCAAATGACAAGAAGAAATTACTGCATCCCAGTTTGCAGATACCCTTGAGATTACCCATAATGCATTTCATTTAAGCGCTACTTCCTTCAGAATTTGACTACAGCATCCCTTGAGAATGCCTGATGATGTTATAGATATTATGTCGGCTATGAGAGGCCTACAGGGAGGAAAATCTAATGGAGTAGTTCAATACAAAGTTTGAAATAACTTTTGTTAATATTTAAGTCTGCAAGGAAAAATAGAAAGCAGTAGAATTTTAATAACACAATTTAAAATAAATGCCATAATGATTAAAGACTGGTTGTCAGCATTATACTTTACAGTTGCAGCAAACAAAAGACATTACAGATATGCCAGCCCAACAGGTCATATTCTTTACAGTGTCAGTTCTAACCAATAAATTCCAGCCCAACAGGCCATATTCTGTAAGTCTTAGTTCTAAACAATAAATACCATCCAACAGGCCATATTTTATACAGTCTCTGTTATACCCAATAAATGCCAGCCAAACAGGCCATATTCTGTACAGTCTCTGTTCTACCCAATAAATGCCAGCCCAACAAGATGTATTTTGGACAGTCTCTGTTCTACCCAATAAATGCCAGCCCAACAGGTCATATTCTTTACAGTATCAGATCTAACCACTTTTGGACAGTTTTAGTTCTACCCAATAAATGCCAGCCAAACAGGCCATATTCTGTACAGTCTTAGTTCTAACCAATAAACGCTAGCCCAACAGGCCATATTCTTTAGTGTCAGTTCTAACCAATAAATGCCAGCCCAACAGGCCATATTCTGTACAGTCTCAGTTCTATCCAATAAATGCCAGTCCAACAGGCCATATTTTGGACAGGCTGAGTTCTAACCAAAAAATGCCTTCCAACAGGCCATATTTTGGAAGTCTCTGTTATCCCCCAAAAATGCCAGCCCAACATGCCATATTCTTTACCATGTTTACAGTCTCAGTTCTAAACAATAAATACCAGCCCAACAGGCCATATTCTTTACAGTGTCAGTTCTAAACAATAAATGCCAGCCCAACAGGCTGTATTTTGGACAGGCTAAGTTCTAACCAATAAATGCCTTCCAACAGGCCATATTCCTTACAGTCTTAGTTCTAACCAATAAATGCCACCCCAACATGCCATATTCTTTACAGTCTCAGTTCTAACCAATAAATGACAGTCCAACAGGCCACATTTTGGACAGGCTAAGTTCTAACCAATAAATGCGTTCCAACAGGCCATATTCCTTACAGTCTTAGTTCTAACCAATAAATGCCTTCCAACAGGCCATATTCCTTACAGTCTTAGTTCTAACCAATAAATGCCACCCTAACATGCCATATTCTTTACAGTCTCAGTTCTAACCAATAAATGACAGTCCAACAGGCCATATTTTGGACAGGTTTATTTCTAACCAATAAATGCAAGCCAAACAGGCCATATTCTGTACAGTCTTAGTTCTAAACAATAAATGCCTTCCAACAGGCCATATTTTGGACAGTCTCTGTTATACCCAAAAAATGCAGGCCCAACAGGCCATATTTTTGACAGTTTTAGTTTTACCCAATAAATGCCAGCCAAACAGGCCATATTTTGGACAGTCTTAGTTCTATTCAAAAAATGGCAGACCATATTCTTGGCAGTCTTTGTTCAACCACTAAATTTCAGCCCAACAGACTATATTCTGTACAGTATTAGTTCTAATAAATAAATGCCAGCCCAACATGTGTTTTTATAGGCAGTCTAAGTTCTACTCATTAAATACCCACACAGATTAATTTTAGGCAATTTCTGTTCCGAACACTAAATTCCAGCTAAGCAGACTATATATATTCTAGTCAGTCTTTGTTTTAAACTCTAATTCTAGCCCAGCAGACTCTAATCAAGGGAGTCTTAAATGTAGTTCTAACCAATAAATCCTTGTCCAATATGCCATATTCCTGGGATTTTTACTTTGAACCAATCTAATAAGCCATATATTATAATGGATTAGTTTTAAAACATTAAAGAGGCTGCACATTTCGACAACATATAAAATAAAATAAAAATTATTTACTCCAGCTCAGCTCAAAATAATTAATACCTGAAAATACCTTCAATCTATAATAATGATGTCTACAATAATAAAATCAATTTTATGTTGTATTAATTTTTTCAAAATTCTGAAAATTTAATTATTAACAAAAGTTAACCTGAATATCAATGACATGGCATTTTATAAAATTTGTCGAGTATCCTCTTTATAATTCAGACGTCTATAACCTTTTCAGTCCGTAATATAAAGCCACCCGCTGTCCTTTCATTTCCAACTAGAAAACATTTTGTGGTGTGTCGTAATTAAACCCGCTGTGAAAAGTTCTAGATGCTATTTAAGCATTAGAAACAGGATGCCCCAAAGTCATACATTTTATTCTATAAAGCAACCTAATTGCATCGTGGTACAGAATTGCTCCACGTCATGTTGTTTCCCTAATGAGAACCTAGGGGGAGCTTGAAAGTTATGTTCAGTCTAATTCTACGGCATGACAAAACGACAGCGGGAGATTCATATATCGTTAAGAAGCATGCTTTTAAGCTTTCGGCATTTATTTCTCAATACTCTGATAAAACATGCTTGTGTATATGATAAGAACTCCTACTAACTTACCGGTAGCTAGTTTAAGTAAAATTGAAACATCTTTTTTTCACAAACAAAAATAAATAAATGAAAGGATTTATATTTTTTTTACTTTTTCTATCTTTTAGAAAATAAATTCCAAATAAAAAAATCAGAAAAAAATCCATATTTGCCCATGTATCCAATAATATTTTGGATAAAAAATACAATGATAAACAGGGGTTGAAATTGAAAAAAGCACAGAAATCACCCACCCACCCCACCTGCTTTTTAGTTCAATATAGATCATCAAGTAAAAGGAGCTATTTTTGTCATTGAAAATTCAATCAGCTGGTTCACATTAGAAGTTTTGTAGCTATGAATTTGAGCAAGTTGGCTTGATTCTAGATTCCAAGAGAACTTGTGGATTAAAGAAGCCACACCCTCTTGTCAGTTAATTGTGTATTGTCAATGGTGACATTTTCTTCCAAAAACAATTGTTTTACAGTAAAATACCTGGCACACATAAACAATTCATATCAATGAATGTATGCAAAATTTGTTTTATCAGGGTAGTAATGAAGGAGTTGACTTGATTTGGGGAGTTTTTTACGTCCTACACCGACAACTTAATGCCCTTGGTCGGACGGAATGAAGGAGTTACAGATAAGAGAGGCTATCTCCCCCTTCTACAGTAAACAATGAAAATAACCTTTAAGAGGAATAAAAAAATCTGGTACACATCATAACAATGAATTTGTTTAGGTATAGATTTATCTATTGACTGGATTAAAGTGTAAACAAGCCCCATTTTGTTTCTAGCAAGAAATCATAGACAAATGAGTATTGTTTATTTATCAAATATATTGATGTATAAACCATAGTAATTTACAATAAATATTTACAGACAAAAACAAGTAATTTCCCAATTATCTTCTACATAAAATTGTGACAACACCTAGAAAAATCTACATTCAGTCCTCATTTCAATAATTACCCAACCTGTGAAAGTACATAATGAAAATTCACATGCCAATGAATCTGATTAATCCACAAAATGTCATGGGGATTTGGTTACATCTGTAATATGGATGTTCCCTAAGTAACACAGCCTAACTGCTGAGCCAAGATAGGTATTGTTCTATAGGGCTTTACAGATGACTGGTACACTAATTATAGAAACCAGTAGGTGTCTTCAGGTGGCAAGATGCCAAGCTATTTAATAACTCTTTTACCTGTTGGCCTGGAATTTCACACTGTGGAAAAACTGTGAAAAGGATTTTTATGAAACTGATATTTCCATACTTGAAATAAAGTATAAAGACAATGAATATTTGCACTGAAAAAATGCCATTAAAATTTTTCAAAACAAATAACTCATTGGAGATTTCACATTTTTTTAAAAATCGATTAAGAATAAATTAATGTATTACTATTTTCTCACACTTTAAAAAAAAAAGACATTTGAAATTTCCCATTTACAAAATTTAATAGTACAAGTACAAATGTAAGTTACACATTAGATGGCATGCTGTGAAGAATCTAATTATAAACAGATAAAAAAAAACATAATGGTGTCAGTTAAAGCCATTCCTGTGTTTCTATAAATCTTATTCTCAATCTCTGAGGCCTTGCATCTGAAAATTACTTATTTGCACTGACCACATAATTGTGTCACTATGACCAATCAATATATCAGATATCATTAGTAAAAATTAATCTAATAAACTCTCAATTCACTAAAATTATTTTTCTCATAAATTTATATAAATAATGAGGATAAATCTTAGACTTAAACCATATGGTTATTTATATTTATAGCAACTTAAGTGTTTTCAGGATTTTTTATGATACTTGTGTGATATATACCACTAACTGTGGTCAAACAACCCTTATTTTCTCATGTTTGTCAACACTTTATTTGATAGTGTTATGTCCAAATAATACATATTTTTTAATTTCTTTTATTATGTAGAAATTTTGTAAGAAATGTTGCTTATTTCTTTGGCTGTATTTAAGTAAAAGGTGACTGGTTTCAGACCCAAGTCATACAATAGCACGCAGGATCGATAACCCCCCCCCCCCCCCCCCTTTTGTAAATTTCTGACAGTAATTATACACTTATATTTTGTACATCAAACATCTGCACATCCTCTCTATAATTGATCTATGAGGATTTCTAGAACATATCAGAAAAATAATTGTTGAAAGGGGGAGATAATTTTAAAAATTTGCAAAAGATTTAATTTAAAATGGCTGGTACTAGGATAGAAAAATTAACAGCATCCAAGGCATTGTAGATGAGATTGTAAAAACTTTTACTGAGGTACATGATGTTATAATGAAAGTTTAAATCAAAAGGAGCACCATTTCATCATGAATTGTAAAAAAAATGTTGTGTACCTCATGTATGTGTGACACTTGACAGATGTCTATTGTCCTAAAATCAATACATTTATTGGTTTAGGTGAGATTGATGCATTCAAGTGATAACTGTTTTGAGTTTAATGTCACTCCTATCAATCTGACAGCTCTATCATGGCTTCCAGTGTTTATTGGGTGGAAGCCAGAGTACCAGGTGAAAATCCCCCAGGTTCAGTAGAAAAACCAGCAATCCTTGTCCTCAGGGCTGGAGTCATCACACAATACTCTACACAAGACTTCAACCAACAACATAAGTGTTGACAGGCACAATATCCATACAGATGACTAACTAACATACCTTAACCAATTAGTCATTAGATTCTATACAACAAACTTTATATACCATATTTATTAACCTTGTCCATACTTACTTGCTAAACAATATGTGTTTCTGTGGTCCATAAATTGGTCCATGCTATGAAAACTACCCCCACACAGATCACAATTGTACTGGGAGGGAAGGGGAACCACGGCTTGGTCCCCCTCATCATCAAACGTGATCTTCTTGTCATCACAGTCATCTGTAAATGCATGGTTAACAATATGCCAAGTATTATACCCTTTTTCTGGACTATGTTCCTTATAATTTAATTTTAATCTTAAGACTTGACAATTTTAAGGTGTAAGAACAGGTCACATGACCAATTTAAGTTATTTTGTATACCCTGGGTTGCTCCATTTGAACTGACCAATCAGATATAAGTTTACAAGTCAAATTCAATTATTACAAGATGAACTAAATTGGTATAAACTATTAAAGCCTTTAAGAAAGAATGATAGGCTTATTATTGCACAAAGTATGCTGAAAATAGAAATCATCATTGCCAAACTTGAACATGTTGAATCAAGAATAAGTAGCATGATCTCTAATAAGGTTGTTATCTACATATTGTCATATCAGTCACTGATGTGGCCAATTATTGAATCAAATGCCTCACAAAGGGTCCAATTACAGACTTACCAGTGTCCAATACGTCCTGGTCCTCTTCATCTTCCCCTAGGGCACAGAAAACAAAACACATAAATTACTCTCTATAAATATATGATACATATCACCTCAGCATCTTTCTAATAGAATTTAAGCAAAATAATGCCATTAACATCAAACATTACTCGTACATGTTTTTGGACTTTTTTTCTATTTCTAAAAAAATGGTTTTCTTAGTTTAATAACAAATATAAAATCCATGTCACATGATCATGTGGTTTGTTAACACTGAGGTTGTGGGTAAGGTGGGTTGACTCCAATCTTAATTGACAAAGATAGCCAGGTTTACTGGGTTGTTATCTTGGGGTACTCTGGCTAGGGTTAAACAGCCTACAAACAAAAACAAACATAAAACTCGTGCAACACTAAAATATTTAAAGGTCAATATGTGGATGAGAGTGTAAGGCCACTTTCAGCAATTTTGCAGCTACTAGTATATCCTGGTGTCCAATAATTGATGAAATACCTTAACTTCTCAGCCACAGAGTCCCCTAAAATCAATTGTGAAAAGCCAATTAAAGAAATTTTCAAACCAGCAGGCAAAGACATCTTTTTGTCCAATCATTCCATCTGCAGTAACTCATGATGGACAAGATATCTCTGCCCTTGGGGCTGAGATTTTCTTGTCTTACTTTCCACTTGTGATACTATTTATATCACACAAGAATCAAACATTTGACCAAATTGGGAATGACAAAAAAAATGGGTAGTGTAGAGTAAAAATGAGCTGGTAAATTACAACAAAAACAGCCAATAAAAAACATGTAAACACAACAGTATAGTCTTTTCTAAAACATAGATATATAATGGTTCATTATTTTAAAGTGTTATATTAAGCTATAAATAATAGCCTTAAAAGAGATAAATACATCATTATTTGATATATTACATTTTAATTCTGTTCACATATAAAACCTTAATTTTTAATTTTCTTATCAATCAGATTCCAAGAAACAAAAAATTAAATATGTAACCCATTTTATTTTTGAAACAATTCCCATATCTTCTTTCCATATTCAATTACTATTTGCAGACACAATAGTAACCATAGTAACCATGATAGAAGACTTGTCATTAGTAAGTTACATTGGGGATTTGGACAAACGCCATGGGACATCAATCATAAACAAGACTGGCTATGGGGTTTTCTCTATGATCCAGTGTTATAGCGTCTATGGGGAATACTCTTGTAACATCTACTGCAGAAAATCAATATCCTGCAATATATGACTTTGTATAGAACAGCATATATTGTATACACAAAAGAGAATTTTTTCATAATTTTGTAATTAATGTTGAAAGTTGGGATAATATCATGTAATCCCTAGACACCGGGCTAGATTTATTTGCATCGACATACGAGACAAAATAAAGTATGAAAACTGCCAATCATAACTCAGACAATATTTATTTAAATGTTAGACATTCGGGTTTCTGGCTTACTTGTTCTAAACACAAGCCATTGTATTTATGCACACAGACTGTGCATGTATGTACAGACATGTATCTACTCTTTTCTCTCAGAACTACATGTAGTTATGTTTAGTACATTTGATTTGTGGATATAATTTGTCCTAAACTGAATATAAAAAAGCCATTTCGTCATCTGTATCATTCTCAGAGCAAATAAATATAAATTCCCCTTTTTCTATTGATTTATTGTTTGTTAACTTGTTCTTGTCCTGAGTATAGCTGAAATACTGGGCATGCCCTCTGGATGTAGATCAAGGATCCAAAGTTCATGAAACCGGATTTTTTTTCTGGCTACCAACATGGACTCTTTAAGTGATTAATGTATTGACCTTTTTAATTTTAAATTCAACAAAACTGAAAAGCCATTAATGACTAGTACATTAAAAAATTAGGCCACAGTCAGTAACCTTATAATAGTCAAGGTTATGATCAATTGTGCCATGCTGACATACTAGTACATGTAAAAATTTTGGTGCTAATTCTATACAGATGTACAAAAATGGTAAAACCACCACTTTCTGTCAGTATAACATACATATTTGTGGTAGAATTCCTGATAATTTCGGCAAGGGGACTGCAGACCTCTCAAGGTCCAAGTGCTTGCAGGTCAAAAGCCCTAGTAGGGGTTTCCCGAGTGCAAATATTTACTTATTAAGTTTTTAGCTGACATACGCTTTTATTTTATTAATTCTTGATTAAAAAAAGCTATTTTAACAAATTTAACAAATAATTCAGACTTTCTATTTTTTTTTTTTAAAAGAAACCTGGAGAATACCTTCTCGCTAGCCTAGACAAGGATCAAAAATGCCGGAGCCTCTGGGCAAAATCCAGAGCATTTGGCATGTTTGGTATAACATATCAGTCACATCAAACTGTTCATGGCTGTCTGTCACACTGAACTGTTAATTCCTGTCTGTTACATCAAACTGTTCATGCCTGTCTGTCAAATAAAACTGTCAATGACTGTCTGTCACATAAAACTGTCAATGACTGTCTGTCACACCAAGCCTGTCACATCAAACTGTCAATGACTGTCTGTCACTTAAACTGTCAATGACTGTCTGTCACATCAAACTGTCCATGCCTGTCTGTCACACTGAACTGTGAATGGCTGTCTGTCACACCAAACCATCAGTCCATGTCTGTCACACCAAACTGTAAATGTCTGTGTGTCAAACCAAACTTGGAAAGTAACCTTGACATTCTACCTCTCAAAAATATTGATAAGTAATCTTGACATTCTACCTCTCCAACACACATGGTAAGTAGTCTTGACATTCTACCTCTCCAACAAATTTGGTCAGCAATCTTGACATTCTACCTCTCCAACATATTTGGTAAGCAATCTTGACATTCTACCTCTCCAACACACATGGTAAGTAATCTTGACATTCTACCTCTCCAACATATTTGGTAAGCAATCTTGACATTCTACCTCTCCAACATACTTGGTCAGCAATCTTGACATTCTACCTCTCCAACATATTTGGTCAGGCTCAGCAATCTTGACATTCTACCTCTCCAACATATTTGGTCAGCAATCTTGACATTCTACCTCTCCAACATACTTGGTAAGTAATCTTGACATTCTACCTCTCCAACACACATGGTAAGTAATCTTGACATTCTACCTCTCCAACATATTTGGTAAGTAATCTTGACATTCTACCTCTCCAACATACTTGGTAAGTAATCTTGACATTCTACCTCTCCAACACACATGGTAAGTAATCTTGACATTCTACCTCTCCAACATATTTGGTAAGTAATCTTGACATTCTACCTCTCCAACATACTTAGTATTTGGTAAGTAATCTTGACATTCTACCTCTCCAACATATTTGGTCAGCAATATTGACATTCTACCTCTCTAACATATTTGGTCAGTTATCTTGACATTCTACCTCTCCAACATATTTTGTAAGTAATCTTGACATTCTACCTCTCCAACATACTTAGTATTTGGTAAGTAATCTTGACATTCTACCTCTCCAACATATTTGGTCAGCAATATTGACATTCTACCTCTCCAACATATTTGGTCAGTAATCTTGACATTCTACCTCTCCAACATATTTTGTAAGTAATCTTGACATTCTACATCTCCAACATATTTTGTAAGTAATCTTGACATTCTACCTCTCCAACATATTTTGTAAATAATCTTGACATTCTACCTCTCCAACATATTTGGTCAGCAATCTTGACTTTCTACCTCTCCAACATATTTGGTAAGTAATCATGACATTCTACCTCTCCAACATATTTGGTCAGTAATCTTGACATTCTACCTCTCCAACATATTTGGTCAGCAATCTTGACATTCTACCTCTCCAACATATTTGGTAAGTAATCTTGACATTCTACCTCTCCAACATATTTGGTCAGCAATCTTGACATTCTACCTCTCCAACATACTTGGTAAGTAATCTTGACATTCTACCTCTCCAACATATTTGGTCAGCAATCTTGACATTCTACCTCTCCAACATACTTGGTAAGTAATCTTGACATTCTACCTCTCCAACAGACTTGGTAAGTAATCTTGACATTCTACCTCTCCAACATATTTTGTAAGTAATCTTGACATTCTACCTCTCCAACATATTTTGTAAGTAATCTTGACATTCTACCTCTCCAACATATTTGGTCAGCAATCTTGACATTCTACCTCTCCAACATACTTGGTAAGTAATCTTGACATTCTACCTCTCCAACATATTTGGTCAGCAATCTTGACATCTACCTCTCCAACATACTTGGTAAGTAATCTTGACATTCTACCTCTCCAACATATTTTGTAAGTAATCTTGACATTCTACCTCTCCGACATATTTTGTAAGTACCGGTAATCTTGACATTCAACCTCTATAACATACTTGGTAAGTAATCTTGACATTCTACCTCTCCAACATATTTGGTCAGCAATCATGACATTCTACCTCTCCAACATACTTGGTAAGTAATCTTGACATTCTACCTCTCCAACATATTTGGTCAGCAATCTTGACATTCTACCTCTCCAACATACTTGGTAAGTAATCTTGACATTCTACCTCTCCAGCAGACTTGGTAAGTAATCTTGACATTCTACCTCTCCAACATATTTTGTAAGTAATCTTGACATTCTACCTCTCCAACATATTTGGTCAGCAATCTTGACATTCTACCTCTCCAACATACTTGGTAAGTAATCTTGACATTCTACCTCTCCAACATATTTTGTAAGTAATCTTGACATTCTACCTCTCCAACATATTTGGTCAGCAATCTTGACATTCTACCTCTCCAACATAATTGGTAAGTAATCTTGACATTCTACCTCTCCAACAGACTTGGTAAGTAATCTTGACATTCGCCTCTCTCCAACATATTTTGTAAGTAATCTTTACATTCTACCTCTCCAACATACTTGGTAAGTAATCTTGACATTCTACCTCAACAACATATTGGTAAGTTATCTTAATATTCTACATATCTAACATGGTATACTGTCCACTTTTAATTTGCATTTTATTTTAAACCAGCTTTATTGAATATTTTATTTAATTCAATTTTCATTCAACCATTGAGTGACATTTTAATGACATAATGCTATTACCTGAAGACAAAAGTAAATGTACTGGAACAATACTTTTAGACCTGATATTATGTACATAATTACAGTGATGTAACAATTATAGATTATTTACGTTTTTTTAAACGAGATGCATTTTCTCGTCGTATCTCATCGAAGGGCGACAGCCCTGAGATGAGATGACGAGAAAATGCATCGAGTTTCAAAAAACGTAAATAATCTGTTTATCGCTGTTTTGTAACATTGTGACGTCACAGTGTTTACATAACGACGTCTTGACAGCGAGCTGAGATGGGCCCATCCCACGCTAGTAGAGTGAGATGGAATAATATCGCACACAACGATCAAAGGAAAATACTGCAAAATAGCGATAATCTTTTATCTTTCACTTTTTCTTAAATTTTCTATTGTTACGGCTTCAATGCGGACATAATAGAAAAAAGTGACATGTACATGTATTGTTGCTGCCTTAATGATATATACTAATGAGGTTTATAACAAAATTCTTAACTCCTTAAGGTTTCTATGTACAATTGATCAACCCTTTAACCAAGGGGAATAAATCAGATAAAATAACCTATTTCATGTTCTGCATTTATATGAATTTATTACTTCAACTCTAAAAAAAAAACTTTGTTGCAGTACAACTCAATACATTACTTTGTTGCAGTACAACTCTCAGTACATTACTTTGTTGCAGTACAACTCTCAGTATATTACTTTGTTGTAGTACAACTCTCAGTACTTTATTTTGCTGCAGTACAACTCTCAGTACATTACTTTGTTGCAGTACAACTCTCAGTACATTACTTTGTTGCGGTACAACTCTCAGTACATTACTTTGTTGCAGTACAACTCTTAATACATTACTTTGTTGCAGTTAAACTCTCAATACATTACTTTGTTGCAGTACAACTCTCACTACACTACTTTGTTGTAGTACAACTCTCAGTACATTACTTTGTTGCGGTACAACTCTCAGTACATTACTTTGTTGCGGTACAACTCTCAGTACATTACTTTGTTGCAGTACAACTCTTAATACATTACTTTGTTGCAGTTAAACTCTCAATACATTACTTTGTTGCAGTTAAACTCTCAGTACATTACTTTGTTGCAGTACAACTCTCAGTACATTACTTTGTTGCAGTACAACTCTCACTACACTACTTTGTTGTAGTACAACTCTTAATACATTACTTTGTTGCAGTACAACTCTTAATACATTACTTTGTTGTAGGAAACTCTCAGTACATTACTTTGTTGCAGTACAACTCTCAATACATTACTTTGTTGCAGTACAACTCTCAATACATTACTTTGTTGCAGTACAACTCTTAATACATTACTTTGTTGCAGTTAAACTCTCAATACATTACTTTGTTGCAGTTAAACTCTCAGTACATTACTTTGTTGTAGGAAACTCTCAGTACATTACTTTGTTGCAGTACAACTCTCAGTACATTACTTTGTTGCAGTACAACTCTCAGTACATTACTTTGTTGCAGTACAACTCTTAATACATTACTTTGTTGTAGGAAACTCTCAGTACATTACTTTGTTGCAGTACAACTCTCAATACATTACTTTGTTGCAGTACAACTCTCAGTACATTACTTTGTTGCAGTACAACTCTCAGTACATTACTTTGTTGCAGTACAACTCTCAGTACATTACTTTGTTGTAGGAAACTCTCAGTACATTACTTTGTTGCAGTACAACTCTCAGTACATTACTTTGTTGTAGGAAACTCTCAGTACATTACTTTGTTGCAGTACAACTCTCAGTACATTACTTTGTTGCAGTACAACTCTCAATACATTATTTTGTTGCAGTACAACTCTCAATACATTACTTTGTTGCAATACAACTCTCAGTACATTACTTTGTTGCAGTTAAACTCTCAGTACATTACTTTGATGTAGGAAACTCTCAGTACATTACTTTGTTGTAGTACAACTCTCAGTACATTACTTTGTTGTAGGAAACTCTCAGTACATTACTTTGTTGCAGTACAACTCTCAGTACATTACTTTGTTGCAGTACAACTCTCAGTACATTACTTTGTTGTAGGAAACTCTCGGTACATTACTTTGCTGCAGTACAACTCTCAGTACATTACTTTGTTGTAGGAAACTCTCAGTACATTACTTTGTTGCAGTACAACTCTCAGTACATTACTTTGTTGCAGTACAACTCTTAATACATTACTTTGTTGTAGGAAACTCTCAGTACATTACTTTGTTGCAGTAAAACTCTCAATACATTACTTTGTTGCAGTACAACTCTCAGTACATTACTTTGTTGCAGTACAACTCTCAATACATTACTTTGTTGTAGGAAACTCTCAGTACATTACTTTGTTGCAGTACAACTCTCAGTACATTACTTTGTTGTAGGAAACTCTCAGTATATTACTTTGTTGCAGTACAACTCTCAGTACATTACTTTGTTGCAGTACAACTCTCAGTACATTACTTTGTTGCAGTACAACTCTCAGTACATTACTTTGTTGTAGGAAACTCTCAGTACATTACTTTGTTGCAGTACAACTCTCAGTACATTACTTTGTTGCGGTACAACTCTCAGTACATTACTTTGTTGCAGTACAACTCTCAGTACATTACTTTGTTGCAGTACAACTCTCAGTACATTACTTTGTTGTAGGAAACTCTCAGTACATTACTTTGTTGCAGTACAACTCTCAATACATTACTTTGTTGCAGTACAACTCTCATTACATTACTTTGTTGTAGGAAACTCTCAGTACATTACTTTGTTGTAGGAAACTCTCAGTACATTACTTTGTTGCAGTACAACTCTTAATACATTACTTTGTTGTAGGAAACTCTCAGTACATTACTTTGTTGCAGTACAACTCTCAGTACATTACTTTGCTGCAGTACAACTCTTAATACATTACTTTGTTGCAATACAACTCTCAGTACATTACTTTGTTGCAGTACAACTCTTAGTACATTACTTTGTTGCAGTACAACTCTCAATACACTACTTTGTTGTAGGAAACTCTCAGTACATTACTTTGTTGCAGTACAACTCTCAATACATTACTTTGTTGCAATACAACTCTCAGTACATTACTTTGTTGCAGTACAACTCTTAGCACATTACATGGCTGCAGTACAACTCTCAGTACAGTACTTTGTTGCAATGCAACTCTCAGTTCATTACATGGCTGCAGTACAACTCTCAGAAAATTACTTTGTTGCAGTACAACTCTAAATACATTATTTTGTTGTTGTATAACTCACAGTATATTACTTTGTTGTAGTACAACTCTCAGCACTTTATTTTGCTGCAGTACAACTCTCAGTACATTACTTTGTTGAAGTACAACTCTCAGTACATTACTTTGCTGCAGTACAACTCTCAGTATATTACTTTGTTGTAGTACAACTTTCAGTACTTTATTTTGCTGCAGTACAAATCTCAGTACATTACTTTGTTGCAGTACAACTCTTAGTACATTACATGGCTGCAGTACAACTCTCAGTACAGTACTTTGTTGCAATGCAACTCTCAGTACATTACATGGCTGCAGTACAACTCTCAGAAAATTACTTTGTTGCAGTACAACTCTAAGTACATTATTTTGTTGTTGTATAACTCTCAGTATATTACTTTGTTGTAGTACAACTCTCAGTACTTTATTTTGCTGCAGTACAACTCTCAGTACATTACTTTGTTGCAGTACAACTCTCAGTACATTACTTTGCTGCAGTACAACTCTCAGTACTTTATTTTGCTGCAGTACAACTCTCAGTACATTACTTTGTTGCAGTACAACTCTCAGTACATTACTTTGTTGCAGTACAACTCTCAGTACATTACTTTGATGTAGTACAACTCTCAGCACCTTTCTTTGTTGCAGTGCAACTCTCAGACATTTAAAAGATTCTATAAATACTAGTAACAGGCATTTATTCAAATGATTTAATTAATATTTACAATTCACATATTTAATCATTTTCGTGTAAACTTCAACACCAAATTCATTCCTTCACCTCCACCCACCTTTATATTTTTACCTGTATGTACCTATTTATATTCATTAGATTTGATGTTATTTAAAAGCCTCAAATTTCAAATGCAATTTACATGTACATGTATCTAGACTATTGTTATAGGTTTTAGCTACATATATCCCAAATTAACCTGAAAGGGGGTGGGGAGGGGGAATCATTTAGTGTGTTAATTGCTTCATTAAATTACTGCTTTCTTCAACAGATATCAGTATTGTAGGGTAACATGAGAGGAGGGTTTCTTGTATCAAAGCTATATTCATTGTTCAATTTATAACTGATCACTATCTACATAAGCACAGGCAATTTATAATTTATATATTGATAAATATTGTGTCAATTAAAAAATAAAAAAAGAAACTTATAAACAAATGCAACTGATCTATTTCAGTCACTGGAAAAATTACAGAGCTTCCATCTCTCCATTGCCCCTTCCCACAAAAAAGCCCAATACCCTGCCATTCAGATTTACTAATTAGGAATGAAATCTATGTCACTTAAGATAAAATGTAAATTACACCTGTAAACTGATGTCACCTGTAACATCTGGTGATAGGTATGAAGGTGATTTAAAGTGTCAACCTTCTTCTGAACATAACATAAATTTAAAAAAAGAAACTTACTTTTAAAGGAGCGTGGACGTGCCTGTTTTCTCCTGGACATCGCTGGAATGTTTACAAGTTTTTATTTATATGTCATTTTATCCTGATTTCTGTTTATTTGAGTAAATTCCATTATGTTTCCATTCATATCAGCTGTTGTCATTTTAATATTCACAGTTTTTCTAAGTTACCAGCTTATGTGCTAATTAATACAACCAATTAATCATGTAAGTAAATAAATTATATTTCCACTTATCACATAATTTGTCAAAAATTACTTATCATTAAACAGATTATATAACATAAAACTGAAACTTTAAACATGAATCGCATAAAATTCCCTTTTCAAAATCAAACTTTAACATTTAACAATCTCTGTTCCCAACAAAGTTAAAATTATACACCACCGTGTTATAAATGTTATTTCAGATACTTAAAAGCATGGCATGTGGAGATTGGCTACGTCAGTGTATAAATATTGGATTGCTTTGTAGCTGAGAGATCCCCAGGGGTGCTCCCCGCTGGGAGTTTCTTTTTAGATTCTTGTTCAATAAACAGCTGTGCCAAGCTATCGACCAATAGACTGCGCCAGGTAAAATTATAGTTGAGAAGGGTGTATTCATTAATCACACTAAAGTATCGAGCTTTTTCCTGTGGGAGGCGTTTCATGCTGGGTAGTCGATGAACAAATCCCAGCGGGACATCCAGTCAGATCTCAAATAATCTGTCTTGCTTTTGTGTCTCTGTACTGGTTGACTTGATAAAGGTGAATTAAGCGGGAAATAAGAGTGACCCCCCTTTGTATACCAAGATATGACTATGGCAAGCCCTTTACTTTTTATGGATTGTTTATGTTAGACTGAAACAAATATGTTTACACGACATAAACACCAGTATGTATTGCTTGATATATACTTTAGCGAGAGGTTAAATTTCTATACATAGTCTTACGTTTAAAATATGTGAAAATGAAGATGGTTTATAAAAGGTGCAGATAACGAATTCACGCAGCTTTTTTCTACCAGGCTCGAACCACAGAGCTACCCCAGCGATTCCTCTAGTAGGGCGGCTCTGACGACTGAAGTTGTCATGTTACTGCCCCCTACCCCCCCCCCCCCTACTCTTAAGTTCTCTTAAATGCATCATTGACAAATACACCTATGTGATTGTTGGGTAATTTATATTTCTAAAAAAATACAGAAAAGCAATCATTCAATCAAAGGAATTACGTGAATGATGATGTCAATTCGGATGACATACATGTATATGTGCTTGTATACTTTTTTTCTTCCGTGTCTAAGTTTTGTTTATTTTGAAAGCGCGTTCAGTTTTATGATTCTCTTATAAAAAGTATAAATTAAAAAATGCTTGTCTGGCTTAAGTTAAACAATTAAAAACTGAATTCCTTCAACAACTTTAGTTTCATATTTTACATTTGGAAAGATATTCTAAATATTTTTAGGATAGTATCTACGAAATTCTGTGACTTAACCTTATATTTGTACATAATATACATATAATCATATTCTAACACTATTTTTTATACGATAAGGAACCTATATATAATCAAACAACCAGGTAGTTGCCCTACCCCTCCTATTTTTTCCCTACCAACTATGAGGGCCCATCAGAATACCCAAGAACCCAAAATACCTCCTAAAACTACCAAATGACACGATCGAAAACAATACTTTTGTGTACAAATACATATTGTGAGACGTGAAATAGTTTTTATGAAGCAATTATATTATTCTAATATAGAAAAACAAGAACATGTCTAAAAACTCTTAAGTCTTTCGAAGACCCCAAGGTCGTCAAGCCATGTCAGAGTGAAAAAAAAGTGCGTTAAATAGTATATGAAGAACGAAAATGATTTTTATAAATGGTATAGTAAGTGCCAGCTTTATAAACTATGCTGTTTCTCTTTTTATTTTCAGTAAATTTTTGACGAATATTTGATCTTTTGGTGTTGTGTTATTTTACATTAAGCATAATTGGGGTGTGACTTTTTACCCAAACTTATCCAAACTTACCCAAACATACCCAAAGAATCAACCGCCACACGTCCAATTTTGCTTGACCAGGTAAATTATGCAGGGCGCGCCAAATGAACACATACACCTTTTAAACATAAATTTATTTGTTTATTTGTTTTAATATATATTTCATATTCTGGGTTCTGGTATATAAAAAAAATAAAAGAATTTATTATTATCATGTATTTTGCAGTTTTATAAGGTATTCTTGGTTTTGGGTTTTTTTTTTTGGTTTTTTTTTGTTTTTTTTTGGGGGGGGGGTTGGGGGGTGGGGGTATTCTTTGGTATTCCTATGGTCCGAACTATGCTTTATATACTTCCTGGTTTGCCAATAGTTATACTGTCGAATTTATTTGGTTGATTGTGTTTTTTAGACAAAACCTTAAAAAGACACGTTAATATAAATGTAAACTATCATGTAATATACAAAATGTTACAGTGATAATTATTGAAAAAATTTACTGAGAGTTCTTTTACATTCAACCGATATATTATAGACTTTACAATTAGCAATTAGGTATAGAAACAATCAAATAAAAACTAGAAAAACTGCGAGCAATGCTAAAAAACTGCGATGCTCAATAAATAAGAGACCGGTGCAAAATGCTATAGGACGCATACCTTTGTATGCAATGCATGCATTTACATGGGCCTCCAAGTTCTGTTATTTTCAGCACTGATACGGCAACTTTTCATAACAATATTATCAATTATAAAAAAGGAGTATACTTTTTTATGTTTTAGTTCAAAACCAACATACTGTAATTGAACAATTTATTTAAAAAAAAAATACTAAATTGAAAATCACTAGATAGGACAGCCATTTTCATAACACATCTCATAGGTCAGCATCTTTTTTGTATTTTAAGCAGATAGTTTTTTTAAACATGGAAATATGAAATTCACTGGTCACAACCCCCAATTAATATAGACCGGTACCTACAGAATGGCATAGACCGCTGGACATAGTGCAGGCGAATTGGTGCCACAGTGTCACAACGGTGTGAGTTCGAATCCCGCTGAGGGTAAGCAAAAATTTGACAGTGTTAAAAATCCAATTCTAACAGTGTTGGGCTTAATTTGTAGACGTGTATATATATATATATATATATAAGTATTGTGACAACCATATTATATATCTATCCAGCGGATTTCTGAAACATCAGAAATACAGGGTTAATATCAAATTTTTATATATACGTCTACAAATTAAGCCCAACACTGTTAGAATTAGATTTTTAACACTGTCAAATTTTAGTTTTCCCTCATCGGGATTCGAACTCACACCGTTGTGAAACTGTGTTCACCATTTTCTATGACCATTGTAGGAAGTGGCAAGTGTTTGGGTTATCTCTCTTATTATGCTAATACAACTAAAATTTTAGTTAACGAAGATAACCAAAACAAAAGTCTTAATTGCGCATAGAGATGTTAACCTGATAGGACTACCAATCGCCAAACATTATAAAGCCAAGTAGGAAGCCATTGCTTAGAACAGTCACGCCACCGTGGAACATTGCTTAATATTGGACCCTATGTGAAATACATTAAAAACGTTGTATGAGAAACTGTCCTACACATTTAAAACACATCATTCAGAAATAAATCCAAAATAGTTCTTCCGTCGTCGTTCTAGTTAAAATCTTACTACATACTTTTTGTCGCAATCGTTAAACAAAGCACCATACTGAAAGTACACACAACACAAACAGGTTCTCCTCAAAAACCACCTCAGATATTTGAACACTAGACGCAGAATAATTCCAGGGTAAATTTGTAGTAGTATTTTTATTTTTATGATTATTGAAAACTTTAATTTAGGACTTTGTCGAATAATGTTTGAAAATTCCTAATGTAAGTAAAATATGCAGGAAAGCGAATGTCTCTCACACTGCATGTGTTAGTAGGTCAGGTCAGTGAAGATAAGTAAAATATGCTATTAAAACCCGTCTTTCTTCGTTTAGTGCATCCATTCCAAAGTTTATTTATGTGTTGTTATTGATCATGACGGTTTTTGAACCGGAATATTATTTTTTTATAAGTGTGATACATGCAACAGCATAATAGTCTTAAACATACCCGTGCATTAAGATGTCGATGTATAAAGTTAAAACTCCCCCAATTAATCCATCTTAAACATTTAAAGATTGTGGACCCAAAACCCCTGACTTGTATAAAAGAATGCATTTTTCTTGAATGTATTAGAATAAATTTGAAGACAACCACACGTAAAAATCTTAATCATACATTTATCTATTGCTGTCATTGTATTTATCATTTTATACACAATATGTTTATGGCACAGTCATGTTAATTACTCAAAACTCATAAATACTTATTATTACTGACTAAATTCATATTTTGTGTAGCCGTGTGCAGTGTATGTTCCTTTATTTTGTCAAGAGTCCTCTTATTCACAAATTATTGTCAATTCCTGAAAATGAAGGGCGCAGGTTAATCACATACTGATTAATTTACAATTAAAATTAATACAAATTTTGCATACACAAAATAATCATCGTTTATTCACACAGTACAATTATTGTTCCGAATATATGGAAAAAAGCAAAGAAAAAACAACAGCTATTTGTTCTAGTCTAACAAGTTCACGATTCTTGTAGTTTCTCTAATCGGATATCAATTTTGAATCGTGCTTCGGAGCATTCAGTTTTCGCCTCCAGCCAACAGCAGCGACAATAGTGGCCACAACAGCCAGGCATGCACATACAGCTGCCACAATCGTTGCCATCTGCACTGACCCTGTAAAATAAAAAAAGGTATCACAACTTCATGAAAAATAAGCTTTAACACACAGATTGAAAGATAAATCTTTGTTTTTGCTATTTATTTCAATGACTTCTCCAAAACACACAATTTATAATCGACCATTGTTTCTCTGTAATCAATTGCGCTTTAGTTTACTACCAAAATAGCTTATAAAATATTTATACCTTGCTCAGCAACTAACAAATATGGTCCTCCAGACACGAGATGGGAACTGTCGTCTGCTGCAGATACCTCGCGCCTTTGCCTACTCCTACATCCGACTACGCACTGAGGATTCTTGGCTAAACATACTGAAATCTGACAATGAATGTAGACAACGCTACCTGGGCTTGATTTGAATTCAAATGCATGGACGCTGAACTTGACTTCGTTGAAGGCAGACGGGTACAGTTTGACAGCTGGAGAGGCCGGACACCTGTGAACAGTTTGAAATGTAAACACCAATCAAAGTAGACAGAAACACAGTTAAATAATACTCTACATAGTTAATCAAAAACCCACATGAAGTATTCGTCTCTTAAAAATTAGATTTTGAATTGCTTCTAGTTTATTATTGAAAACCAGACGGTTACCAAATTTTCCTTATTGTTTAAATAGTCCGATGCAATATAATATTTTGCACATATCCGAAAAACATTTCATTGAACAAACTGTAAGACCTACCAGGTTAAAGCTTTTCAAGTTCGAGGAAGCACCCTGGTATTTTTGCCCTATTAATATACTGCAATACCGTATGTCCGTAAACACAACTCGCATTCACAGCTAAGCGTATATATTGACAAACACTTGTCACCAATATCACAGTGTTTTGCTGCGACGATAATATTGATTCAACCTTCCGCTTTTGTTATCGGGATACCCACCAAAACTTAATCTTTTTGCTAC
Source organism: Limnoperna fortunei (assembly GCA_944474755.1). NCBI lineage: Eukaryota > Metazoa > Mollusca > Bivalvia > Mytilida > Modiolidae > Limnoperna > Limnoperna fortunei. Next base: position 42,531,240 of record OX104112.1, read on the forward strand.
GCTGGGAAAGAGGATTTAGTATTGCAAGAAAAGAAAATTTTGTCTGGTGATAATGGTACATAGTGACGGATATCTAAATTGTATCAAATGAAATCCGCGAAGTATATTACCATCCTAGGACCTGCATTAAAATCATGTTATAGGTTGTTTCTTTGGTCTTGATATGCATGTATACTTTTCTTGTCAGTCTATTATGCTAGGTTATACACAGGCTCATACCCATCGTTTTATTTGTCTGCTACTATTCTTGTTATAAAGCTACGATTCTGAAGCCTCCGTAAACCAGTGTGATGTGTATTCTCATTTACTATACATTTAACGACTTCACACGTGCACCTTTTCGTGCTTTTTTCGCTGCCAGCAAAGTTTTGAATGTTTTTTTTTTAAAGACAGCAGAAGATTCTTGGAGTAACCGGCTTTTTTACTTACCCATGATCTATAAGCGGGTAAAGTTGACCATCTGCAGGCATGATAGACGGTGTGGCAACACAGCTATCAACCTTAATAGCAATGTCAGAGGAGTTGTGTATGGTATGTAGTTTGATGTACATGTCCTGATTTATTGGCACCTCTCGTGGGTACGTAATGTCACGGATGACAGTATCAAATTTGTCAGAATGATACTGTTCAAGCTCGACGTCCATGTGACCATAACGCTTTTCAAAAAATCTGACACGTGTTTGCGCCGGAATGTAGGCCGTTGTGACGTTTTGTCGTCTAGGATAGACGCACTTGACTGGTATGATTTCAGAATAAGCTCCTCCGAAGTCCACTATGTCGTTGTGCGAGCTGACTGGTAGACTTGTAGATTGTCGAATAATAAGATCGTTCTCAAAGATGACCTCAGAGTCTGTAAATTTCACTGTTGTTCCACAAGCTGTGTGAGAAACGACTGACACATAGTGTGTCCCGTTGTTGGTAACTGTGCAGTGTGGATCTCGCCATGATAGAGTCTCGTTCTGAGATAACAACGTTGATGGTATAAACACGGACATGGAATCTGAATTGCAACTGACATCGTGACGCTCTGACTGGTTCCTTTCAAGACCTACATTTGTAGTAGTTGTATCTGAAATGATATTTAGATAGAAATAAGCATCTTAAAATCTTGGAGAAAACCTAAAAAAAATTATTAAATTAGTAGATGAATGATTGATGGATGATGTATGTTTGATGTGTTCCTAACGTGTCATGTCTAGTTAATGTCATAAGTCTCGCGCGCTTTTCTCTGATACTCTTCCGTGGAGGTCCTTGAAACAGGCTCGTATAGCTTCATCTGTGTCTTTGCTTCATCATCGTCTAGACTTTTAGTTCCTTGAACATGCGTGATTAAAAAAAAGAAAATAATAAAGTAAATACAAATAAACACACTAAGATATCAGAATTAAATTGTTATTTGATGAATATATGATTTGATAAGTTATGAGTTAGACCTGGAATCCCATCCCCTCCGCTATTGTTACATCAATTATGTATTCTGTTACAATGTTAATGGAAAATTTAAAATGACTATTACTGTATAGTACTTACCACTACATCGTTCTCTGTATGTTTATGGTCGATACCTGCAACATATAGCCAATATAAGTATCTAAAGAGTGAACCTGTTCAAGAAAATAAGAAAGAAATTTGTGTGTTTTTATAGCGTTTTCAGCATTATTTCAGCCATATCATGGCGTCAGTATCGGGATGACAAATGTCCGCATACTAACAAGTATAGAATAATTCGGGACAATATTCCATGCATCATGGTAATACATTTTTTTTTCATTACATGTAAAAACAAAATGCTACCTGTCTACAGACAACAACATCGACGGACACATTCCTTTAAAAGGGAAGTCTGTATCACACACCACTTTGAAGCTACTCCTAAAAGTAGTTTACTACAATATTATCACGATAATAATGAAAATGTCTGGATACGTGTCAAAAGTATCCCATGTTTGATGAAGTAACTGCGATTCTGGTTGAGGATATTCAGATAACTGTAACCTATTCCAATTATTGTTGGGTTTATCTGGATAGCACATTTGTAGATTATTTTATAGTAATTACACCTCATATTAAATAGACAATGTATTTATTCCTTATTCTACCTCTTGCATGGAAATTTGCATAGATTTTTGCATCACTTGGGTATTCGGCAAAAAATTATCATCGTTGCTGTGGTATTTTGCATACAACGATTAAATAAATGTAACATAATAAATCAATTTTGAAAACCAGAAATGTTCCGATCGTAAAAACGTAAATGAATATCTAGCATGCAGGCAGCTGTGATCCAGATTTAAGAAATAAGTGGTCTAATATTATATATTTATAAAACCATGATATTCCGTGTAATTTAAAAGATTTTTGGGAGGGGTGTTGGTGAAAAATACAGTCTCGAGAATCATATTTCCATCACCAATTTTCCAGACATGATATATTTGTTTAGTATCCTTACAGAATCTCATGATCCGCTATTTAGGGTTTTCTCAGGCTTCCTCCTTAATAAAAACAAGACGGCACGATGTAGCTACAAAAATAAGTGGCGTTAAACATCTTTCGAACAAACCAGTTAAAATACTATATTATTTTATCACGCTAGTTTTGCACTTATATTTCAATATACATGATGTTCATTTTTAAAAAGTCTCTAATGTTACTGTCAAGAGTTCTTATTACCACGTCTATTGTTAAGTGGAAGTTTCCCAAAATAAAATAAATCGACTATACGTAAAAACATAGTGGCAGGGACGTAACAATATATAGTTTAATGTGTAAGCTCTTATCACCAAGGGGTCTGGGGACGTCCTCAGCAGGTCCGGGGTAAAATGCGAAAGTAATGTGTAGTCCCCGGTTTTGTGCTACCATTGTGGTTACACCACTGACTGCTCAATCACATTTAAAACCGACCGATAATCCAGCTAGATAAGAAGGATTTTTTCGTTATTTAATATAAATGTATACATTAAAAATCCATAAAATTGTTAAACTACATATTTTACAGACTAACCTTTTACATTCTAGATATAGACCAAACAGTCATGATTTTACTAGAGTCTCCCAAAACAACTCCATATCTTGTAGGTAACATCCACTTGCACTTGAAAACAGAAATATTTATTTATTTATTTATTTATTTATTTATTTATTTATTTATTTATTTATTTCAGGTATATTTTTGCCGCATTACCAATTACATTCATTACAGAAATAAACCTGTTGCAAAGATTAAGTACAAAGAAAATAACCTAAAAGGAAAACAAACAAAAATTTAAAAGACAATTTAACTAAATTTGATTAAAAACCATAGATACTTTAATAAAATGAGTTTTTCATTTGAAGATTGAAAGAAATCCGATTGCACGAAAAAGAATATTAAGAATTGTTTTACCTTCCTGTTTCTTCAAGCCTTGGATAAAACTATTTTATCAGTCCGATATGTTGTTATCTCATTTCGTGTTTAAGCCAATCAAATTCGTGCTCTTTACTTCCTTGACTGATACTAGTGCGATTCTAAGGGGAAAAACATGTCATATTAAAACAATAAATATTGGTAAAAATGGCGATTCAGCTTAGTAACAAACTATCGTTTAATTAGATTAATACATGGACAACTAACTTAATTTTGTCTTGATATATAATTGACATCGACTAGCTGCAGGATTCGGATGTTTAGTACTAGTAAATAGTATTGGTCTCGTATAGGCACAAGGTATCTTCACTTAACTAAAAGTGGAACACTTTACAAATATACAATAAGATACCAGATTTTTGTAATCCACATTGAGTGCTTATGTTACAAGTCCTGAACCAGTGGTTGCCTTGCGTGCACGTGCACCCCAAATTTTCCAAACTCCTGAAAACCGACTTACGAAAAAAGGGATAAGATTTCATGACTTAATGTTATAAGCAGACTAAACTACGACAAGTCTGAAGCTTCCGGTGGGCTTCGCCCCCCTGGACCCTTTACCAAGGCTCTCGAATCCCTCTCCCATGAAAGTGCACCCCAATCTGAAATAAACGGAGAAAAACAAGGTTCGTTTTAAAGGTGGTTAATTTGTCAGAACGAAAACGAGATCTTTCGAGCATTAAAACTGCAAGCATTCTGACAATTGAGCCTCAACTGGATTAGACTGACATAAAATACTGAAAAGGTACCTTTAGGTTTTGGACTATACAACTAAAACATATCTCTAAAGACAAAATTATCTTACGTGATATTAGTAAAGCATTTTATCAGCTACAGGTGTCTCTTGGTTACACAAAACTGCTATCTATCGGAGTAAACCTATATGTCATAAATTCTGGAGGACGATTACTTTGTATTGACCGTAACAATTTATCACTGGGTTTTATCTTTAAAAGTATAAATACTTCTGAATTACGCAATAACGGGTCATTGAAAAACTGTGCACTGCCTTACCGACGTTTTTGGTAAACTCAAATCTTAACGTTGATTCATTCTATTTTTTTTTTCAATTTTGAACAATATCATGGTGTTCAGTTTAAATGGGTAAAGATGTCGACGTTCCCGGCGGGAACCCCTGACTTTCGAACTATAAATGGCAATGTCAACTAAGTTTAAAGTCTGAACTCGCAATCGTCAGATAACCTAATGAGTTTCAACTTGTTAAAATATATCTTTTGGTACGATTTAATGCCCATTTTAGTTGTAGTGATTACCAAATACCGTGAAAGCAGTTCTGGGGTTGTTAATATTGAAAGAGGAAGATCCAAAAGAATTAAAAGACAATTAAACTATGTCAATTGTGTAATCAAAATGAATTGGAGGATGAAATCGACTCCTTTTTCAATTGAAATTTCAAGATATGGCAAAAGATTTAGAAAAAAATGTTACAAATAACGATGAAAATATATAATTATATATATAGATATAATGTCCTCTTGGAGTCATTTCATTTTGATTTACATTTATTAAAGTCTTTAATACTGAATAAAGTGGACTTGCAAACTGCATGATTCTTATTAATATGTCGATGTGCTTAAGAAAATTCAATTAACTTATTTTACGGTAAAATTCAGTATTCTTAGAAATCAGGAAACATGAAGATAAATTTTTACTGATGATAAGATTATGCACTTTTTTAAGAGTGAAAGTAAAATTAGATTTTAGATTGATATAGCTTTAACTGTTAGGGTGACATTTTTAGAGAATGATGTCACGGTACAAATTATGACAAGACACATCCCGTTATTGTCTACGGGGGTCAAGTGTCTGGTAATCATATAAAAAATGCTTTATCCCCAAAACTTCTACTCGTAAAATAAAAAAAACGTTTTAGGAAAAAAACAAAAGTAGCGGTCTTATCTATTTGTCTAGCAGGTTAAATTTATAATCTGACCTCCTTGAAGAATAATGCAATGGTCGATATATATTACTTTGAAAGTTACGTCATTTGTTGTGCAGCAGAACTGCCATTTATTGCTTGCCGGACACGCTGCTGTAGATATTGGTTATATAGCTATCGTCATAACTCTTTTCTATAAAGTTCATAATTGACTTACCTACTCATGATAAGCTCTCCTGGCAACTTTTCCCATTACGTTTACAAGTTACTTACCTACTCCTGGTTAGATCTTTTTTATATAAAGTTTAAAAAGTGACTTGTAGCTCTAATCGCTCTTTTTTCCATAGTTAGCTTACATTTGCTCCTGTTGCTGATATTGACAGACAAAAATCTTTTAAATACGTCTGATAAATGCAGCAAAAGCGACCGACTTCTTAAGATTCTCTTCTTGATTGGATCATTAAAGTTCTTCCTTATTGTACATCTTTTCCGGAAGCACTTATGACACAAATTTAAGATAATTAAGCGCCTGAATTATATTAACAGTTACAAAAGCACTTGTAAAACATGTCCGTGTTGTGACTGGTTTAGTACGACCATTAGTTTCACCACCTATCTATATTTAATTTGATTTTTACTACTTTCTTACACACACTTCACTCAATTCAAATTAAAAGACACTCGTATCCATCAAAATATGCGGTATTCAGTATTCTGCCAAAAGCTTAAAGAGCGAACGCTAGAACTTAAGTTGATATTGTCTTAAAATCGAAGTAAACTTTAAATTTCAGTTCACAATTAGTCCATATCCTTAAATGAATCTCAGCTTTTTTATGTTCATTCCTTAGCAGTGAAACTTAATTTTTCCTGAAATCTTGATATTTGTCATCCTCCCAAGTCAGGGGTTCTGAGTCCGCGTTCGCTCCATCGAGCGAACGCGGACTCAGAACCCCTGACTTGGGAGGATGGAAATTTTTAAATATAATAAATTTATTCTAGTAATATGTATGGTGCAAATTCATTCTAAAACATTTAACCATAATACTATTTTTCAAACCCGGTAGTTGATGGTCCCACACCGAGGGATATAAAACTGGTGAAACCACGTGGCTATCGAAAAGAGATCAAGTTTAAATATAAATGATTTACTAAAATGCCGTAATAATTGAAAGATTCTAAAATACGTCCTTATTGTTCCAAGACCTCTTCTTTACTAATGAATCTGGATATTTTTTTTTCGTTTTATATAATTATCATTTTATTTGGCTTATTTGAAGAGAACTCACGACCCTCGCTTCTTGAGATCGTAAAGATGATAATATGTGTTCATGCAAATTATGACTTTTTCTTCAATATTTTTATAAATACAACTCTAAAATTAAGTTAATTTGCTGTGTTACAACGCGGAAAACAGTTTAAAATGTTTTTAAAGAATAGTGACCCGCGCGCACGCTTTAGTAAATTAAGTTCATCATGTGCATGGTTCACGAGTCTATATAAAGTGGAGATGCAAACCTAACAACTCAATAAGGCTCTAAGAGACAGAACAACAAGTCGACACAAATTAACAGAAACAAATATCGAAATGGCAAGTACATGGGTATAAACTGATGGGTTTTATAATTGATTGCTTATAAGTAAGTTTAGTTTAGCGTCCAGCTATATTCACACTGAAAACAAGTATAAACAACAATAAAATGTGAATGACTAACGGGCTGATAATTTGAACTGCCACTCGAAAAATTAGGAGCGTTGAGTAGGGATGGAGAATGGGCTTTTTGTTGGAAAAGTTCAATAAAAAACGTCACTATAAAAGTATGCTTAAAATCATTTAAAGCATTGTGTTTGTTTATCATATTAAGTCCAATTAAGTTCCATATCACATGTAAACATTTAGCTTTGTACCTAGAACGCTTAGCGTGTCCAGTTGGAGGATCCTTATAGGATCATTTAAGCCGCAACAAAAGCTGAATGCTGAAATTCCTCCCGTGGAGTTAGATTTACACCTATATCCTGGGATAAGAATTAATCAAAACAAAAACAGAAATTATTATGAGTAACACAAACCCCATTAAAACAGTGGCGGATTCTGGTTCTCCGACTATCAAGCTGTGCCTGTCGAGTTACTTCATCAGGAAGATGCTAAGCAAATTAATTGAAAAATCTGTGCCAATGTCGTTTCATTTGTCTTCAATATACTAGGCCTCATAGGATTGCAAAAAACAAGTGATAAAAAACTCAATTTAAATAAAATAAAATCTTTCTCTTGCTCCTCCCTTTTTGTTATTGGTCACTGTGTTGTACAAGATTGCAAAAAAACTCAGCCTCATAGGATTACAAAAACAAGTCAAAAAGTAGAGGAGCACAATTTGTACCCTTTAGGATGTCATATTTTGGGGTACTAATTTTTATAATTAAACCCTAAAATTTGACGTGAAACACACTTTTCTTTGTGATGTCATGATGTTGTAATGACGTTTTATGCATGTAAATTAAATGTCTGATGTTTTACTTATTCCCTTATTAAATCATTATTTGATCATTTTCATATACATGTATATGTACATACATGTAATGTAAAAGTTTTACTTTATATTAGGGGGGGCCTCGGTAGCCGAGTGGTTAAGGTTGTTCGCCTATTATTGATCACGTGGTCTGTTAATACTGAGATTGCGGGTTCGATTCTCACTGCGGGCAGGGTTTACTCGAGTCCAATCTTAATTGACAAGGATTGACAGTTTTCCTACCACAGGTCGTTGGTTTTCCACGGGTTATCCGGCTTCCTCCTCCAATAAAAACTGGACGCCATGATATAGCTGAAAATTTGCTGAAAATGGCGTTAAACATCATTCAAACAAACAATACTTTATATTACATCAACAAAGATAAATATACGTGTAATAGACACACGAGTGCATACTTATAATGAATGTAAAGACATTCTGCTGATTTAAATGAAGAATCCCTATTCAACAACCTCACATATTGGTTATCTTAATCCGTTTTATTACGTCGTTATAATATTTGATAACAAAAAGTGAGAAAAACTAATTAGAACAAATTGTAATTTTTTGAAACTGTGTTATTCTATTGACTTTGCCTTAACATAAATGATTATATATGGTGTCCCGCTTCAAACTTAGGCAGTTAACAGTTAATAGATGCTCAAATCCATCGTGTTAAAGATCATACAAAGACAGGTTTAATGCAACGTTGAAGAATACCTCAAATATTTGAAAGTTAATAGATAAACGATAACCAGAGGTTCTCAAAAGTACGTATAAATAAGAAGGGATTTGAGCATAAGAACCATCTAATGGTAAGCCTTTCAAATTTCGGTTTGTTATAAACATAGTATGTGAACATCCAATGAACAATTTAGAACATTTGATAAATAATGTTTCGACATGTGTGTTTCGACAGTTTCAGAAAAGAAGCAATTAAACATACCCCTCGTCTTCCTATGATAAATTAATATCTGTGGGTGCTTCCACCTGGGATTTCCAATTTCGAATATAAACTTATTTATACTCAGTTTGGCTTATTCTGCTTCGCAGTTTCTTTGATGAGGGCATCTGAATATGTTCACATATTCACACATCATATCATGCACTTTTAGGTAAGATACAGGTATAGTATATTTAGGTATAAAGTTGCAACATTATATCAGCGATTTATCAATCAGTCTAAAAGTAAAAAGACTTATCAATAAATAAAATAGTAATTAACACCCATTCAGGAGATGTTGCAACATTTGACCTAGAAAAAGACAACCTCATATAGAGCCTAACATTTTGATGTAAATAAAGAGGTCAAGAGTACACATGAGTGGTGCGCGAAATTGCGTAGAATTATATCTTTTGATCTCTTAAGATCCTCACTAGTAGATTACAAGTGAAGATTTAAAGATCACGTGAAAATTATTTAGTCGTCAACATGTAAATTCTAAGCTATACTAAACATACAATGGATTTTTAACAGGATATTAGTAGATGTTTTTTGGATAATGACGTTACAATAACAATATATATCAACCTTGCTCTATATAAAGCCGATCTCCCTTGTGAAGCATTGTTAATGTTGGTTGGCCTTTATCCAGCTTATTATTAATGTAAAGTCTCTGCCTTGTTTATATCAGTTGCTTTCCATATATCTAGCTGATTTTTTTAATGAAAAGCCTCCCGTTGTTTATGTCGGTTGTTTAGCTAATATTCCCTTTAGGCTTTTGCGTTGTTTATGGTGGCTGTTTGCTCTGTATCTAAAGCTGATCTGTCCTGTAACGCCTGCACTTTGTTTGTTTTGGTTGTTGGCCTTTATCTAGCTGATTTCCCATGTAAAGCCTCTGGTTGGTTATTTACCCTGTATTTAGCTTATCTTCCCTGTATCGCCGCTATGTTTATGTTGGTTGCTTGTCCTACATTTACCGGTATTTACAGGATGTCATTTCATTAACCATTCTTGTTCCTCTCTTTCCAGCTTGTCAAGGTCTCTTTTAATAGACCCAAAGCAGTGATTAGAAATAACATAAGACACGTTCTGTGATTCTGCATTAAACTCATGTTTATGTTTAGAATTTTTTAATATTTTGATGGCTTAAAATAGCTCGAACGGACGCTTTCATCTAAAAAATATCAGTTACCGGTATATGACAAAATTCTGTATGAATAGCCGACAAATAGCTTTGTGATTTTGTCTGAAACGTCTGGCAGTGTTTCTATTTACAGAAGATATGCATTTGTCTTCATCTTTACTTTAAATTTAAAACAGATTTTCCAGATTGTTGGTCATTTTAATTCTTTTAAATGGGGAATTTATCTTGTTCCATTTGAAGAAGTGTATTCCAGTGTAATTTGTCTAGATTTTCTATCTTCGGGTAGCTTGTTTGTATGAATAATGTTTAACCCCATTTCAATGGCGTCCAGTTTTTACGCCGGAGAACCCGGATAAAACCCAGACCTTTGGTCAGAAAACTGTCAATCCTTTCAATTAAAATTAGAGTCGAGCGCACCCTGCCCACAGTGAGACTCGAACATGCAATCAAAGTGTTAACAGACCACGTGGCCAATTAGACAAACTACCTTAACCACTTTGCCACCGAGGCCTCTTCTTTCTTCCACCTTTTTCTACAGATAAGTAACTTCATTCTTTTGTTCTACATACTTCACAATCTCAATGTAAAGATCGTTTCCGAAACCTTTACGATTTTTATTTCACGCTTCGGTTGCCTGTTGAAGCATGAATTATTAACCTTGAACAGTTATAATTACCTACAAATTGATGCATAGCTTAGTAGTAAGCAATTTATTTGAAAACAAATCCAGCAAATAACTTTATTATCATATTAGAATGAAACTTAATCCCCGTCATAAATCGTTACTTTACGTGTGGTAGACTCTAAATCTATTTTTGGCCATTTAAAGAAAAAAGTGAAAGATATGGTGTCATCAGCAGAATGTCTTGCAGTAATTGTAGGTGTCAGTCTAGTGGTGTCATCAGCAGAATGTCTTGCAGTAATTGTAGGTGTCAGTCTAGTGGTGTCATCAGCAGAATGTCTTGCAGTAATAGTAGGTGTCAGTCTAGTGATGTCATCAGCAGAATGTCTTGCAGTAATTGTAGGTGTCAGTCTAGTGGTGTCATCAGCAGAATGTCTTGCAGTAATTGTAGGTGTCAGTCTAGTGGTGTCATCAGCAGAATGTCTTGCAGTAATTGTAGGTGTCTGTCTAGTGGTGTCCACAGCAGAATGTCTTGCAGTAATTGTAGGTGTCAGTCTAGTGGTGTCATCAGCAGAATGTCTTGCAGTAATTGTAGGTGTCAGTCTAGTGGTGTCATCAGCAGAATGTCTTGCAGTAATTGTAGGTGTCAGTCTAGTGGTGTCATCAGCAGAATGTCTTGCAGTAATTGTAGGTGTCAGTCTAGTGATGTCATCAGCAGAATGTCTTGCAGTAATAGTAGGTGTCAGTCTAGTGGTGTCATCAGCAGAATGTCTTGCAGTAATTGTAAGTGTCAGTCTAGTGGTGTCATCAGCAGAATGTCTTGCAGTAATTGTAGGTGTCAGTCTAGTGGTGTCATCAGCAGAATGTCTTGCAGTAATTGTAGGTGTCAGTCTAGTGGTGTCATCAGCAGAATGTCTTGCAGTAATAGTAGGTGTCAGTCTAGTGGTGTCCTCAGCAGAATGTCTTGCAGTAATAGTAGGTGTCAGTCTAGTGGTGTCATCAGCAGAATGTCTTGCAGTTATTGTAGGTGTCAGTCTAGTGGTGTCATCAGCAGAATGTCTTGCAGTAATTGTAGGTGTCAGTCTAGTGGTGTCATCAGCAGAATGTCTTGCAGTAATAGTAGGTGTCAGTCTAGTGGTGTCATCAGCAGAATGTCTTGCAGTTATTGTAGGTGTCAGTCTAGTGGTGTCATCAGCAGAATGTCTTGCAGTAATTGTAGGTGTCAGTCTAGTGGTGTCATCAGCAGAATGTCTTGCAGTAATAGTAGGTGTCAGTCTAGTGGTGTCATCAGCAGAATGTCTTGCAGTAATTGTAGGTGTCAGTCTAGTGGTGTCATCAGCAGAATGTCTTGCAGTAATTGTAAGTGTCAGTCTAGTGGTGTCATCAGCAGAATGTCTTGCAGTAATTGTAGGTGTCAGTCTAGTGGTGTCATCAGCAGAATGTCTTGCAGTAATTGTAGGTGTCAGTCTAGTGGTGTCATCAGCAGAATGTCTTGCAGTAATAGTAGGTGTCAGTCTAGTGGTGTCCTCAGCAGAATGTCTTGCAGTAATAGTAGGTGTCAGTCTAGTGGTGTCATCAGCAGAATGTCTTGCAGTAATAGTAGGTGTCAGTCTAGTGGTGTCCTCAGCAGAATGTCTTGCAGTAATAGTAGGTGTCAGTCTAGTGGTGTCATCAGCAGAATGTCTTGCAGTAATTGTAGGTGTCAGTCTAGTGGTGTCATCAGCAGAATGTCTTGCAGTAATAGTAGGTGTCAGTCTAGTGATGTCATCAGCAGAATGTCTTGCAGTAATTGTAGGTGTCAGTCTAGTGGTGTCATCAGCAGAATGTCTTGCAGTAATTGTAGGTGTCAGTCTAGTGGTGTCATCAGCAGAATGTCTTGCAGTAATTGTAGGTGTCAGTCTAGTGATGTCATCAGCAGAATGTCTTGCAGTAATAGTAGGTGTCAGTCTAGTGGTGTCATCAGCAGAATGTCTTGCAGTAATTGTAAGTGTCAGTCTAGTGGTGTCATCAGCAGAATGTCTTGCAGTAATTGTAGGTGTCAGTCTAGTGGTGTCATCAGCAGAATGTCTTGCAGTAATTGTAGGTGTCAGTCTAGTGATGTCATCAGCAGAATGTCTTGCAGTAATAGTAGGTGTCAGTCTAGTGGTGTCATCAGCAGAATGTCTTGCAGTAATTGTAAGTGTCAGTCTAGTGGTGTCATCAGCAGAATGTCTTGCAGTAATTGTAGGTGTCAGTCTAGTGGTGTCATCAGCAGAATGTCTTGCAGTAATTGTAGGTGTCAGTCTAGTGGTGTCATCAGCAGAATGTCTTGCAGTAATAGTAGGTGTCAGTCTAGTGGTGTCCTCAGCAGAATGTCTTGCAGTAATAGTAGGTGTCAGTCTAGTGGTGTCATCAGCAGAATGTCTTGCAGTTATTGTAGGTGTCAGTCTAGTGGTGTCATCAGCAGAATGTCTTGCAGTAATTGTAGGTGTCAGTCTAGTGGTGTCATCAGCAGAATGTCTTGCAGTAATAGTAGGTGTCAGTCTAGTGGTGTCATCAGCAGAATGTCTTGCAGTAATTGTAGGTGTCAGTCTAGTGGTGTCATCAGCAGAATGTCTTGCAGTAATAGTAGGTGTCAGTCTAGTGGTGTCCTCAGCAGAATGTCTTGCAGTAATAGTAGGTGTCAGTCTAGTGGTGTCCTCAGCAGAATGTCTTGCAGTAATAGTAGGTGTCAGTCTAGTGGTGTCCACAGCAGAATGTCTTGCAGTAATTGTAGGTGTCAGTCTAGTGGTGTCCTCAGCAGAATGTCTTGCAGTAATAGTAGGTGTCAGTCTAGTGGTGTCCTCAGCAGAATGTCTTGCAGTAATTGTAGGTGTCAGTCTAGTGGTGTCCTCAGCAGAATGTCTTGCAGTAATTGTAGGTGTCAGTCTAGTGGTGTCCTCAGCAGAATGTCTTGCAGTAATAGTAGGTGTCAGTCTAGTGGTGTCCACAGCAGAATGTCTTGCAGTTATTATATGTGTCAGTCTAGTGGTGTCATCAGCAGAATGTCTTGCAGTAGTAATTGTAGGTGTCAGTCTAGTGGTGTCATCAGCAGAATGTCTTGCAGTAATAGTAGGTGTCAGTCTAGTGATGTCATCAGCAGAATGTCTTGCAGTAATTGTAGGTGTCAGTCTAGTGGTGTCATCAGCAGAATGTCTTGCAGTAATTGTAGGTGTCAGTCTAGTGGTGTCATCAGCAGAATGTCTTGCAGTAATTGTAGGTGTCTGTCTAGTGGTGTCCACAGCAGAATGTCTTGCAGTAATTGTAGGTGTCAGTCTAGTGGTGTCATCAGCAGAATGTCTTGCAGTAATTGTAGGTGTCAGTCTAGTGGTGTCATCAGCAGAATGTCTTGCAGTAATTGTAGGTGTCAGTCTAGTGGTGTCATCAGCAGAATGTCTTGCAGTAATTGTAGGTGTCAGTCTAGTGATGTCATCAGCAGAATGTCTTGCAGTAATAGTAGGTGTCAGTCTAGTGGTGTCATCAGCAGAATGTCTTGCAGTAATTGTAAGTGTCAGTCTAGTGGTGTCATCAGCAGAATGTCTTGCAGTAATTGTAGGTGTCAGTCTAGTGGTGTCATCAGCAGAATGTCTTGCAGTAATTGTAGGTGTCAGTCTAGTGGTGTCATCAGCAGAATGTCTTGCAGTAATAGTAGGTGTCAGTCTAGTGGTGTCCTCAGCAGAATGTCTTGCAGTAATAGTAGGTGTCAGTCTAGTGGTGTCATCAGCAGAATGTCTTGCAGTTATTGTAGGTGTCAGTCTAGTGGTGTCATCAGCAGAATGTCTTGCAGTAATTGTAGGTGTCAGTCTAGTGGTGTCATCAGCAGAATGTCTTGCAGTAATAGTAGGTGTCAGTCTAGTGGTGTCATCAGCAGAATGTCTTGCAGTAATTGTAGGTGTCAGTCTAGTGGTGTCATCAGCAGAATGTCGTGCAGTAATTGTAAGTGTCAGTCTAGTGGTGTCATCAGCAGAATGTCTTGCAGTAATTGTAGGTGTCAGTCTAGTGGTGTCATCAGCAGAATGTCTTGCAGTAATTGTAGGTGTCAGTCTAGTGGTGTCATCAGCAGAATGTCTTGCAGTAATAGTAGGTGTCAGTCTAGTGGTGTCCTCAGCAGAATGTCTTGCAGTAATAGTAGGTGTCAGTCTAGTGGTGTCATCAGCAGAATGTCTTGCAGTAATAGTAGGTGTCAGTCTAGTGGTGTCCTCAGCAGAATGTCTTGCAGTAATAGTAGGTGTCAGTCTAGTGGTGTCATCAGCAGAATGTCTTGCAGTAATTGTAGGTGTCAGTCTAGTGGTGTCATCAGCAGAATGTCTTGCAGTAATAGTAGGTGTCAGTCTAGTGGTGTCATCAGCAGAATGTCTTGCAGTAGTAATTGTAGGTGTCAGTCTAGTGGTGTCATCAGCAGAATGTCTTGCAGTAATAGTAGGTGTCAGTCTAGTGGTGTCATCAGCAGAATGTCCTGCAGTAATTGTAGGTGTCTGTCTAGTGGTGTCATCAGCAGAATGTCTTGCAGTAATTGTAGGTGTCAGTCTAGTGGTGTCATCAGCAGAATGTCTTGCAGTAATTGTAGGTGTCAGTCTAGTGGTGTCATCAGCAGAATGTCTTGCAGTAATTGTAGGTGTCAGTCTAGTGGTGTCATCAGCAGAATGTCTTGCAGTAATTGTAGGTGTCAGTCTAGTGGTGTCATCAGCAGAATGTCCTGCAGTAGTAATTGTAGGTGTCAGTCTAGTGGTGTCATCAGCAGAATGTCTTGCAGTAATTGTAGGTGTCAGTCTAGTGGTGTCATCAGCAGAATGTCTTGCAGTAATTGTAGGTGTCAGTCTAGTGGTGTCATCAGCAGAATGTCTTGCAGTTATTGTAGGTGTCAGTCTAGTGGTGTCATCAGCAGAATGTCTTGCAGTAATTGTAAGTGTCAGTCTAGTGGTGTCCTCAGCAGAATATATTGCAGTAGTAATAGTAGGTGTCAGTCTAGTGGTGTCATCAGCAGAATGTCTTGCAGTAATTGTAGGTGTCAGTCTAGTGGTGTCATCAGCAAAATGTCTTGCAGTAATTGTAGGTGTCAGTCTAGTGGTGTCATCAGCAGAATGTCTTGCAGTAATTGTAGGTGTCAGTCTAGTGGTGTCATCAGCAGAATGTCTTGCAGTAATTGTAGGTGTCAGTCTAGTGGTGTCATCAGCAGAATGTCTTGCAGTAATTGTAGGTGTCAGTCTAGTGGTGTCATCAGCAGAATGTCTTGCAGTAATTGTAGGTGTCAGTCTAGTGGTGTCATCAGCAGAATGTCTTGCAGTAATTGTAGGTGTCAGTCTAGTGGTGTCATCAGCAAAATGTCCTGCAGTAATAGTAGGTGTCAGTCTAGTGGTGTCATCAGCAGAATGTCTTGCAGTAATTGTAAGTGTCAGTCTAGTGGTGTCCACAGCAAAATGTCTTGCAGTAATTGTAGGTGTCAGTCTAGTGGTGTCATCAGCAGAATGTCTTGCAGTTATTGTAGGTGTCAGTCTAGTGGTGTCATCAGCAGAATGTCTTGCAGTAATTGTAGGTGTCAGTCTAGTGGTGTCATCAGCAGAATGTCTTGCAGTAATTGTAGGTGTCAGTCTAGTGGTGTCATCAGCAGAATGTCTTGCAGTAATTGTAGGTGTCAGTCTAGTGGTGTCATCAGCAGAATGTCTTGCAGTTATTGTAGGTGTCAGTCTAGTGGTGTCATCAGCAGAATGTCTTGCAGTAATTGTAGGTGTCAGTCTAGTGATGTCATCAGCAGAATGTCTTGCAGTAATTGTAGGTGTCAGTCTAGTGGTGTCATCAGCAGAATGTCTTGCAGTAGTAATTGTAGGTGTCAGTCTAGTGGTGTCATCAGCAGAATGTCTTGCAGTAATTGTAGGTGTCAGTCTAGTGGTGTCATCAGCAAAATGTCTTGCAGTAATTGTAGGTGTCAGTCTAGTGGTGTCATCAGCAAAATGTCTTGCAGTAATTGTAGGTGTCAGTCTAGTGGTGTCATCAGCAGAATGTCTTGCAGTAGTAATTGTAGGTGTCAGTCTAGTGGTGTCATCAGCAGAATGTCTTGCAGTAATTGTAGGTGTCAGTCTAGTGATGTCATCAGCAGAATGTCTTGCAGTAATTGTAGGTGTCAGTCTAGTGATGTCATCAGCAGAATGTCTTGCAGTAGTAATTGTAGGTGTCAGTCTAGTGGTGTCATCAGCAGAATGTCTTGCAGTAATTGTAGGTGTCAGTCTAGTGGTGTCATCAGCAAAATGTCTTGCAGTAATTGTAAGTGTCAGTCTAGTGGTGTCCTCAGCAGAATGTCTTGCAGTTATTGTAGGTGTCAGTCTAGTGGTGTCATCAGCAGAATGTCTTGCAGTAATAGTAGGTGTCAGTCTAGTGGTGTCCTCAGCAGAATGTCTTGCAGTTATTATATGTGTCAGTCTAGTGGTGTCATCAGCAGAATGTCTTGCAGTAATAGTAGGTGTCAGTCTAGTGGTGTCATCAGCAGAATGTCTTGCAGTAATTGTAGGTGTCAGTCTAGTGGTGTCATCAGCAGAATGTCTTGCAGTAATTGTAGGTGTCAGTCTAGTGGTGTCATCAGCAGAATGTCTTGCAGTAATTGTAGGTGTCAGTCTAGTGGTGTCATCAGCAGAATGTCTTGCAGTAATTGTAGGTGTCAGTCTAGTGGTGTCATCAGCAGAATGTCTTGCAGTAATTGTAGGTGTCAGTCTATTGGTGTCATCAGCAAAATGTCTTGCAGTAATTGTAAGTGTCAGTCTAGTGGTGTCCTCAGCAGAATGTCTTGCAGTTATTGTAGGTGTCAGTCTAGTGGTGTCATCAGCAGAATGTCTTGCAGTAATAGTAGGTGTCAGTCTAGTGGTGTCATCAGCAGAATGTCTTGCAGTAGTAATTGTAGGTGTCAGTCTAGTGGTGTCATCAGCAGAATGTCTTGCAGTTATTGTATGTGTCAGTCTAGTGGTGTCATCAGCAGAATGTCTTGCAGTAATAGTAGGTGTCAGTCTAGTGGTGTCATCAGCAGAATGTCTTGCAGTAATTGTAGGTGTCAGTCTAGTGGTGTCCACAGCAGAATGTCTTGCAGTAATTGTAGGTTTCAGTCTAGTGGTGCCATCAACAGAATGTCCTGCAGTAATTGTAGGTGTCAGTCTAGTGGTGTCATCAGCAGAATGTCTTGCAGTTATTATATGTGTCAGTCTAGTGGTGTCATCAGCAGAATGTCTTGCAGTAGTAATTGTAGGTGTCAGTCTAGTGGTGTCATCAGCAGAATGTCTTGCAGTAATAGTAGGTGTCAGTCTAGTGGTGTCATCAGCAGAATGTCCTGCAGTAATTGTAGGTGTCTGTCTAGTGGTGTCATCATCAGAATGTCTTGCAGTAATTGTAGGTGTCAGTCTAGTGGTGTCATCAGCAGAATGTCTTGCAGTAATAGTAGGTGTCAGTCTAGTGGTGTCATCAGCAGAATGTCTTGCAGTAATAGTAGGTGTCAGTCTAGTGGTGTCCTCAGCAGAATGTCTTGCAGTAATTGTAGGTGTCAGTCTAGTGGTGTCCTCAGCAGAATGTCTTGCAGTTATTGTAGGTGTCAGTCTAGTGGTGTCATAAGCAGAATGTCTTGCAGTAATTGTAGGTGTCAGTCTAGTGGTGTCATCAGCAGAATGTCTTGCAGTAATAGTAGGTGTCAGTCTAGTGGTGTCATCAGCAGAATGTCCTGCAGTAATTGTAGGTGTCTGTCTAGTGGTGTCATAAGCAGAATGTCTTGCAGTTATTGTAGGTGTCAGTCTAGTGGTGTCATCAGCAGAATGTCTTGCAGTAATAGTAGGTGTCAGTCTAGTGATGTCATCAGCAGAATGTCTTGCAGTAATAGTAGGTGTCAGTCTAGTGGTGTCATAAGCAGAATGTCTTGCAGTTATTGTAGGTGTCAGTCTAGTGGTGTCATAAGCAGAATGTCTTGCAGTTATTGTAGGTGTCAGTCTAGTGGTGTCATCAGCAGAATGTCTTGCAGTAATAGTAGGTGTCAGTCTAGTGATGTCATCAGCAGAATGTCTTGCAGTAATTGTAGGTGTCAGTCTAGTGGTGTCATAAGCAGAATGTCTTGCAGTAATTGTAGGTGTCAGTCTAGTGATGTCATCAGCAGAATGTCTTGCAGTTATTGTAGGTGTCAGTCTAGTGGTGTCATCAGCAGAATGTCTTGCAGTAGTAATTATAGGTGTCAGTCTAGTGATGTCATCAGCAGAATGTCTTGCAGTAATAGTAGGTGTCAGTCTAGTGGTGTCATCAGCAGAATGTCCTGCAGTAATTGTAGGTGTCTGTCTAGTGGTGTCATCATCAGAATGTCTTGCAGTAATTGTAGCTGTCAGTCTAGTGGTGTCATCAGCAGAATGTCTTGCAGTAATAGTAGGTGTCAGTCTAGTGGTGTCATCAGCAGAATGTCTTGCAGTAATAGTAGGTGTCAGTCTAGTGGTGTCCTCAGCAGAATGTCTTGCAGTAATTGTAGGTGTCAGTCTAGTGGTGTCATCAGCAGAATGTCCTGCAGTAATAGTAGGTGTCAGTCTAGTGGTGTCATCAGCAGAATGTCTATTAGTTATTATAGGTGTCAGTCTAGTGGTGCCATCAACAGAATGTCCTGCAGTAATAGTAGGTGTCAGTCTAGTGGTGTCATCAGCAGAATGTCTATTAGTTATTATAGTTGTCAGTCTAGTGGTGTCATCAGCAGAATGTCTTGCAGTTATTGTAGGTGTCAGTCTAGTGGTGTCCACAGCAGAATGTCTTGCAGTTATTGTAGGTGTCAGTCGAGTGGTGTCATCAGCAGAATGTCTTGCAGTAATTGTAGGTGTCAGTCTAGTGATGTCATCAGCAGAATGTCTTGCAGTAATTGTAGGTGTCAGTCTAGTGGTGTCATCAGCAGAATGTCTTGCAGTAATTGTAGGTGTCAGTCTAGTGATGTCATCAGCAGAATGTCTTGCAGTAATTGTAGGTGTCAGTCTAGTGGTGTCATCAGCAGAATGTCTTGCAGTAGTAATTGTAGGTGTCAGTCTAGTGGTGTCATCAGCAGAATGTCTTGCAGTAATTGTAGGTGTCAGTCTAGTGGTGTCATCAGCAAAATGTCTTGCAGTAATTGTAGGTGTCAGTCTAGTGGTGTCATCAGCAAAATGTCTTGCAGTAATTGTAGGTGTCAGTCTAGTGGTGTCATCAGCAGAATGTCTTGCAGTAGTAATTGTAGGTGTCAGTCTAGTGGTGTCATCAGCAGAATGTCTTGCAGTAATTGTAGGTGTCAGTCTAGTGATGTCATCAGCAGAATGTCTTGCAGTAATTGTAGGTGTCAGTCTAGTGATGTCATCAGCAGAATGTCTTGCAGTAGTAATTGTAGGTGTCAGTCTAGTGGTGTCATCAGCAGAATGTCTTGCAGTAATTGTAGGTGTCAGTCTAGTGGTGTCATCAGCAAAATGTCTTGCAGTAATTGTAAGTGTCAGTCTAGTGGTGTCCTCAGCAGAATGTCTTGCAGTTATTGTAGGTGTCAGTCTAGTGGTGTCATCAGCAGAATGTCTTGCAGTAATAGTAGGTGTCAGTCTAGTGGTGTCCTCAGCAGAATGTCTTGCAGTTATTATATGTGTCAGTCTAGTGGTGTCATCAGCAGAATGTCTTGCAGTAATAGTAGGTGTCAGTCTAGTGGTGTCATCAGCAGAATGTCTTGCAGTAATTGTAGGTGTCAGTCTAGTGATGTCATCAGCAGAATGTCTTGCAGTTATTGTAGGTGTCAGTCTAGTGGTGTCATCAGCAGAATGTCTTGCAGTAGTAATTATAGGTGTCAGTCTAGTGATGTCATCAGCAGAATGTCTTGCAGTAATAGTAGGTGTCAGTCTAGTGGTGTCATCAGCAGAATGTCCTGCAGTAATTGTAGGTGTCTGTCTAGTGGTGTCATCATCAGAATGTCTTGCAGTAATTGTAGGTGTCAGTCTAGTGGTGTCATCAGCAGAATGTCTTGCAGTAATAGTAGGTGTCAGTCTAGTCTAGTGGTGTCATCAGCAGAATGTCTTGCAGTAATAGTAGGTGTCAGTCTAGTGGTGTCCTCAGCAGAATGTCTTGCAGTAATTGTAGGTGTCAGTCTAGTGGTGTCATCAGCAGAATGTCCTGCAGTAATAGTAGGTGTCAGTCTAGTGGTGTCATCAGCAGAATGTCTATTAGTTATTATAGGTGTCAGTCTAGTGGTGCCATCAACAGAATGTCCTGCAGTAATAGTAGGTGTCAGTCTAGTGGTGTCATCAGCAGAATGTCTATTAGTTATTATAGTTGTCAGTCTAGTGGTGTCATCAGCAGAATGTCTTGCAGTTATTGTAGGTGTCAGTCTAGTGGTGTCCACAGCAGAATGTCTTGCAGTTATTGTAGGTGTCAGTCGAGTGGTGTCATCAGCAGAATGTCTTGCAGTAATTGTAGGTGTCAGTCTAGTGATGTCATCAGCAGAATGTCTTGCAGTAATTGTAGGTGTCAGTCTAGTGGTGTCATCAGCAGAATGTCTTGCAGTAATAGTAGGTGTCAGTCTAGTGGTGTCATCAGCAGAATGTCTTGCAGTAGTAATTGTAGGTGTCAGTCTAGTGATGTCATCAGCAGAATGTCTTGCAGTAGTAATTGTAGGTGTCAGTCTAGTGGTGTCATCAGCAGAATGTCTTGCAGTAATAGTAGGTGTCAGTCTAGTGGTGTCATCAGCAGAATGTCTTGCAGTAATTGTAGGTGTCAGTCTAGTGGTGTCCACAGCAGAATGTCTTGCAGTAGTAATTGTAGGTGTCAGTCTAGTGGTGTCATCAGCAGAATGTCTTGCAGTTATTGTAGGTGTCAGTCTAGTGGTGTCCACAGCAGAATGTCTTGCAGTAGTAATTGTAGGTGTCAGTCTAGTGGTGTCATCAGCAGAATGTCTTGCAGTTATTGTAGGTGTCAGTCTAGTGATGTCATCAGCAGAATGTCTATTAGTTATTATAGGTGTCAGTCTAGTGGTGTCATCAGCAGAATGTCTTGCAGTAATTGTAGGTGTCAGTCTAGTGATGTCATCAGCAGAATGTCTTGCAGTAATTGTAGGTGTCAGTCTAGTGGTGTCATCAGCAGAATGTCTTGCAGTAATTGTAGGTGTCAGTCTAGTGGTGTCATCAGCAGAATGTCTTGCAGTAGTTATTGTATGTGTCAGTCTAGTGGTGTCATCAGCAGAATGTCTTGCAGTAGTAATTGTAGGTGTCAGTCTAGTGATGTCATCAGCAGAATGTCTTGCAGTAGTAATTGTAGGTGTCAGTCTAGTGGTGTCATCAGCAGAATGTCTTGCAGTTATTGTAGGTGTCAGTCTAGTGATGTCATCAGCAGAATGTCTATTAGTTATTATAGGTGTCAGTCTAGTGGTGTCATCAGCAGAATGTCTTGCAGTAATTGTAGGTGTCAGTCTAGTGGTGTCATCAGCAGAATGTCTTGCAGTAATTGTAGGTGTCAGTCTAGTGATGTCATCAGCAGAATGTCTATTAGTTATTATAGGTGTCAGTCTAGTGGTGTCATCAGCAGAATCTCTTGCAGTAATTGTAGGTGTCAGTCTAGTGATGTCATCAGCAGAATGTCTTGCAGTAATTGTAGGTGTCAGTCTAGTGGTGTCATCAGCAGAATGTCTTGCAGTAATAGTAGGTGTCAGTCTAGTGGTGTCATCAGCAGAATGTCTTGCAATAGTAATTGTAGGTGTCAGTCTAGTGATGTCATCAGCAGAATGTCTTGCAGTTATTGTAGGTGTCAGTCTAGTGATGTCATCAGCAGAATGTCTTGCAGTTATTGTAGGTGTCAGTCTAGTGGTGTCATCAGCAGAATGTCTTGCAGTAATTGTAGGTGTCAGTCTAGTGGTGTCATCAGCAGAATGTCTTGCAGTAGTAATTGTATGTGTCAGTCTAGTGGTGTCATCAGCAGAATGTCTTGCAGTTATTGTAGGTGTCAGTCTAGTGGTGTCCACAGCAGAATGTCTTGCAGTAATTGTAGGTGTCAGTCTAGTGGTGTCCTCAGCAGAATGTCTTGCAGTAGTAATTGTATGTGTCAGTCTAGTGGTGTCATCAGCAGAATGTCTTGCAGTAGTAATTGTAGGTGTCAGTCTAGTGGTGTCATCAGCAGAATGTCTTGCAGTAGTAATTGTATGTGTCAGTCTAGTGGTGTCATCAGCAGAATGTCTTGCAGTAATTGTAGGTGTCAGTCTAGTGGTGTCATCAGCAGAATGTCTTGCAGTAGTAATAGTAGGTGTCAGTCTAGTGGTGTCATCAGCAGAATGTCTTGCAGTAGTAATTGTATGTGTCAGTCTAGTGGTGTCATCAGCAGAATGTCTTGCAGTAATTGTAGGTGTCAGTCTAGTGGTGTCCACAGCAGAATGTCTTGCAGTTATTGTAGGTGTCAGTCTAGTGGTGTCCACAGCAGAATGTCTTGCAGTTATTGTAGGTGTCAGTCTAGTGGTGTCATCAGCAGAATGTCTTGCAGTAGTAATTGTAGGTGTCAGTCTAGTGGTGTCATCAGCAGAATGTCTTGCAGTAGTAATTGTATGTGTCAGTCTAGTGGTGTCATCAGCAGAATGTCTTGCAGTAATTGTAGGTGTCAGTCTAGTGGTGTCCACAGCAGAATGTCTTGCAGTTATTGTAGGTGTCAGTCTAGTGGTGTCCACAGCAGAATGTCTTGCAGTTATTGTAGGTGTCAGTCTAGTGGTGTCCACAGCAGAATGTCTTGCAGTAATTGTAGGTGTCAGTCTAGTGGTGTCATCAGCAGAATGTCTTGCAGTAATTGTAGGTGTCAGTCTAGTGATGCCATCAGCAGAATGTCTTGCAGTTATTGTAGGTGTCAGTCTAGTGATGTCATCAGCAGAATGTCTTGCAGTAGTAATTGTATGTGTCAGTCTAGTGGTGTCATCAGCAGAATGTCTTGCAGTAATTGTAGGTGTCAGTCTAGTGGTGTCCACAGCAGAATGTCTTGCAGTAGTAATTGTATGTGTCAGTCTAGTGGTGTCATCAGCAGAATGTCTTGCAGTAGTAATTGTATGTGTCAGTCTAGTGGTGTCATCAGCAGAATGTCTTGCAGTAATTGTAGGTGTCAGTCTAGTGGTGTCATCAGCAGAATGTCTTGCAGTAATTGTAGGTGTCAGTCTAGTGGTGTCATCAGCAGAATGTCTTGCAGTAATTGTAGGTGTCAGTCTAGTGGTGTCATCAGCAGAATGTCTTGCAGTTATTGTAGGTGTCAGTCTAGTGATGCCATCAGCAGAATGTCTTGCAGTAATTGTAGGTGTCAGTCTAGTGGTGTCATCAGCAGAATGTCTTGCAGTAGTAATTGTATGTGTCAGTCTAGTGGTGTCCACAGCAGAATGTCTATTAGTTATTATAGGTGTCAGTCTAGTGGTGTCATCAGCAGAATGTCTTGCAGTAATTGTATGTGTCAGTCTAGTGGTGTCATCAGCAGAATGTCTTGCAGTTATTGTAGGTGTCAGTCTAGTGGTGTCATCAGCAGAATGTCTTGCAGTAGTAATTGTAGGTGTCAGTCTAGTGATGTCATCAGCAGAATGTCTTGCAGTAATTGTAGGTGTCAGTCTAGTGGTGTCATCATCAGAATGTCTTGCAGTTATTGTAGGTGTCAGTCTAGTGATGTCATCAGCAGAATGTCTTGCAGTAATAGTAGGTGTCAGTCTAGTGGTGTCATCATCAGAATGTCTTGCAGTTATTGTAGGTGTCAGTCTAGTGATGTCATCAGCAGAATGTCTTGCAGTAATAATAGGTGTCAGTCTAGTGGTGTCATCAGCAAATGTCTTGCAGTAATTGTAGGTGTCAGTCTAGTGGTGTCATCAGCAGAATGTCTTGCAGTAATTGTAGGTGTCAGTCTAGTGGTGTCATCAGCAGAATGTCTTGCAGTAGTAATTGTAGGTGTCAGTCTAGTGATGTCATCAGCAGAATGTCTTGCAGTAATTGTAGGTGTCAGTCTAGTGGTGTCCACAGCAGAATGTCTTGCAGTAGTAATTGTAGGTGTCAGTCTAGTGGTGTCCACAGCAGAATGTCTTGCAGTAATAGTAGGTGTCAGTCTAGTGATGTCATCAGCAGAATGACTTGCAGTAGTAATTGTAGGTGTCAGTCTAGTGATGTCATCAGCAGAATGTCTTGCAGTAGTAATTGTAGGTGTCAGTCTAGTGATGTCATCAGCAGAATGTCTTGCAGTAGTAATTGTAGGTGTCAGTCTAGTGGTGTCCACAGCAGAATGTCTTGCAGTAGTAATTGTAGGTGTCAGTCTAGTGGTGTCATCAGCAGAATGTCTTGCAGTAGTAATTGTAGGTGTCAGTCTAGTGGTGTCATCAGCAGAATGTCTTGCAGTAATTGTAGGTGTCAGTCTAGTGGTGTCATCAGCAGAATGTCTTGCAGTAATTGTAGGTGTCAGTCTAGTGGTGTCATCAGCAGAATGTCTTGCAGTTATTGTAGGTGTCAGTCTAGTGATGCCATCAGCAGAATGTCTTGCAGTAATTGTAGGTGTCAGTCTAGTGGTGTCATCAGCAGAATGTCTTGCAGTAGTAATTGTATGTGTCAGTCTAGTGGTGTCATCAGCAGAATGTCTTGCAGTTATTGTAGGTGTCAGTCTAGTGATGTCATCAGCAGAATGTCTTGCAGTAATTGTATGTGTCAGTCTAGTGGTGTCATCAGCAGAATGTCTTGCAGTTATTGTAGGTGTCAGTCTAGTGGTGTCCACAGCAGAATGTCTTGCAGTAATTGTAGGTGTCAGTCTAGTGGTGTCATCAGCAGAATGTCTTGCAGTAATTGTAGGTGTCAGTCTAGTGATGTCATCAACAGAATGTCTTGCAGTAATTGTATGTGTCAGTCTAGTGGTGTCATCAGCAGAATGTCTTGCAGTAATTGTAGGTGTCAGTCTAGTGGTGTCATCAGCAGAATGTCTTGCAGTAATTGTATGTGTCAGTCTAGTGGTGTCATAAGCAGAATGTCTTGCAGTAATTGTAGGTGTCAGTCTAGTGATGTCATCAGCAGAATGTCTTGCAGTAATTGTAGGTGTCAGTCTAGTGATGTCATCAGCAGAATGTCTTGCAGTTATTGTAGGTGTCAGTCTAGTGATGTCATCAGCAGAATGTCTTGCAGTTATTGTAGGTGTCAGTCTAGTGGTGTCCACAGCAGAATGTCTTGCAGTAATTGTAGGTGTCAGTCTAGTGGTGTCCACAGCAGAATGTCTTGCAGTAATTGTAGGTGTCAGTCTAGTGGTGTCATCAGCAGAATGTCTTGCAGTAGTAATTGTAGGTGTCAGTCTAGTGATGTCATCAGCAGAATGTCTTGCAGTTATTGTAGGTGTCAGTCTAGTGATGTCATCAGCAGAATGTCTTGCAGTAATAGTAGGTGTCAGTCTAGTGGTGTCATCAGCAGAATGTCTTGCAGTAATTGTAGGTGTCAGTCTAGTGGTGTCATCAGCAGAATGTCTTGCAGTAATTGTAGGTGTCAGTCTAGTGGTGTCATCAGCAGAATGTCTTGCAGTAGTAATTGTAGGTGTCAGTCTAGTGGTGTCATCAGCAGAATGTCTTGCAGTAATTGTAGGTGTCAGTCTAGTGGTGTCCACAGCAGAATGTCTTGCAGTAGTAATTGTAGGTGTCAGTCTAGTGGTGTCCACAGCAGAATGTCTTGCAGTAATAGTAGGTGTCAGTCTAGTGATGTCATCAGCAGAATGTCTTGCAGTAGTAATTGTAGGTGTCAGTCTAGTGATGTCATCAGCAGAATGTCTTGCAGTAGTAATTGTAGGTGTCAGTCTAGTGATGTCATCAGCAGAATGTCTTGCAGTAGTAATTGTAGGTGTCAGTCTAGTGGTGTCCACAGCAGAATGTCTTGCAGTAGTAATTGTAGGTGTCAGTCTAGTGGTGTCATCAGCAGAATGTCTTGCAGTAGTAATTGTAGGTGTCAGTCTAGTGGTGTCATCAGCAGAATGTCTTGCAGTAATTGTAGGTGTCAGTCTAGTGGTGTCATCAGCAGAATGTCTTGCAGTAATTGTAGGTGTCAGTCTAGTGGTGTCATCAGCAGAATGTCTTGCAGTTATTGTAGGTGTCAGTCTAGTGATGCCATCAGCAGAATGTCTTGCAGTAATTGTAGGTGTCAGTCTAGTGGTGTCATCAGCAGAATGTCTTGCAGTAGTAATTGTATGTGTCAGTCTAGTGGTGTCATCAGCAGAATGTCTTGCAGTTATTGTAGGTGTCAGTCTAGTGATGTCATCAGCAGAATGTCTTGCAGTAATTGTATGTGTCAGTCTAGTGGTGTCATCAGCAGAATGTCTTGCAGTTATTGTAGGTGTCAGTCTAGTGGTGTCCACCGCAGAATGTCTTGCAGTAATTGTAGGTGTCAGTCTAGTGGTGTCATCAGCAGAATGTCTTGCAGTAATTGTAGGTGTCAGTCTAGTGATGTCATCAACAGAATGTCTTGCAGTAATTGTATGTGTCAGTCTAGTGGTGTCATCAGCAGAATGTCTTGCAGTAATTGTAGGTGTCAGTCTAGTGGTGTCATCAGCAGAATGTCTTGCAGTAATTGTATGTGTCAGTCTAGTGGTGTCATAAGCAGAATGTCTTGCAGTAATTGTAGGTGTCAGTCTAGTGATGTCATCAGCAGAATGTCTTGCAGTAATTGTAGGTGTCAGTCTAGTGATGTCATCAGCAGAATGTCTTGCAGTTATTGTAGGTGTCAGTCTAGTGATGTCATCAGCAGAATGTCTTGCAGTTATTGTAGGTGTCAGTCTAGTGGTGTCCACAGCAGAATGTCTTGCAGTAATTGTAGGTTTCAGTCTAGTGGTGTCCACAGCAGAATGTCTTGCAGTAATTGTAGGTGTCAGTCTAGTGGTGTCATCAGCAGAATGTCTTGCAGTTATTGTAGGTGTCAGTCTAGTGATGTCATCAGCAGAATGTCTTGCAGTAATTGTATGTGTCAGTCTAGTGGTGTCATCAGCAGAATGTCTTGCAGTTATTGTAGGTGTCAGTCTAGTGGTGTCCACCGCAGAATGTCTTGCAGTAATTGTAGGTGTCAGTCTAGTGGTGTCATCAGCAGAATGTCTTGCAGTAATTGTAGGTGTCAGTCTAGTGATGTCATCAACAGAATGTCTTGCAGTAATTGTATGTGTCAGTCTAGTGGTGTCATCAGCAGAATGTCTTGCAGTAATTGTAGGTGTCAGTCTAGTGGTGTCATCAGCAGAATGTCTTGCAGTAATTGTATGTGTCAGTCTAGTGGTGTCATAAGCAGAATGTCTTGCAGTAATTGTAGGTGTCAGTCTAGTGATGTCATCAGCAGAATGTCTTGCAGTAATTGTAGGTGTCAGTCTAGTGATGTCATCAGCAGAATGTCTTGCAGTTATTGTAGGTGTCAGTCTAGTGATGTCATCAGCAGAATGTCTTGCAGTTATTGTAGGTGTCAGTCTAGTGGTGTCCACAGCAGAATGTCTTGCAGTAATTGTAGGTTTCAGTCTAGTGGTGTCCACAGCAGAATGTCTTGCAGTAATTGTAGGTGTCAGTCTAGTGGTGTCATCAGCAGAATGTCTTGCAGTAGTAATTGTAGGTGTCAGTCTAGTGATGTCATCAGCAGAATGTCTTGCAGTTATTGTAGGTGTCAGTCTAGTGATGTCATCAGCAGAATGTCTTGCAGTAATAGTAGGTGTCAGTCTAGTGGTGTCATCAGCAGAATGTCTTGCAGTAATTGTAGGTGTCAGTCTAGTGGTGTCATCAGCAGAATGTCTTGCAGTAATTGTAGGTGTCAGTCTAGTGGTGTCATCAGCAGAATGTCTTGCAGTAGTAATTGTAGGTGTCAGTCTAGTGATGTCATCAGCAGAATGTCTTGCAGTAATTGTAGGTGTCAGTCTAGTGGTGTCCACAGCAGAATGTCTTGCAGTAGTAATTGTAGGTGTCAGTCTAGTGGTGTCCACAGCAGAATGTCTTGCAGTAATAGTAGGTGTCAGTCTAGTGATGTCATCAGCAGAATGTCTTGCAGTAGTAATTGTAGGTGTCAGTCTAGTGATGTCATCAGCAGAATGTCTTGCAGTAGTAATTGTAGGTGTCAGTCTAGTGGTGTCATAAGCAGAATGTCTTGCAGTAATTGTAGGTGTCAGTCTAGTGGTGTCATCAGCAGAATGTCTTGCAGTTATTGTAGGTGTCAGTCTAGTGATGTCATCAGCAGAATGTCTTGCAGTAATAGTAGGTGTCAGTCTAGTGGTGTCCACAGCAGAATGTCTTGCAGTAATTGTAGGTGTCAGTCTAGTGGTGTCATCAGCAGAATGTCTTGCAGTAATTGTAGGTGTCAGTCTAGTGGTGTCATCAGCAGAATGTCTTGCAGTAGTAATTGTAGGTGTCAGTCTAGTGATGTCATCAGCAGAATGTCTTGCAGTTATTGTAGGTGTCAGTCTAGTGGTGTCCTCAGCAGAATGTCTTGCAGTAATTGTAGGTGTCAGTCTAGTGGTGTCCTCAGCAGAATGTCTAGCAGTAATTGTAGGTGTCAGTCTAGTGGTGTCATCAGCAGAATGTCTTGCAGTTATTGTAGGTGTCAGTCTAGTGGTGTCATCAGCAGAATGTCTTGCAGTAATTGTAGGTGTCAGTCTAGTGATGTCATCAGCAGAATGTCTTGCAGTTATTGTAGGTGTCAGTCTAGTGGTGTCATCAGCAGAATGTCTTGCAGTAATTGTAGGTGTCAGTCTAGTGGTGTCATCAGCAGAATGTCTTGCAGTAGTAATTGTAGGTGTCAGTCTAGTGATGTCATCAGCAGAATGTCTTGCAGTAGTAATTGTAGGTGTCAGTCTAGTGGTGTCATCAGCAGAATGTCTTGCAGTAATAGTAGGTGTCAGTCTAGTGGTGTCATCAGCAGAATGTCTTGCAGTAATTGTAGGTGTCAGTCTAGTGGTGTCCACAGCAGAATGTCTTGCAGTAGTAATTGTAGGTGTCAGTCTAGTGGTGTCATCAGCAGAATGTCTTGCAGTTATTGTAGGTGTCAGTCTAGTGGTGTCCACAGCAGAATGTCTTGCAGTAGTAATTGTAGGTGTCAGTCTAGTGGTGGCATCAGCAGAATGTCTTGCAGTAATAGTAGGTGTCAGTCTAGTGGTGTCATCATCAGAATGTCTTGCAGTAATTGTAGGTGTCAGTCTAGTGATGTCATCATCAGAATGTCTTGCAGTAATTGTAGGTGTCAGTCTAGTGGTGTCATCAGCAGAATGTCTTGCAGTAGTAATTGTAGGTGTCAGTCTAGTGGTGTCATCAGCAGAATGTCTTGCAGTTATTGTAGGTGTCAGTCTAGTGATGTCATCAGCAGAATGTCTATTAGTTATTATAGGTGTCAGTCTAGTGGTGTCATCAGCAGAATGTCTTGCAGTAATTGTAGGTGTCAGTCTAGTGATGTCATCAGCAGAATGTCTTGCAGTAATTGTAGGTGTCAGTCTAGTGGTGTCATCAGCAGAATGTCTTGCAGTAATTGTAGGTGTCAGTCTAGTGGTGTCATCAGCAGAATGTCTTGCAGTAGTAATTGTATGTGTCAGTCTAGTGGTGTCATCAGCAGAATGTCTTGCAGTAGTAATTGTAGGTGTCAGTCTAGTGATGTCATCAGCAGAATGTCTTGCAGTAGTAATTGTAGGTGTCAGTCTAGTGGTGTCATCAGCAGAATGTCTTGCAGTTATTGTAGGTGTCAGTCTAGTGATGCCATCAGCAGAATGTCTTGCAGTAATTGTAGGTGTCAGTCTAGTGATGTCATCAACAGAATGTCTTGCAGTAATTGTATGTGTCAGTCTAGTGGTGTCATCAGCAGAATGTCTTGCAGTAATTGTAGGTGTCAGTCTAGTGGTGTCATCAGCAGAATGTCTTGCAGTAATTGTATGTGTCAGTCTAGTGGTGTCATCAGCAGAATGTCTTGCAGTAATTGTAGGTGTCAGTCTAGTGATGTCATCAGCAGAATGTCTTGCAGTAATTGTAGGTGTCAGTCTAGTGATGTCATCAGCAGAATGTCTTGCAGTTATTGTAGGTGTCAGTCTAGTGATGTCATCAGCAGAATGTCTTGCAGTTATTGTAGGTGTCAGTCTAGTGGTGTCCACAGCAGAATGTCTTGCAGTAATTGTAGGTGTCAGTCTAGTGGTGTCCACAGCAGAATGTCTTGCAGTAATTGTAGGTGTCAGTCTAGTGGTGTCATCAGCAGAATGTCTTGCAGTAGTAATTGTAGGTGTCAGTCTAGTGATGTCATCAGCAGAATGTCTTGCAGTTATTGTAGGTGTCAGTCTAGTGATGTCATCAGCAGAATGTCTTGCAGTAATAGTAGGTGTCAGTCTAGTGGTGTCATCAGCAGAATGTCTTGCAGTAATTGTAGGTGTCAGTCTAGTGGTGTCATCAGCAGAATGTCTTGCAGTAATTGTAGGTGTCAGTCTAGTGGTGTCATCAGCAGAATGTCTTGCAGTAGTAATTGTAGGTGTCAGTCTAGTGATGTCATCAGCAGAATGTCTTGCAGTAATTGTAGGTGTCAGTCTAGTGGTGTCCACAGCAGAATGTCTTGCAGTAGTAATTGTAGGTGTCAGTCTAGTGGTGTCCACAGCAGAATGTCTTGCAGTAATAGTAGGTGTCAGTCTAGTGATGTCATCAGCAGAATGTCTTGCAGTAGTAATTGTAGGTGTCAGTCTAGTGATGTCATCAGCAGAATGTCTTGCAGTAGTAATTGTAGGTGTCAGTCTAGTGATGTCATCAGCAGAATGTCTTGCAGTAGTAATTGTAGGTGTCAGTCTAGTGGTGTCCACAGCAGAATGTCTTGCAGTAGTAATTGTAGGTGTCAGTCTAGTGGTGTCATCAGCAGAATGTCTTGCAGTAGTAATTGTAGGTGTCAGTCTAGTGGTGTCATCAGCAGAATGTCTTGCAGTAATTGTAGGTGTCAGTCTAGTGGTGTCATCAGCAGAATGTCTTGCAGTAATTGTAGGTGTCAGTCTAGTGGTGTCATCAGCAGAATGTCTTGCAGTTATTGTAGGTGTCAGTCTAGTGGTGTCATCAGCAGAATGTCTTGCAGTAATTGTAGGTGTCAGTCTAGTGATGTCATCAGCAGAATGTCTTGCAGTTATTGTAGGTGTCAGTCTAGTGGTGTCATCAGCAGAATGTCTTGCAGTAATTGTAGGTGTCAGTCTAGTGGTGTCATCAGCAGAATGTCTTGCAGTAGTAATTGTAGGTGTCAGTCTAGTGATGTCATCAGCAGAATGTCTTGCAGTAGTAATTGTAGGTGTCAGTCTAGTGGTGTCATCAGCAGAATGTCTTGCAGTAATAGTAGGTGTCAGTCTAGTGGTGTCATCAGCAGAATGTCTTGCAGTAATTGTAGGTGTCAGTCTAGTGGTGTCCACAGCAGAATGTCTTGCAGTAGTAATTGTAGGTGTCAGTCTAGTGGTGTCATCAGCAGAATGTCTTGCAGTTATTGTAGGTGTCAGTCTAGTGGTGTCCACAGCAGAATGTCTTGCAGTAGTAATTGTAGGTGTCAGTCTAGTGGTGGCATCAGCAGAATGTCTTGCAGTAATAGTAGGTGTCAGTCTAGTGGTGTCATCATCAGAATGTCTTGCAGTAATTGTAGGTGTCAGTCTAGTGATGTCATCATCAGAATGTCTTGCAGTAATTGTAGGTGTCAGTCTAGTGGTGTCATCAGCAGAATGTCTTGCAGTAGTAATTGTAGGTGTCAGTCTAGTGGTGTCATCAGCAGAATGTCTTGCAGTTATTGTAGGTGTCAGTCTAGTGATGTCATCAGCAGAATGTCTATTAGTTATTATAGGTGTCAGTCTAGTGGTGTCATCAGCAGAATGTCTTGCAGTAATTGTAGGTGTCAGTCTAGTGATGTCATCAGCAGAATGTCTTGCAGTAATTGTAGGTGTCAGTCTAGTGGTGTCATCAGCAGAATGTCTTGCAGTAATTGTAGGTGTCAGTCTAGTGGTGTCATCAGCAGAATGTCTTGCAGTAGTAATTGTATGTGTCAGTCTAGTGGTGTCATCAGCAGAATGTCTTGCAGTAGTAATTGTAGGTGTCAGTCTAGTGATGTCATCAGCAGAATGTCTTGCAGTAGTAATTGTAGGTGTCAGTCTAGTGGTGTCATCAGCAGAATGTCTTGCAGTTATTGTAGGTGTCAGTCTAGTGATGCCATCAGCAGAATGTCTTGCAGTAATTGTAGGTGTCAGTCTAGTGATGTCATCAACAGAATGTCTTGCAGTAATTGTATGTGTCAGTCTAGTGGTGTCATCAGCAGAATGTCTTGCAGTAATTGTAGGTGTCAGTCTAGTGGTGTCATCAGCAGAATGTCTTGCAGTAATTGTATGTGTCAGTCTAGTGGTGTCATAAGCAGAATGTCTTGCAGTAATTGTAGGTGTCAGTCTAGTGATGTCATCAGCAGAATGTCTTGCAGTAATTGTAGGTGTCAGTCTAGTGATGTCATCAGCAGAATGTCTTGCAGTTATTGTAGGTGTCAGTCTAGTGATGTCATCAGCAGAATGTCTTGCAGTTATTGTAGGTGTCAGTCTAGTGGTGTCCACAGCAGAATGTCTTGCAGTAATTGTAGGTGTCAGTCTAGTGGTGTCCACAGCAGAATGTCTTGCAGTAATTGTAGGTGTCAGTCTAGTGGTGTCATCAGCAGAATGTCTTGCAGTAGTAATTGTAGGTGTCAGTCTAGTGATGTCATCAGCAGAATGTCTTGCAGTTATTGTAGGTGTCAGTCTAGTGATGTCATCAGCAGAATGTCTTGCAGTAATAGTAGGTGTCAGTCTAGTGGTGTCATCAGCAGAATGTCTTGCAGTAATTGTAGGTGTCAGTCTAGTGGTGTCATCAGCAGAATGTCTTGCAGTAATTGTAGGTGTCAGTCTAGTGGTGTCATCAGCAGAATGTCTTGCAGTAGTAATTGTAGGTGTCAGTCTAGTGATGTCATCAGCAGAATGTCTTGCAGTAATTGTAGGTGTCAGTCTAGTGGTGTCCACAGCAGAATGTCTTGCAGTAGTAATTGTAGGTGTCAGTCTAGTGGTGTCCACAGCAGAATGTCTTGCAGTAATAGTAGGTGTCAGTCTAGTGATGTCATCAGCAGAATGTCTTGCAGTAGTAATTGTAGGTGTCAGTCTAGTGATGTCATCAGCAGAATGTCTTGCAGTAGTAATTGTAGGTGTCAGTCTAGTGATGTCATCAGCAGAATGTCTTGCAGTAGTAATTGTAGGTGTCAGTCTAGTGGTGTCCACAGCAGAATGTCTTGCAGTAGTAATTGTAGGTGTCAGTCTAGTGGTGTCATCAGCAGAATGTCTTGCAGTAGTAATTGTAGGTGTCAGTCTAGTGGTGTCATCAGCAGAATGTCTTGCAGTAATTGTAGGTGTCAGTCTAGTGGTGTCATCAGCAGAATGTCTTGCAGTAATTGTAGGTGTCAGTCTAGTGGTGTCATAAGCAGAATGTCTTGCAGTAATTGTAGGTGTCAGTCTAGTGGTGTCATCAGCAGAATGTCTTGCAGTTATTGTAGGTGTCAGTCTAGTGATGTCATCAGCAGAATGTCTTGCAGTAATAGTAGGTGTCAGTCTAGTGGTGTCCACAGCAGAATGTCTTGCAGTAATTGTAGGTGTCAGTCTAGTGGTGTCATCAGCAGAATGTCTTGCAGTAATTGTAGGTGTCAGTCTAGTGGTGTCATCAGCAGAATGTCTTGCAGTAGTAATTGTAGGTGTCAGTCTAGTGATGTCATCAGCAGAATGTCTTGCAGTTATTGTAGGTGTCAGTCTAGTGGTGTCCTCAGCAGAATGTCTTGCAGTAATTGTAGGTGTCAGTCTAGTGGTGTCCTCAGCAGAATGTCTTGCAGTAATTGTAGGTGTCAGTCTAGTGGTGTCATCAGCAGAATGTCTTGCAGTTATTGTAGGTGTCAGTCTAGTGGTGTCATCAGCAGAATGTCTTGCAGTAATTGTAGGTGTCAGTCTAGTGATGTCATCAGCAGAATGTCTTGCAGTTATTGTAGGTGTCAGTCTAGTGGTGTCATCAGCAGAATGTCTTGCAGTAATTGTAGGTGTCAGTCTAGTGGTGTCATCAGCAGAATGTCTTGCAGTAGTAATTGTAGGTGTCAGTCTAGTGATGTCATCAGCAGAATGTCTTGCAGTAGTAATTGTAGGTGTCAGTCTAGTGGTGTCATCAGCAGAATGTCTTGCAGTAATAGTAGGTGTCAGTCTAGTGGTGTCATCAGCAGAATGTCTTGCAGTAATTGTAGGTGTCAGTCTAGTGGTGTCCACAGCAGAATGTCTTGCAGTAGTAATTGTAGGTGTCAGTCTAGTGGTGTCATCAGCAGAATGTCTTGCAGTTATTGTAGGTGTCAGTCTAGTGGTGTCCACAGCAGAATGTCTTGCAGTAGTAATTGTAGGTGTCAGTCTAGTGGTGTCATCAGCAGAATGTCTTGCAGTAATTGTAGGTGTCAGTCTAGTGGTGTCATCATCAGAATGTCTTGCAGTAATTGTAGGTGTCAGTCTAGTGATGTCATCATCAGAATGTCTTGCAGTAATTGTAGGTGTCAGTCTAGTGGTGTCATCAGCAGAATGTCTTGCAGTAGTAATTGTAGGTGTCAGTCTAGTGGTGTCATCAGCAGAATGTCTTGCAGTTATTGTAGGTGTCAGTCTAGTGATGTCATCAGCAGAATGTCTATTAGTTATTATAGGTGTCAGTCTAGTGGTGTCATCAGCAGAATGTCTTGCAGTAATTGTAGGTGTCAGTCTAGTGATGTCATCAGCAGAATGTCTTGCAGTAATTGTAGGTGTCAGTCTAGTGGTGTCATCAGCAGAATGTCTTGCAGTAATTGTAGGTGTCAGTCTAGTGGTGTCATCAGCAGAATGTCTTGCAGTAATTGTAGGTGTCAGTCTAGTGGTGTCATCAGCAGAATGTCTTGCAGTAATTGTAGGTGTCAGTCTAGTGATGTCATCAGCAGAATGTCTTGCAGTAGTAATTGTAGGTGTCAGTCTAGTGATGTCATTAGCAGAATGTCTTGCAGTTATTGTAGGTGTCAGTCTAGTGATGTCATCAGCAGAATGTCTTGCAGTAATTGTAGGTGTCAGTCTAGTGATGTCATCAGCAGAATGTCTTGCAGTAATTGTAGGTGTCAGTCTAGTGATGTCATCAGCAGAATGTCTTGCAGTAATTGTAGGTGTCAGTCTAGTGATGTCATCAGCAGAATGTCT
The DNA here is from genome assembly GCA_944474755.1 of Limnoperna fortunei. Classification (NCBI taxonomy): domain Eukaryota; kingdom Metazoa; phylum Mollusca; class Bivalvia; order Mytilida; family Modiolidae; genus Limnoperna; species Limnoperna fortunei. The sequence goes on from OX104112.1 coordinate 42,566,917, forward strand.
ATTAGTTATTATAGGTGTCAGTCTAGTGGTGTCATCAGCAGAATGTCTTGCAGTAATTGTAGGTGTCAGTCTAGTGGTGTCATCAGCAGAATGTCTTGCAGTAATAGTAGGTGTCAGTCTAGTGGTGTCATCAGCAGAATGTCTTGCAGTAATTGTAGGTGTCAGTCTAGTGGTGTCCACAGCAGAATGTCTTGCAGTAGTAATTGTAGGTGTCAGTCTAGTGGTGTCATCAGCAGAATGTCTTGCAGTTATTGTAGGTGTCAGTCTAGTGGTGTCCACAGCAGAATGTCTTGCAGTAGTAATTGTAGGTGTCAGTCTAGTGGTGGCATCAGCAGAATGTCTTGCAGTTATTGTAGGTGTCAGTCTAGTGATGTCATCAGCAGAATGTCTATTAGTTATTATAGGTGTCAGTCTAGTGGTGTCATCAGCAGAATGTCTTGCAGTAATTGTAGGTGTCAGTCTAGTGATGTCATCAGCAGAATGTCTTGCAGTAATTGTAGGTGTCAGTCTAGTGGTGTCGTCAGCAGAATGTCTTGCAGTAATTGTGGGTGTCAGTCTAGTGGTGTCATCAGCAGAATGTCTTGCAGTTATTGTAGGTGTCAGTCTAGTGGTGTCATCAGCAGAATGTCCTGCAGTAATTGTAGGTGTCAGTCTAGTGGTGTCATCAGCAGAATGTCTTGCAGTAGTAATTGTATGTGTCAGTCTAGTGGTGTCATCAGCAGAATGTCTTGCAGTAGTAATTGTAGGTGTCAGTCTAGTGATGTCATCAGCAGAATGTCTTGCAGTAGTAATTGTAGGTGTCAGTCTAGTGGTGTCATCAGCAGAATGTCTTGCAGTTATTGTAGGTGTCAGTCTAGTGATGTCATCAGCAGAATGTCTATTAGTTATTATAGGTGTCAGTCTAGTGGTGTCATCAGCAGAATGTCTTGCAGTAATTGTAGGTGTCAGTCTAGTGATGTCATCAGCAGAATGTCTTGCAGTAATTGTAGGTGTCAGTCTAGTGGTGTCATCAGCAGAATGTCTTGCAGTAATAGTAGGTGTCAGTCTAGTGGTGTCATCAGCAGAATGTCTTGCAGTAGTAATTGTAGGTGTCAGTCTAGTGATGTCATCAGCAGAATGTCTTGCAGTTATTGTAGGTGTCAGTCTAGTGATGTCATCAGCAGAATGTCTTGCAGTTATTGTAGGTGTCAGTCTAGTGATGTCATCAGCAGAATGTCTTGCAGTAATTGTAGGTGTCAGTCTAGTGGTGTCATCAGCAGAATGTCTTGCAGTAGTAATTGTATGTGTCAGTCTAGTGGTGTCATCAGCAGAATGTCTTGCAGTTATTGTAGGTGTCAGTCTAGTGGTGTCCACAGCAGAATGTCTTGCAGTAATTGTAGGTGTCAGTCTAGTGGTGTCATCAGCAGAATGTCTTGCAGTTATTGTAGGTGTCAGTCTAGTGATGTCATCAGCAGAATGTCTTGCAGTAGTAATTGTATGTGTCAGTCTAGTGGTGTCATCAGCAGAATGTCTTGCAGTTATTGTAGGTGTCAGTCTAGTGGTGTCCACAGCAGAATGTCTTGCAGTAGTAATTGTATGTGTCAGTCTAGTGGTGTCATCAGCAGAATGTCTTGCAGTTATTGTAGGTGTCAGTCTAGTGGTGTCCACAGCAGAATGTCTTGCAGTAATAGTAGGTGTCAGTCTAGTGATGTCATCAGCAGAATGTCTTGCAGTAATAGTAGGTGTCAGTCTAGTGGTGTCATCAGCAGAATGTCTTGCAGTAATTGTATGTGTCAGTCTAGTGGTGTCATCAGCAGAATGTCTTGCAGTAATTGTAGGTGTCAGTCTAGTGGTGTCATCAGCAGAATGTCTTGCAGTAATTGTATGTGTCAGTCTAGTGGTGTCATAAGCAGAATGTCTTGCAGTAATTGTAGGTGTCAGTCTAGTGATGTCATCAGCAGAATGTCTTGCAGTAATTGTAGGTGTCAGTCTAGTGGTGTCATCAGCAGAATGTCTTGCAGTTATTGTAGGTGTCAGTCTAGTGATGTCATCAGCAGAATGTCTTGCAGTTATTGTAGGTGTCAGTCTAGTGGTGTCCACAGCAGAATGTCTTGCAGTAATTGTAGGTGTCAGTCTAGTGGTGTCATCAGCAGAATGTCTTGCAGTTATTGTAGGTGTCAGTCTAGTGGTGTCATAAGCAGAATGTCTTGCAGTTATTGTAGGTGTCAGTCTAGTGATGTCATCAGCAGAATGTCTTGCAGTAATTGTAGGTGTCAGTCTAGTGATGTCATCAGCAGAATGTCTTGCAGTAATTGTAGGTGTCAGTCTAGTGATGTCATCAGCAGAATGTCTTGCAGTAATTGTAGGTGTCAGTCTAGTGGTGTCATCAGCAGAATGTCTTGCAGTAATTGTAGGTGTCAGTCTAGTGGTGTCATCAGCAGAATGTCTTGCAGTAATTGTAGGTGTCAGTCTAGTGGTGTCATCAGCAGAATGTCTTGCAGTTATTGTAGGTGTCAGTCTAGTGGTGTCATCAGCAGAATGTCTTGCAGTAATTGTAGGTGTCAGTCTAGTGGTGTCATCAGCAGAATGTCTTGCAGTAATTGTAGGTGTCAGTCTAGTGGTGTCATCAGCAGAATGTCTTGCAGTAATTGTAGGTGTCAGTCTAGTGGTGTCATCAGCAGAATGTCTTGCAGTAATTGTAGGTGTCAGTCTAGTGGTGTCATCAGCAGAATGTCTTGCAGTAATTGTAGGTGTCAGTCTAGTGGTGTCATCAGCAGAATGTCTTGCAGTAATTGTAGGTGTCAGTCTAGACTGGAGTTGTTAGTGCTTCACGTCCTTGGGAGACTGCATTTGATGTCACATTGTCTATGACTACTGACTTTTCTGTTGTGTTTTTAATCCATCTGTGTTTTCTACTTACCATAGTGCTTCAACTTATTGTAACAGCTATAGGATTTTCTGTGTCAAAGCTTTAACAAAAATCATAATTTGTATGTTTGTCTTGTGACCATATTGGCACTATTTGGAATTCATAATGTATTAGCTTTGTATTGTGATTAAATTCTTGACGTTACTATCATCAATCTTCATAGGTGGGGCTCCTTGATTTCCTTATGTGATTATTTGCCCTATTAGAACACCAGGGAAAGTTGTAATTCGTTGACCACTGAAATTTGTGCTTTGCATATAACAGTATATAGACGGCTAGTTACTGCGGCAAAACTATCTGATTTTCAGAATCTGTTCTTTCAATGATAAACCTACAAATTGATGCATAGCCTGGTAACTCCATTCTAAATAGCAGCCATAAACTGGCTACATTAGTCAATCTCTCTCTGCATTCCTATTTTATTGTTGGGTCATTTAAGATAAATGGCATGTCTAACAAAGCAATGTAACAGCATGTAATCAGCATGACATCACCCAATAAAAACTGCACTAAATAATAGTTATTACATTAAATAAGAAATGCAAGGCAATAGTTTGAATTTCAAACAGATAATTATCATATGACAGTATTTTTAGTTTTGACAGATTGCAGTACAATTGTTAAATTTGTAGGTGATAAACAGGTAAAAATTTTAAAAAGAAACACCTACAAACTGACCTATTAAAATAATGGCAAATATGAGTTAACATGAGTAATTATGTATGAGTATCTTAAAGAAAGAGATATGTAAAATCACAACACATGAAGATATTTTAATTTGAATACACATATTAAAAGATCGATGAACACAATTCATGCATTGGAGGTTAAAAAAAAATTCCCCAACACCTGATAAGGCATATAAATAACTGACTAAACAAATTTAACCCTCTGGACATTAATTTTGATAAAGTTTTAATTAACATTGTGTGGCGGGACATTTGTTTTTGGTAATATGTACAACTTTTAAAACTGACAAAAGCAGAATTAGTGGTCAGGCCCAAAAGATTGAATTATCAGTAGACTAAGACAAGTTAACAATTACATAATTTTATTAAATAATAATAAATTTGTTATAAAAATATTTACATTACATATGTCTTTCATCGATATTCTAGATTTCTTTTGGTTCAAACTGTTACAGATGACAAAGATTCATTCTTGCATTTAAAAATGAAAAAGGTAGCTATGAAGAGCACGCAATTCCTTGATGAAGTCCACCAAACAAACAATGTGGAGTTATTTGAATCAATAAAAATACATTATGCATGATTTAAATCAGGACCCTGGATTTTTTTTAAATGAAATAACATGTAAATATAAGAATTGAATGCATTATTTGAAAATGTGCTTTCATACGTAAATGAAACTTCAAAAAAATGCATTCAATTCTTAAATAAATGCAAGTTATACAGTTTGTTTAGAATGCAAAATTCTCATCAAATACAACACTAATTAAGTGAAATCTAATTGCTGAAAACCTTTGTCAAAGGTAAATTTGGTAAAGGGGAATCACTCAATCTGACATAATATAACTCGGCCTTACTCGGGAGAATATTGTAAGAATTTTAAAACTAAAGAATATACTTTGTAATGAATTTACTTGTAAATTATTTATATTCATGTGATAATAATTTCAGAATTGTTTAAATGACAACAAATACCAATTTGTAAAGATCATTTTAGGAACAAACATGAATTTACTATTGTGAATACAGGAAATTTTAATCAGACAATGATGATACCCACAAATACAAGTGCCTATGCAGTATGAACAGCCAAGAACAAAATTGAGTCTATCAATTTATTATGACTCAAATAGGAATGAGTCTATTGCAGTAATTGTACATATCCTCACAGATTTGTTTGTGTAATGAGAATTTGTTGCTAGTAATTAATTGTTCAAAAGTTTAATAATTTCAAATTCCAATTAATCAATCAATTTTCAGAAGTGTACATGTTTTTATTTCCTAGACTATTACATGTTCCATTTCTGCCTCTTTGTAATGCTTTACTGCATCATTAGAACGTTTACAATAATGAACCTGCATTGTTTATTTCATACAAATAATACATGCCTACAACTACACTTTGCAGCCATTGTGTTGAGTTGTTTGGCAAATTTAACATGTATATTACAGTATTCAATTAACCTTTCATTTATCAAGGTCAACAAAGTAGTAATCACATAACAAAATAGGACATTCTGTAAATTCAACTCGATAATCATAATACAGATCAATTTCTTCGGGTTCATCCATTGTATCACCCCATAATTCTTTTAAAAGTGTGTCTTCTTCTATCCTAGATTCAGCAACTCTTCGGTCATCTCTAAATATAGAAAGCTTTGTAGATGCTATCCCAGTCTCTTCTACAATTGTCTGGATAAGACCGTATATTGATGTATAAGCATTTGCAGTAACTTTTATATGAGTGGGGTGTTTAGTGGTAGTCTTAAATGTGATACAGATCAGGTTGATTAAAATGTCCCTGAAACAAAAAGACTAAATCAATGAATATTTTGTACAACAACAAATCCACTGATGTAAAGAAACCCACTAAATAGGAGAATGTACACACAGATATGACGTAAGTTTAGATACCTGCATATAAACTATTACTTTTGATAGTGAAAATATATATAAACTGTGTTGTTTTCTGACTGTAAAGTGAATAACATTTATCTTAGACTTTTCCAAGTGAAAAGTTAAAGTTTTGAATCTTTGTTCTTGTAAATTTATCTATGTTATTTTGTGTTTTTAATGATGTTTAATGCCACTTTCAGCAATTTTTCAGTTATTTCATGGCATCCAGATTTTATTCGAGGAGGAAGCCAGAGTACAAGGAGAGAACCCCTGACCTTCTTTAGGAAAACTGGCAATCTATGTCAATTAAGATTGAAGTCAATACACCCTGCTTACAGTGTGACTCAAACCCGCAACCTCAGTGTTGACAGACCACGCAATCAATAGTAGACGAAGTACTTTAACCACTCGGCCACCAAGACCCCCTATGTTATTATTTATTACTGGTATGTAATGAATACAGTCAATACACCCATGTTAAAACAACAATAAAGTATGGTATGCATGAATTATTTAGCTTCTAATTATGATATATGGTTATCTGTACACTGAAGCACACTGGTGTATGGCTGTTCCACATACCTCCCCATGTTATAATGTAGATGTTCCACATACCTCCCCTTGTCATAATGTAGAAAGGTGCGAAAAATTATTTATGGCAAAATGTTAAATAATGCAAACCTCAAACTCATACTAAAAATAGCACCTTTTATATCAATAATGGAAACAAATAACAACTTTATGTATAAATTCAACTGACTGAAACACACAACTTATGCAATTGCGAACTAAATTTATTCTATTTTCAACATGCCTTCAGTAACATAGCCAACTAAGCAGGAGGTCATATAAAAATTATGTATGTGCATTTAACTAGTTATTAAATGGAAAAAATGTAAACTTATTCTAATCTAGATAAGGATATCATTGATGGACAATGTGAAAGAAACTTTTGATCTCGCCAACATTGCTGAACAAATTTAGATGTTCTGTCTTTTTGTGATTAGTTGAATTATTAACTCTATGTTTAGTTTATATACTCTGTATAAATAGATGCACAATTTTTTTTGTTTTCAATTGACAGAATTTGTTTAAATCATATTCTGTTTTTCTGACTTTACTGAGATGCATGTAGTTGAAATACTGCTCACTTGACATGAAGCAAACATCCAATCAATCATATGCAGGATTCTGTGTGGGGATCAGGGGATGTTGGATGTTAAAAAAAAATTCTGATTCAGATGGTAATTGTTTTAAAGCAGAAAACTTTGTTTGTATTTTAGCTACAAAGTATAGAATGTACCTAGCAAACTGTGCTTTAGGTGGTTCTATTACTGCCATTTTACATGTTTTACAGTGGTCTAGTTCTCTCTTAGTTACGTCTAAAACTTTCTCCATTTCCTCTTCTTCTTGTTCCATTTCATCAACCTCTCTGAAAGTTTTAAATAATATATTAAATTAGTATGATGTAATGGTCTGTGATATTTTTAATATCAATATGGTTTGCCAAATAATGTTAAATTGTTGCTGGCATATTTTTAGAGGCAGACACTTTTTACTTATCCAAGCTCCTGGGTTTTTTTATTGGGATCAATATCCTAAGGGTTTTAATTTTTTCTTTTTGTTGTTTGTGTTTAATGTCCACCTATATCCAGTTTACTTACCTTTTTCTTTCCTAATATTATTGGTCAATTATGTTGTTGGTGAAAATTATTGCCTTGAAAATAAAATTGGCAAAATAGTACTAAAATATAAAGTTAATTTGTGGCATATAATGTGCTGATATCTTACATGGCAAACTGAAGCCCCTTGTGTAGTTCTGTGTAATCTATTTCTCCACTACTCTCACTGTCCAGCAACTTTGCCAACAGGTGGCAGTGTACTTCATTGCATGGAATCTGAAGGTCAAACATTCCTAAAAAAGAACACAACAAACTGATACAAGTAGTGTGTTAACTGCTGTGATTAATGAAAGACATTTTTCTATGATTTCAAAACTCTTTTAATTTATTTTATTTTTTTCAAAAGAACCACCCAAAAGGATTAAATATATTATATTCCACATGAGAATTTTATTAACATGAATGAATGTCTGTGTTCAATTAATTCTTTTTTACAGTTTAACTGTTTAGTATTTTTTTGGAAAATCTATTTCTACATCCAGAAATGGTACTAAAATTGAAAACCAAAAAAAATTTGGAAATAGAAGTTAACAATAATCGAGCTTACCACAAATCAAATGTAAAAAGGTCAAAAACAAATATGGTGAAAATAATGTTGTTCCTGCAAACCTTTTAAATTTTTTTTTTTCGTATCCATTTGTCGAAAATCTTGAAATTGTGTGCATAATGTGGATGAACTCCAACCTAAGGTGAATGCCACGTTTACCTTTCTGAAATTTTGAGAAACTGGTACTTCAATTTCTTAAATATCTATATCAGATACCACAATTTAACAACAATACTACCAAGATCTAATTACCTGACTTGAATTCGTCATAACTGAGAACACATTCACCGTCATAATCAAATGTTTTAAATAACTGTAAAATTCTTGCTGCATTTGCTTTTAACCATTTGTCAATTTCATAAATAAACAGTCTAAAAGAAGATTTATCTTTCTTCAACTTTTCTGCTTCCTTCTCAAGTTTTTCCTAAAAACAAAAAGGAAACAAAATAATTATGTGTAGGGAGATAACTTAAGTAAGTCTTAACATACAACATGTACAATAGGAGAAACATGTGTAAACCAATATGTAATATTTGTCAGAAAATAAATGTATGTTACCTTTTATGCATAAAAGATGTACACTAGAAGTAGCTGTTATAGTTTCCAGACATTAAATTCAGTCAAAAACAATGCTTTTAAATCCTTTAGAATTGGTTATTCATTGAGTAAAAAAAAATCTTCACTTTAATTGATTGTAAGAAATACAAATCCCCGACACATACAAGTTTTTTGTCTGCCAAAGAAATCTTCTTCTTTTTCTTCCTTCCTTTTTTCTTTTTCTTGTCTTTGCCATCTTCTTTTTCTTTCAGATCAACAGTTCCATCTGGATTTGTGACAGAAATAAGTGTCCCAGGATCGATTTCCCCTTCATCATCCTTGTCAGTACTTGACTTTCCTGACTTCCTGGAAATTAACATGGATACATGTGAGCATGAATGTTATGAGCATTACAATCATGACAAGATTGCAATGTCATATTGTGAAGATAAAAATAGTGTCATGTCAACCAGTGGGGAAGCTAAAATTGATGCAGCAATGCAACTGTGTGCACAAAAAATAATTTACATCTGTTCCATGAGTGCATGATTAATGCTCGTAACACCTGTCTGAAGATATAAGGACAAGACCTAGTGCATGATATGCTCGTAACACCTGTCTGAAGATCTAAGGACAAGGCCTATACACTTTATGTATACATTATCTGCACATTACACTGCACTTATCACATCTATGGATATCAACAATGCCCAAAAATTTCAAAAAATAATTGAAAGCTTTCTTGAGTTCTTCTGAAAACTAACCACCCCCCGCCCCCCACCTTTTTTTCAAATAAAGTCCCTTACTCAATATATAAAATCAGAATTTTATCCAAAATAAAAGGAAGCTCACATCTATCAATAAACAATTCCCAAAATGATAAACAAAACTGAGTTATAGTCCCCCTTCTTTTATTTAAGCAATATTAAATTTGCAGCTCACAATGCAAGCAACTACTGCTTTGAAGATTACAGCCAAACGATTTTTCAGTGTACTCATAAGAGTAAAACAATTACCTTGTAGTGCTACTATTGATCAAGACATTAAACTGGATCTAGAGGATATTTAGTGCAAAACAACAAAAATGTTGCATGCATACAAAAATTGATTAAAATTGTCTTTATTTTTGGTCAATTGAACCCATGAATCCTGTGTACTTTTGCCATTTCTTGCCATCTGACTTGCAGTCAAATAAATTTTTAATTTTCATCTTTTTGCGGAATGAAACAAAACTTGGCACAGAAGTATTTTTATCAGGAACTACATGTAGATTTGGTGTCGATTCATAATCATTACTAAACAAATTGTCACAGACTTTGAGGTCTCTGGTGTGTCTAATTAAATCATTCAGAAGGACTTGAAATAAAATGTCAAAAATGATAAATTTCTTGAGCTTCTGGGGGATTGGGAGGGGGGAATTTATTACAGTGGTTTAAGTGAGTAAATACATAAATTAATTGTAATCACAATGACATTGTTGGTGCATGTAATAATACTGCAAAAGTGACAAAATGCATTCTGAAGTATTCCACAGAATGGACTGTGATATGTGTGATATGCTTTTTGTAAACACCACAGTTGTGAGACTAACTGTGCATAGTGATACACAACTGGGCAAAGTATACAGATATGGAAAACAGATATATTTATTCTAGACTTTGAAAAAGCTTTTCATACCATTCCACACAAACGACTTAAATCAAAACTGAATGGTTTTGGTACCTCTGGAAGAACACTCAAATGGATTAATGCATACCTGTGTTACAGAAAATGAGGAGTGTTTAATGGAACAAAATCTGAATGTTCTAGTTGAATCAGGAGTCCCCCAGGGAACAGTTTTACGTTCTGTATTGTTCAGTCTTCACATAAATGATATTCTTTAAGATATTGACTCTGAGATACACCTTTTTGCAGACAACTGTGTTTGTTACAGAACTATAGATACCATTGAGGACTGTAATAAACTACAAAACAATACTGATAACCTTGCAGCCTGAGCCCACAGATTGGTTATGTGTTTTCAGCCCATTAAATGCAACATGATGAAACTTACTCATAAAAGGAAGCACCACATAGATTTCAACGATAAACTTGAAGGAAAAAACCTTGTCTTTCTAGATAAGATCAAATATTTAGGAGTCACCATATCATCTGATTTACGAGAGGAAAAACACATAATGGAATTTACATCAAAAGCCAACAGAATACTCGGTATGCTTAGATGAAATCCTCACTTTTGCAACAAAGACGTTAAAGAAACTGCATACCTGAGCTTAGTTAGACCTGTCCTTAAATATGCCAGCATGGTATGGGATCAGAACTGCACATACCTAATTGATAAACTTGAAAAGGTACAAAAGCAGGCAACCAGATATTTTTTAAACAACTATGAGTATTAAGAAGGCTTCATGACACATCTTATGCAACAGCTAGGATGGAAATCACTTAAAGAAAAGAGACAGGAAAACCGTTTAATTTTACTATACACGTATAAAGAAATGAATGGAATGGCAAATGCACCAACTAATGATGTAAGACCAAACAACAGGAAAAACCATAACACAGTCAGCAACTCTACATCCTATATGTCAGGACTTAATTGTATTAATTAAAACCAGCTTCATATCTGCATCTCTTGTAGAAGTAACACATTTGTTGAGTTATTAAGAAATCAGAGATAGGACGGACACTTGACACACGCGTGTTGCGTAAATGTTCACTTAAAATAGCACCTATGAATGATAAAGAGATGAAGAGTCTGTAGTGTAGACTATATGGTGTGGCTGTATATGAAAATGAAAAAAGATTATGGGAGGAGGCAAAGAAAATGAATGAGGACAGCCCTTTAGGGGACCGCTTATACAAAGTAAGGGGCCCACCTTGGGCCAGGAAAATAGTATCGGTACCAGTAATAGCAAAGAAAAAGTAAGACATGATAGACAAAAAGTTGTTTTTAATTGTAAAAAGTCTAAAAAAGATTTTAAACAAACTGATGTAAATAGTTCCAAGGTTCTACCCAAATTGAGCTGTTTTTATACGAATGCTGACCAACTTTTCAACAAACTAGCTGAATTAAAGACTAGAACCAGAGATAGTAAACCTTATATTATTGGCATCACAGAGGTCAAACCCAAAGCAAATAGATACAAACCTAACACACCAGAGTACTCAATTGATGAAATTGGAAATTACAACATGTTCGACAAGAATATAGAACAAGACGAAGGAAGAGGGATGATACTATATATTGATAAACTCCTTGACGCAACAGAAGTGCAGATGGACACTAAGTTTCAAGAAAATTTGTTTGTACAAATAAAGCTGAACCAATCAGACAGACTACTAATAATATTAATATATAGGTCACCATCTAATAGAAGCAAAGAAAATACTGAAGAATTATGTAAACTACTTACAGAAGCAGCAAATAAAGGTTATTCACATATTCTGATAATGGGGGACTTTAATTACCCAGATATTGACTGGGAATGCTGGAATACTAAGGGAAACAATCCAGAGAGTATAGAAAACAAGTTTATGGAAACAATACTAGATAACTTCTTATTCCAAAATATAACAAAACCAACAAGAGGGAGAGGAACAAATAAACCCCACACACTAGACTTGCTCATAACAAACGAAGAAAACATGATTTCAAATATAGAGTACATGAGCTCCTTGGGAAAAAGTGACCACTGTGTAATTACTTATGACTACAATTGTTATGTTAGAACCAAGGACAAACCATGTATAATCAAACTTCTAAACAATGGACACTAGCGTGAAATGGTCGAAGAATTGAAACAAATAAAATGATCAGACATATTGAACCACAATAACAGCATAGACCAAAATTGGTCTATGTTTTTACATAAAATGACAGAAGCTGAAAGTAAACATATACCAACGAAAGAAATAAGGAATTCTAAAAAGAAACCAACTTTCCCAATAGACCAGAAAACTAAAGAACTAATTAGAAGGAAAAATGCACTATCCAGAAAGGTATCAAATAACAACAACCCAAGTACCAGACAAGAATACAATAAAGTCAGAAATCAAGTTACTGCATTGGTGAGAAAACTACGGAAATTATTTGAACTAGGGATCTGCGCAAATGCCAAATAAAATGCAAAAGCTATTTGGAGTTATATAAAATCCAAATCTAAAACAAAAGAAGGAATTGGAGACCTAAATATTGACCCAGAAAACACCAAATCGCCAAAAATAGATAATGACCAGGACAAAGCCAACATACTATCAGATTATTTTGCATGTGTTTTCACAATAGAACCAGAGGGCGATGTCCCAAAACCGAGACTAGTTGACATCGCGAAAGAAATGAACCAATTAATAGTAACTGAGGAACTTGTCGAAAAACACTTGGCCAAACTTAAGATAGACAAATCTCCAGGACCTGATAGACTACATCCGAGAATACTCACAGAGACTAGAGAGGCAATTAAAGAACCAATGACCCTTATTTTTAACCAATCACTATAATTACTTTAGGAATGGTACCTACGGACTGGAAAAAGGCCCAAATTAGCGCAATCTTCAAAAAAGGAGTTAAGACACAAGCCAAGAATTACAGACCAGTAAGATTGACATCTATTGTACGTAAGATCATGGAAAAAATAGTAGGAGAATACATAATTGACCATATGAAAACCAACAAACTGTTCTCGAACAAACAATATGGCTTTATTAACGGAAGGTCGACATCACTTCAATTATTGGAAGTCTTAGATAAATGGACAGAAGCACTAGACAAAAAGCATTCGATAAAGTCCCACACAGAAGACTGATGAAAAAAGTAGAGATTTATGGCATCAAAGATCCAATACTGGAATGGATAAGTGATATCCTTACTAATAGAATCCAAACAGTATCAGTCAATGGTGAACACTCAAACCCAAAAGAAGTGACATTGGGCATTCCGCAAGGCACAGTTCTTGGCCCTGTGCTATTCGTACTATATATAAATGACCTTCCAGATACAGTGAGCTCAGATGCATACCTCTTTGCAGACGACACCAAAATATTCAGAATTATAGAAACAGTAAAGAACAAATTAGTACTACAGAATGACCTGAAAACCTTAGAAGATTGGAGCGAGACCTGGCTACTCAAATTTCACCCAGAAAAATGTAAGCATATGCATATTTCTAGATCACGGGAAGAAGACAATACAATATATGATCTCCTTGGTACAAACATAAATAATAATGTAAAACATTAGTAAGAACCCATCTAGATTATGCTAACTCGGTCTCGGCTCTATACAAAAAATGCCATGTCGAAAAACTTGAGAGTGTACAAAAACGAGCAACAAAAACAAATACCAGGTTTTAACAATCTAAGCTACCCCGAAAGACTAAGAAAACTAAAACTACCAACTTTAGCTTATAGACGAATCAGGGGAGATATGATTGAGACCTACAAGATTATTAGAGGAATTTATGACCCAGATGGCTCCTTCCTAAAACTATTAAGTGACACAAGTGCCAGGCATAGTACAAGAACTAACTCAACTAAGGTTGTCCAACAGCGCTTTAACACAAACACCAGGAAAAATTCTTACACTGTTACGATAGCAAAAATTTGGAACAAACTACCTGAATATGTGAATAATGCTCCTACCCTTAACTCGTTCAAAAACCGTTTAGACAAGTTATGGCATATGGATTCGGAAACTATTGAGTCCGGCGAAGAAGTGACAGATGACACTTGTGCTGGAATGAATCATTAAGTATCATTAAGTTAAGTGTATAACAAGACGCTCACAGTCAGAATTTCTACCCAATCCAATTTTAGGGAGCAGGTTTTGTAACTGGTTAAATTTTGATTGGCTATAGGAAATAGACTACAACAATATAAAATACTTTTTCTTTCCGCCTTTCTTTTTCCTAACTGGCATTCTTTGTGATATCGATGGGCTACTGTCGGAAGTGTTTACAGTTTCCAAGCACTTGTCAAAAGGTCAAGGTAGTGCAAATAGAATCAGCGGAACAATCACGGATTGGCAATTTATTTCGGGGTTTGAAAATATATATACTATCATTAAAATACTATGTTATAGCTTTGTATTTCTATAGAAAATTGACGAAAAATAAACTCTCTTATTATTTCACGCCGTTAATGCAGTTTATTTGCGTTTGGAAAAGCATAAATCTCTCGGCTATTTTCAACGATAAGCGGATAAAACCGAGGTGATCCAATATAGCGAAAGTGAAACAAGTGGTCTCCCTTGCCCTTGTAAGCTTTGCAAACATTATGCATATGACTTTAGTTGTTTGTAAGTTAAAGTAGTTATTGCACTGTTAATGCTTCTTTATTGTTGCTAAATTGTATATAAAATTACGTGGCATCATATTTTAATTAGCTGGCGACAAGTAATGTCTGACATTAATGGATGAGAGTTGATGAAGGACATTTTATTTTAAAAAATCTCAATGCAGACCCTTAAATATAATCTCAGATAATGAAAAAACTGTATTCATGTCAAAGAAACAATGCAAATAATAAAGAAAAATTACAGCACAGAAGTCTTTTTATATTGACATGAAATAAGAGGTTGAATAGAACTACATGGGAGCCATTCCAAACTGCACACCATGTCCCCATGGCATGTGGCAGAAAGGCTAAGTATAAGTATTTTATTCCAATCAAGGGGCCCTCAATGGGACAAAATGAGAATACAATTACAGATAATAATAGTGACTTATGCACAAATCTAATTAATATGTTACATATCAATTTTGTGCAAAAGTCACCAAGGGACATAAACTAACATACACTTGTATGCTTAGACTTTATCTAGTTTGATAAGTACATGTACAGATACAAGATAAGAAGAAAAAATATCCATTATGTCTCATCTGCTTTGATCAGAAATAAACTGATCTACTTATCTCATTTTGTTTGATTCCCCTCTATGTATGGTTATCTACCAAGAAAATTGCCTGTGTCAAACATAAAGCCAATATAAACATCAATTTAATGCAGAAGGCACCAGGGGACGTTACCTACAAGAATTGTGGTAAATTCATAATTGTCAAACATGTTTAGAGAATCATACACACCTTGAACGTTAGAACCCTTTTGTAGATGTTGATAAGAGTATGCTTGTTGTAGCCGCTACATTTGTACAACAGGGTAAAATTTTTTCCCTACCTATACTGTACCCCATACTTTAGTTTTCCAGTGGCATTTAAAATTTGCTCCTTTGGTCCATTTTTTAGTAATTGGTTTATTGTTTATTAACTTGTTCTCATCCTGAATATAGCTGGAGGCCTCTGTGGCCCAGTGGTTCAGGTAGTTTGTTTGCTATTGATTACATGGTCTGTCCACACTGAGGTTGCGGGTTCAAGTCTCACTGTGGGCAGAATGTACTCGTCTCTAATCTAAATTGAAGAATATAGCTGAAAATTTGTTGACAGACTAGTGGCATTAAACATCCTTCAAACAAACAAATAATTAATAAATCTGCAATACTGCTCTCTAGGTATAAATGTTTAACATTTTCTGAAAATGTACCAGTATTGTTTTTATCTTTCAACGATACATTTTTTTATGTAAAGAGCATTTCTGGCCTATTCTGGTGTGAACTGATTGTATTCATCAATATGTACAAACAGGAACATCATACCTAATTTTGTTGGTAATCAGAAAAGTTTCAGAAGTTTATTGCCTACAAACAAAGTAAAGCAAACAATTATTCATATATCACATATATCTTTTAATTGAAAATATTTGTTAATTGATCTTAGATTGCAGTCTACACAATCCAATTAAAATGAAATCTTTCACTAGCTCTGCCATTTTTTCTATTGTCACTGTGTTGTCTCTCTTTTTCTCAATGTCCTCATTTGTTTCCCTTGTTTTCTTTCATCTGGTGGTTTCCATCATACTGCTCTTTTACATGCAGGAATGATTCTCATTATGTGCTCACTCCTTTGTAATCTATATTTCTTAATTAACAATTCTAATTCCCATTCTTTATATGTTTTAATGTAATTTATGATATTTCAGCAAATCAACCTTACAAAGCACAGTGTAGACAAATCAGTCATAAGTAGATGAGCAGTTAGCTTATGGTTGAGATATAAGTAATTACAAATTAAGTGGGAAACAGGTTTCGCTTTGATATTTCATTTTTTTGTATGAATAAGTTTTGTCCTTAAAAAGTCATAATGAAGTATTTCATTGTGTTTTCTTCATATTTTCAGTTGTTTGTTTTAAGATGTTTGTTATAAATTTATAAAATGAAAGTTGGAGGTCAGTGGTAGAAAAATAATGCATTGTATAAATGAATTAAACAATTCAAAAACCTTACATGCAAACATCCTTAAGTTAAGGTGGGGAAGGGGTTGAGTTAGAGCAAATTAAAGACATTAAAATGTTGATACTTCTTATACATACTTATTATTATTAATGGGTTAGGTGGGGTCCAGTAAGATAAGATGATGTTCAATCAAAAACAAATTATCAGCCAATTTTGGTCAGTAATCAATAAATAGCAATGGGCTGATTATCTATTTTGATCTATATCACTGTTAACGTTAAACACTGTTAGAATAACAAAACTGTATTGAAAATGTTCAGACTTTAAATTTTCACATATTTTATAAACTTACAGAGCCTTACGTGCACTCTTTTTCATACTAGTATATATACTGTGTGCTGTCAATTTTAAATCTAATTTTTCAGAAGGAACATAAATAACAAATGGAGGAAAAATGATGGCAATTGACCTGGTTTATTTATGTTCTTTGACTTGAGAGTTCTGATGTTTAAGAAGCAAAGCACTGTTTAAAACTTAAAAAAATGGACCAATATTTCGACAGATTGTTGATTGGTTTGTGAAAATCTCAGTCGATATATCATGTCTAGATGGTCAACTGACAGATTTGAGACTTTTATTGAGCATCAGAACACGAGAGATGGCGGCTCAAAAGTCTTGGTTAGAATAAAAATATATATATTAGAATATTAAAACACTATTTCAATATATTTTTCAGTTCACTTAGTAGTGTTTCTATAAAAGATGAATTTGGCATTAATAAGATGTGGTACTTACAGTAATGGAAGGCAAACAGCATTATGGGTAAGCTAATGTTACACTGTATTGACAAGACTGCCTCAGTGGGGAAGTGTCCTTTTCTTATGATGTGCACAGTAGATCAAAGGTTTTGATGCCCTGAATTTGATTTCTCAAAACATGCTTTAGTCAAATTTCAGACCACTCTCTTTGTTTAATCAGACTCGGCTAAGTACTTGTAGTAACTATAAAATTCGAACTCGGCTTTGATTTGATGAGGAAGCAGAGCCAGAGATCAAAATGTAGATAAAAACAAAACACTGAACACCAATTGCAAGGAAACAAAATGGAACAAGTACATTATAATGCAAGCCAGTTCCCATCTTACTTAGAGAAAGTTGTGGACTCCATTTTTGACTGGGTTATAGTATGGTGAAGTCGGCATGCTGGTGGGTGGGGAAAATAGGGTACCTTTTTTATGTAATCAACTCCTCCTACAGTTTTCAACCCAGATCTCTGAAACTTCACAGAAAGATTGCACATAGATTGAAGTTTGGCATCTGCTATTAAGGAATTGTTCCAGGATTTTTTTCTTAATTTTTCCAGACATGGAAACTTAGTCATTTTTGTCTCTCCTGCCGCTGAAGGCGAGACATATGTATGGGAATCCGGCGGCGGCGGCGTAAACACTTGACATCTTGCTTCATATATTTGTAAGCCCAAGCCCTAGGTCCACCAAATTTGGTCCATAGGTAGCTTATGATGAGTACTTGCCAGTCAGTCACCTGTCACCTGACCTTGACCTCAATTTCACAGTCCAGCGACTACGTTAAAGTTTTTGGGTTACAACAGTTCCTCTGTAACTATGCATGGTAGGATGACAATATTTGGTGTATAGGTTGCTGATGGCTAGTACATGACTGTCTGGTAGGTGTCACCTGACCTTGACCTCAATTTCACGGTCCAGCCACTACGTTCAAGTTTTTGGGTTACGACAGTTCCTCTGTAATTAGCATGGTAGGATGACAATATTTGGTGTATAGGTTGCTGATGACTAGTACATGACTGTCTGGTAGGTGTCACCTGACCTTGACCTCAATTTCACGGTCCAGCAACTACGATTAGTTTTTGGGTTACGGCTGTTCCCCTGTAAGTATGCATGGTATGGTGACAACATTTGGTATACAGGCCGCTGCTGATATTTAATGCTATTTACCTAATGCTTATGACGAAATTTATTTTCGTTACTGATGCGGAATGCAGGCGAGACGTTTTTCTGTGTCCACACTTGTTCAGAACATTTGCAGAAAACGGTATACATAATTTTGTGTAATCAACTACTACAGTTTTCAACCCAGATCTCTGAAACTTCACAGAAAGATGGACATGTATTAAGTTGTGTATGGAATTGTTCAAGGATTTTTTTCCTAATTTTCCAGACATGGGAACTTAGTCATTTTTCAGGACATTTGCAGAAGACTGAACCTATTTTGTGTAATCAATTCCTCCTACAGTTTTCAACCCAGACCTCTGAAACTTCACAGAAAGATTGCACATGTATTAAAGTTGTGCACCTGCTATTATGGAATTGTTCAAGGATTTTTTTCCTAATTTTCCATGGGAACTTAGTCATTTTTCAGGACATTTGCAGAAGACGGTAGATACATGTATTTATGAAATTTTTTTTTTTTAAGTTTTAATATTTTACATTTTGCATTACAGAACGTTCATTTTTTTTAGCTCACCTGACCCAAAGGGTCATGTGAGCTATTGCCATCACTTGGCGTCCGTCGTCGTCCGGCGTCGTCGTCGTCATCGTCGTTAACTTTTCTTTAAAAATCTTCTCCTCCAAAACCACTGAAGGGATTGCTTTGAAACTTTGCATACATCATCAGTAAAATGCCCTCTACCAAGTTTGCCCAAATCATGGCCTCAGACCAACCAACATGGCCGCCATGGCTAAAAATAGAACAGAGGGGTCAAAATACAGTTTTTTGCTTATAGTTCAAAAAGTATAACAGATACAGGAAAACCGAAGAGACCTTCCTTCTTCAGCATCTAAAGCTCTACAAAACACTCCATTGGGTCAAAGTTGTATGATGACTCCTTGTAGGAGTTATTGCCCTTTAATTGTCAAAATTGATGATTTTTGCCATTTTTGCCTCAAAATCTTGAAAATTATTAGAATTAGAGAAAAAGTTAGCATTGCTTAATTGTTCTGCTCTGTAAGGGCTACAAAAATGACTTAAGGGTCAAGATTGTCTGATTAACCGTTTAAGAGTTATTCCCCTTGAACTGTTTATTTTAATCAGTTTTAATTGATTTTTTAAAATCTTCTCCTCTGAAACAACTGAAAGTACTGCTTTAAAACTTTGTACACATCATCTGTCAAATGTCCTCAACCAAGTTTGCACCAACCATGTCTGCAGATTAACCAACATGGCCACCATGGCTAAAAATAGGATGGGAGGGGGGGGGCGGTAAAATACACTTTTTGGCTTATATTTAAAAAAGTGTAACAGATACAGGAAAACCGAAGAGACATGCCTTCATCTGCATCAAAAGCTCTACGAAACACTCCATTGGGTTGAAGTTGTATGATGACTCCTTATAGGAGTTATCACCCTTTAATTGTCGAAATTGATTATTTTTGACGTTTTTGCCTCAAAATCTTGAAAATTATTAGAACTAGAGAAAAAGTTAGCATTGCTTAATTGTTCTGCTCTATGAGGGCTACAAAAATGACTTTAGGGTCAAGATTGTCTGATAAACCGTTTAAGAATTATTCTCCTTGAACATTTTTTTAATCAATTTTACTTGATTTTAAAAAATCTTCTCCTCTTAAACCAATGAAAGGACTGCTTTGAAACATTGCACACATCATCTTTTGGATGTCCTCTACCAAAATTGTGCAAATCATGACACCTGACTACCTACATAGCTACGTTGGATTAAAATAGAAAAAATGAAAAAGGGGGGGGGGGGGGGGGGGTCGAGAGAGTTTTCGACTGATAGTTAAAAAAGTATAACAGGTACAGCAAATTTGAAGTGAACCTCCCTTCTCCCTCTAACCATCAAAAGATCCTCCTTATAGGAGTTATTTCCCTTAAAAGGTCAAAATAAATGATTTTTGCAGAAGTGTTGGGCAATTCCTTATAGCAAAGAAAAGCTGGATAAAAAACGGGTTGTTTGGTTTCAGGTTCAGGTGAGCGATACAGGCTCATGGGAGCCTCTAGTTTGCAAAAGTAGTCTTGACTAAAGGCATACAAATCAAAATTATGTATCATTTATTGAAACAAAAACCTTTAAGCTAAGTAAATCAGACTTGATCTAGTGTTCTTTGATAAGTGGAATTGAAAGGAAATGGTAATTTGGTTAAAAAAAAAAATTCATGTAAGGATATGATAATCAAGGCTAATTGGGATTTTATAACATGCTCAGGACCTGAGTAGTCCATTATTAAATGGGCGTTTTTATTTGATTAACTGCTACTGTATTGAAAAACGACCAATATTATGCATGACTGTTGGTATGTAGCAATGGGATTTATAAAAATCAATGTGTTTAATGCTTGTGATCCAAGTTGTCCCAGAAGTTAAATATTTGTAAAAGTCTGTTAAACTACATGTAAAGACCTACATGTACATATCCTTTATCCAATAACAATTTATGTTGATTCTGCTTTGCACCAAGACGGATGTTTTTCTGTTTTGAGTATATCCATATTTATGCCCCATGAACTAAAAATAAAGATGAGTTTTTAAGGATTTTCTGGTCTTTTCACAAGTCCTAAAATTGTCCTGTTTACTTTATTGAGGTGAGGAAATGGTGCCCATCGTATGTTTAACCTCACTTGTACATGTAGTTTGATGTTTTGCAAATAAATGTTTTGCAAATAAATAAATACATAAATAAATGTTTAAAAGATCTGGGATCTATATGGCTTGATAACACTGTGTTTTAAAGGTATTAAAGAACAAAATTAAAAAAAAGAAACAAATGACTTTTCAAAGCCCTCTTACAGGGACCATCCCAAACAAAATCTGAAGAAGCCTTGGATGGCAGACGATTCTTGGACCACTCTTACACTAACGTATCAGTTGAGTAAACCATATCATTCCATAACTAGGCTGGTAGGTTTGTCTTCCAAGTACAGCTATTGACTTACTCCTCCTTGTATGTGGCTAAAAGTAAAGACTAGCTGTTTTTTTTAAATTTTATCACCTTATATTGTTTTATTTAGAAACTACTGATATCAAGAGTGACCATTCAACAAACAATTCCTCGGAGGCACAATCTAATAACAAGACTAACCAAAAAGGACTATTTTAAAGGTCAACATATTAAAGATGGGGTACCGAAGGAATGTATCCAGATTTTTAACAATAACAATGCAATATTTATGAGGAGTGCTTTAGTGGTATTTAATTGTGTGGTTGTAGGATTTTCATTGCGTTTGTATTTCTACGACCAAGAAGCAATACGGAATCTGAAGGTTTATCACATGTTAACAGTAACAAATGTAATATTTTGGATGACTGTGTCCTGTATAGCATTAAATTTAATATATCGTCGTACAATGATGAGAATTTACAAGAAAGGCGACAACTATTATGCTGTTGTACCAAGATGGATCATCTCTTCTAAAACTTTTCCATTTCGTAGCACAGATATTGTACGGAATGATAGCAAGTGGAAATTATCAAAGCTGTTAAGGGGACAGTTACAAATAATGGGCAAACCATACATCCTGTCAACATTTGACTTCAGAGAACCAATGTATTTTAACGAAATATTTAAATATGATGTCAAGATGAAAAAGGGATTGTAATGAAGTGCTGTACTAGTACAAAGTAACATGTTTATAAAAATAAATCTGTATATATACATGAATTGAATTTATTTGTTTGTGGTTTTAAATGAATTAGTTTTTATTTTCCACCAATATCAAGGCATCCTTAAGAGTTATCGATTTGGGGGAAAAAACTAGAGCACATATTGGGAAAGGTCCTCATAATGTGTTTAGTTGTTATTTGTAGTGTAGATATATATACGATAGCTGGTAAAATCGCCCCCGTCAAAAACGCCCCCACTTTTTGCAAAATCGCCCCCACGTGTCTCCATGATGATCAAATTTGTTTTCCATCCTCTGATCCAGCCAATCAAAAGTCAGTATTCTCGCAAAATTTATTTATAAAACAATAGTGCATAATGTGTTGTTTGTACACATTGTTATCTTGTTATCTGATAAAATAAAAAAGTTGAAATTGTTGTTGTCGTGTCTTCGTCTTTTCATATAATAAGAAGAACGATTAAAACTGTAAACATACATAACCAACAAACAAGACCGAAGAAAGAGCACAAATTTATCATTTATCTTCACTGAGATAACATAATCACAGAAAAATGAAATTATGACCTTTTTACACGAGGTGAATTCAGAGTGGGGCGATTTTGCAAAATTTGGGGGCGTTTTTGAGGGGGGCGATTTTGCTTCGGGTGGGGGCGTTTTTACAGGGGGCGATTTTACAGTGGGGGCGATTTTGCAAAAAGTGGGGGCGTTTTTGACGGGAGCGATTTTACCGTGGGGCGATTTGACTTGTATTCATATGTACTAGTCACGACCTAAGCTTTCTTTGCTTGGGTGGAGTTGTAGCATTGTAGAAATGCTAGTCACTCATGGCCTCACAGAAAATGAATATAGTTAAATGCTGTTTAGCGTGGCAATTATAACAAATGGATTGTTATTTGTCTGTTTAGACTTCGACCAGCGTTATAGTTGTTTTGAAAAGTTCTGTTTCACTAGCTTATCTGGATCTTTGAGATAATATATATCACAGTATTATAATCACAGTTTGACGTGTTTTATCAGTTAACGATCACAGTTGGACGTGTTTTATCAGTTAACCATCACAGTTTGACGTGTTTTATCAGTTAACCATCACAGTTGGACGTGTTTTATCAGTTAACCATCACAGTTGGACGTGTTTTATCAGTTGACCATCACAGTTTGACGTGTTTTATCAGTTAACGATCACAGTTGGACGTGTTTTATTAGTTGACCATCACAGTTTGACGTGTTTTATCAGTTGACCATCACAGTTTGACGTGTTTTATCAGTTAACCATCACAGTTTGACGTGTTTTATCAGTTAACGATCACAGTTGGACATGTTTTATCAGTTAACCATCACAGTTTGACGTGTTTTATCAGTAGACCATCACAGTTTGACGTGTTTTATCAGTTAACGATCACAGTTTGACGTGTTTTATCAGTTAACCATCACAGTTGGACGTGTTTTATTAGTTGACCATCACAGTTGGACGTGTTTTATCAGTTGACCATCACAGTTGGACGTGTTTTATCAGTTAACCATCACAGTTTGACGTGTTTTATCAGTTAACCATCACAGTTTGACATGTTTTATCAGTTAACCATCACAGTTTGACGTGTTTTATCAGATAACCATAACAGTTTGACGTGTTTTATCAGTTTTAGTGCACAGTTGGACATGTTTTATCAGTTGACCATCACAGTTGGACGTGTTTTATCAGATAACCATCACAGTTGGACGTGTTTTATCAGATAACCATCACAGTTGGACGTGTTTTATCAGTTGACCATCACAGTTGGACGTGTTTTATCAGTTAACCATCACAGTTTGACGTGTTTTATCAGTTAACGATCACAGTTTGACATGTTTTATCAGTTAACCATCACAGTTTGACGTGTTTTATCAGATAACCATCACAGTTTGACGTGTTTTATCAGTTAACGATCACAGTTTGACGTGTTTTATCAGTTAACCATCACAGTTTGACGTGTTTTATCAGTTAACCATCAGTTTGACATGTTTTATCAGTTAACGATCACAGTTGGACGTGTTTTATCAGATAACCATCACAGTTGGATGCGTTTTATCAGTTAACCATCACAGTTTGACGTGTTTTATCAGTTAACCATCACAGTTGGACGTGTTTTATCAGATAACCATCACAGTTGGACGTGTTTTATCAGATAACCATCACAGTTGGACATGTTTTATCAGTTGACCATCACAGTTGGACGTGTTTTATCAGTTAACCATCACAGTTTGACGTGTTTTATCTGTTAACGATCACAGTTTGACATGTTTTATCAGTTAACCATCACAGTTTGACGTGTTTTATCAGATAACCATCACAGTTTGACGTGTTTTATCAGTTAACCATCACAGTTTGACATGTTTTATCAGTTAACCATCACAGTTTGACGTGTTTTATCAGTTAACGATCACAGTTGGACGTGTTTTATCAGATAACCATCACAGTTGGACGTGTTTTATCAGTTAACCATCACAGTTTGATGTGTTTTATCAGTTAGCCGTCACAGTTGGACGTGTTTTATCAGTTGACCATCACACTTTGACGTGTTTTATCTGTTGACCATCACAGTTTGACGTGTTTTATCAGTTAACCATCACAGTTGGACGTGTTTTATCAGTTAACCATCACAGTTGGACGTGTTTTATCAGTTAACCATCACACTTTGACGTGTTTTATCTGTTGACCATCACAGTTTAGCACGTTTTATAAGATGACCATCTCAGCAGGATGTCTTTTATAAGATGACCATTACAGTCAGACGTGTTTTATAAAATGACCACAGTTTAACATGTTTTACCCTATACCTCATTGGAAATTGATGCAAATATCTCATTAAACCTCTGGGTACCATGAGAGTTTTAAGGCTAGGCCCATAGACTGGGTACGTTCGTAACTAGGAGCGAATATAGGAAACAGTTGTTGGTGAGTTGTCACATTATAACAAGGGTAAATCTCATCACAAAGTTGTATAGTAGTGTTTGCAGAACTTCTGGCCTGGGGAAGTGAAACTAGAACACATAATTAACATGTCATGCTTTAAATTGCAGAGTAAAATTCTGATATTGTAAGACTTTTTCTCTCATGTGGAACTATAGCAATGTGGAAATATTGGTCACTCATAGGTTTCACGGAAAATGTTCGTTATTTTGAATAGTGTTCAGCAATTGTTCAGTTTTATCTTTGTATGTTGTTTTGGCTAGAGGAAGGCTAGAGTACCTTATGAAAAACCCCTGATCTTCATTAGGAAAAACGGGCAACCTTGTATAGGTCACTAGTATATATCTGTATAGGTCGTGACCAGTATATATCTATATAGGTCGTGACCAGTATATATCTGTATAGGTCACTAGTATATATCTGTATAGGTTGTGACCAGTATATATCTGTATAGGTCGTGACCAGTATATATCTGTATAGGTCGTGACCAGTATATATCTGTATAGGTCGTGACCAGTATATATCTGTATAGGTCGTGACCAGTATATATCTGTATAGGTCGTGACCAGTATATATCTGTATAGGTCATGACCAGTATATATCTGTATAGGTCGTGACCAGTATATATCTGTATAGGTCGTGACCAGTATATATCTGTATAGGTCGTGCCAGTATATATCTGTATAGGTCATGACCAGTATATATCTGTATAGGTCGTGACCAGTATATATCGGTATAGGTCGTGATGTGTATATATCTGTATAGGTCACTAGTATATATCTGTATAGGTTGTGACCAGTATATATCTGTATAGGTCGTGACCAGTATATATCTGTATAGGTCGTGCCAGTATATATCTGTATAGGTCGTGACCAGTATATATCTGTATAGGTCGTGCCAGTATATATCTGTATAGGTCGTGACGTGTATATATCTATAGGTCCTGACCAGTATATATCTGTATAGGTCGTGACCAGTATATATCTGTATAGGTCGTGACCAGTATATATCTGTATAGGTCGTGACCAGTATATATCTGTTTAGGTCGTGACCAGTATATATCTATATAGGTCGTGACCAGTATATATCGGTATAGGTCTTGAGGTGTATATATCTGTATAGGTCACTAGTATATATCTGTATAGGTCGTGACCAGTATATATCTGTATAGGTCGTTACCAGTATATATCTGTATAGGTCGTGACCAGTATGTATCTGTATAGGTCGTGCCAGTATATACCTGTATAGGTCGTGACCAGTATATATCTGCATTATTCGTGACCAGTATGTATCTGTATAGGTCGTGACCAGTATATATCTGTATAGGTCGTGACCAGTATATATCGGTATAAGTCGTGACCAGTATATATCTGTATAGGTCGTGACGTGTATATATCTGTATTGGTCTTTACCAGTATATATCTGTATAGGTCGTGACCAGTATATATCTGTATTGGTCGTGACCTGTATATATATGTATAGGTCGTGACCAGTATATATCTGTATATGTCGTGACCAGTATATATCTGTATAGGTCGTGACCAGTATATTACGGAGCCCCTTTAGTGCCATGTGGAAATAGTAAGTCGTGCCAGTATATATCTGTATAGGTCGTGACGTGTATATATCTATAGGTCCTGACCAGTATATATCTGTATAGGTCGTGACCAGTATATATCTGTATAGGTCGTGACCAGTATATATCTGTATAGGTCGTGACCAGTATATATCTGTTTAGGTCGTGACCAGTATATATCTATATAGGTCGTGACCAGTATATATCGGTATAGGTCTTGAGGTGTATATATCTGTATAGGTCGTGACCAGTATATATCTGTATAGGTCATGACCAGTATATATCTGTATAGGTCGTGACCAGTATATATCTGTATAGGTCGTGACCAGTATATATCTGTATAGGTCGTGCCAGTATATATCTGTATAGGTCATGACCAGTATATATCTGTATAGGTCGTGACCAGTATATATCGGTATAGGTCGTGATGTGTATATATCTGTATAGGTCACTAGTATATATCTGTATAGGTTGTGACCAGTATATATCTGTATAGGTCGTGACCAGTATATATCTGTATAGGTCGTGCCAGTATATATCTGTATAGGTCGTGACCAGTATATATCTGTATAGGTCGTGCCAGTATATATCTGTATAGGTCGTGACGTGTATATATCTATAGGTCCTGACCAGTATATATCTGTATAGGTCGTGACCAGTATATATCTGTATAGGTCGTGACCAGTATATATCTGTATAGGTCGTGACCAGTATATATCTGTTTAGGTCGTGACCAGTATATATCTATATAGGTCGTGACCAGTATATATCGGTATAGGTCTTGAGGTGTATATATCTGTATAGGTCACTAGTATATATCTGTATAGGTCGTGACCAGTATATATCTGTATAGGTCGTTACCAGTATATATCTGTATAGGTCGTGACCAGTATGTATCTGTATAGGTCGTGCCAGTATATACCTGTATAGGTCGTGACCAGTATATATCTGCATTATTCGTGACCAGTATGTATCTGTATAGGTCGTGACCAGTATATATCTGTATAGGTCGTGACCAGTATATATCGGTATAAGTCGTGACCAGTATATATCTGTATAGGTCGTGACGTGTATATATCTGTATTGGTCTTTACCAGTATATATCTGTATAGGTCGTGACCAGTATATATCTGTATTGGTCGTGACCTGTATATATATGTATAGGTCGTGACCAGTATATATCTGTATATGTCGTGACCAGTATATATCTGTATAGGTCGTGACCAGTATATTACGGAGCCCCTTTAGTGCCATGTGGAAATAGTAAGTCGTGCCAGTATATATCTGTATAGGTCGTGACGTGTATATATCTATAGGTCCTGACCAGTATATATCTGTATAGGTCGTGACCAGTATATATCTGTATAGGTCGTGACCAGTATATATCTGTATAGGTCGTGACCAGTATATATCTGTTTAGGTCGTGACCAGTATATATCTATATAGGTCGTGACCAGTATATATCGGTATAGGTCTTGAGGTGTATATATCTGTATAGGTCACTAGTATATATCTGTATAGGTCGTGACCAGTATATATCTGTATAGGTCGTTACCAGTATATATCTGTATAGGTCGTGACCAGTATGTATCTGTATAGGTCGTGCCAGTATATACCTGTATAGGTCGTGACCAGTATATATCTGCATTATTCGTGACCAGTAGTAGGTTTCGTGTAGAAACCCTGACTTGTGAGGATAGATAAAAGTGTCAATCATAAAATTTACTACATATTCAAATAAAATATGTGATAATACTTTAAGACATACTGTCCCAACTTAAGAAGGTATACTAGAATTATAGATATAGATAGATACTTATGATTTTCTCAGGATTTCATTTCAAGGGAAGCATGAAATCCGAGACACAGTCAAACACTTTATAAATCCCGCTTGGGAGTGTAAAAAGCATAAAGCCGTACATGTATGCTTTATTTCCAATGAAAATCGCTGACAGATTTGATGGTTAGGTCTATAATTTATAATAAATGAAGGAAATAATAGGATAGACGGACGGAAAAGGGAGCACGCATGGACGGTACACATGAACACTATTATAAACCAGAGACATATAATTACATAATTACATGTAATTATATGTCTCTGTATAAACTTGTACATTCCGCTTTTATAAACAGTATAAAATAATTACCCTTATCAACCTCATGAAACAAAACTGAATTAAGGCCTTGTCAAAGAAATCACCACTGAAATAACCACCGGCTTTCAAGTCCTCAAACAGGGAAATCCAAAACTGAATTTTTTCCTTGCGAAGAATGCACCACCAAGACTCGATCCTCTGGTTATTCAAATTCAAATTCAAAAATTCTTTATTAAGCCCAATTAAAGGGGCCCATTGAGGGCATATAGATCACACATATAAACAAACAAGACAGGTTTTACATTGATTGTGTTGATTGGATATACATACAGTTATAATAACCATGTGAGAGTCAGTCAGGACAAAGAGGGATAACTCGATCATAAATTATGATAAAGTTGACTCTTTTCTAATCTTGAATATCAAAAATAAATATTTACTAAATTGAATGTTAAAATCTGTGTCTTCATTATTCATAATCCATATAAATAGATCTTTTTTATTAATGAGTTTCAATGTAATGTATTTCATGTATAAATTTGAAAGAAAAGTTTGTCTTTGTAAATCATACAGTGGACACTCCAGGGTAAAATGAAATTCACTTTCTATCTTGTTTAAATTACAATATTGACAAAGTCTCTCACATCTGGGTAATATTTCAGGTTTATTATTTTGATTTAGTTTCTTTTCATATCTGCCAGTTTCAATTCGTAAGGCGTGGTTACTCATTCGAAATTTAGCTAAAGTTCTCCTTTGCTCAAAGTTTACAATATTTACAATATTCTGGTTATGTTGGCTAGTTCCATACAAAAATCTAGCATTTCCTGATCCTAACACTGTCTGAAGTTCTGCAACCAAGCTGTTTTCTGTCCCAATGTCCCCTCTTAATGTTACAGGAACACCACCAACATCCAGCACTACCCGACAATAATAGGATGCGACAACAAATGGATCATTGTTTGATTTTCCAACATTCATCCAAGCAATATATCTTGAAAATCCATCGATGCATCCGTTAATGCAGATGCCATACGGTTTAAGCTATCATACGAGTCTAAATGCCAATTAAAATTCGGACCATTTGCTCCATATTGACCCTTTTAAAGTTTCTCTTTGCTCGCAGAGATACACCTGTAAAAATATAAATAAAAAAACTAAATAAATAAAGCATAAATACAGGACTTTTGCACACTGACATTTTGTTAAAAAGATTCAATGAAAGTAAAACCTATTCAGTGATATAGGAGTAGCCTTGTATACAAAAAAGATGCAAAAAGTACCAATGTACGTGAATGGTTCTTGTTTTGCATAGGAGAACCCAAAATTCTTGAGATCATAGAAAACTGTGAACACTGCACACTATCTGAACCCCCCCCCCCTCTTCACCCGCCCCCAAATATGTTTAGAAAAGTCAAAACGAAACCGTCCAGGTCCACAATGCCATTCTATAATAAAGAATATTTCGAAGTTTTATCAAATTCCAAGCAGTGGCGCAATAGTAATTGCGGTTGAGAAATGGGTAATCTTTTAGGTCAAAGAATGACAAAGTCCATTAGGTTTGGTTATGGGAAACCCCAAAATGTAAACTACCTGGTGCAAAATGGCAAAGTTAGTAAGGAATAACGATTTTGACAATATCTCATCAAATTCTAGCATGTGGTGTAGGAGGAGTTGCGGGTAAGACTTAAATGTCTTACGGAAGGACGAACAACCATCACTATATACTTCCACCCACTTTTTAAGCGGGGCATAAGAAAAGGTCACAATAGCATTATGTTATAAACATGCTGTAAATGTTTCAGTCAAATCCATTCACTGATGTAGGCGTTGTGCATACAAAACGGTATCCTATGTTCCAAACACAAGCTAGCAGTCAATAAAGAAAAAAAAACTAGCAACCATTAAGCCAGCAACCACAACATAAAACGGCCGTAAAATATTTATTTACAATTTTACCTTTCAGTCGATAAATACACGAAACACACAATTTTGATATTAAAATGAGGTCAATGGATACATGTACGTATTTTTGATGAGAAGATGATACAAACAAGAAAAACGTTAACTAACATTGCTGATTGGGTTGTGTTTCAATGTATTCCACCACCCGACTAGGGTTAGGATAGATAATTATGAGATGTGAAATAAGTGTAAAATTCTGCAATAAAAAACAGCCAGCAGCCTTCAACACACCCGAAGGTCGCTGCTCGCCGTCGTGCAATTGGTACCAGATTAAAATTAAATTGCAAATGATTCAAAACCAACCCAAGAATTATTAAAGAACGACCCAACTTTCGTAATTTTTTACAGCAAAGCTTGACAATCTTATTGCCATGTATGTGCACTATTCGGAATAAAAATTTTAGCGATATCCCACAAGGACCGATTCAGAAATTCAACCTCGTAAACGTCAATGCGCCGACTTAGCATACTCGCTCGTCAAAGACGTTCTGACCAATCGGAAACGTCCGGAATTATAAGAATCCAACAATGCAACACAATGTGTTTCTAAGTAGAAATATATCACGTCACGAGTGATTCAAATACTAAGCGCTTCAAGAAAATGCACGTGATAACCCGGATAATCCAGTCCCCTCCGTGGTCAATGCTCGTCTTCAATTACTTACTTTCCTACTTACTACATGCACCTAAGTACAAAAATTTAAGACAACCGCTTACCCTGTGGATCTAGTACGCCAAGTAGAATTCTCACATACTCCTTCTGTATTACGAATCCTGCCTGAATACATTTTTGGTGCATCCATCTGTAACCATGATATTGTCCCGACCCTTCTTATTGACGTTGGATAAAAACAGAAACGTCAAGAATATCGGAGAAGTTCTTTCTTCTGTACAGTCCAAATTTTTGGTAATACGCTTTAACTGTCTATGTGATATATTGAAATCGTACACTGCATCCAAAAATGAAATAATTTCCTTATTAGTTAAACCTATCTTAAAGAGGAATTTAATCAAATTATCCCTGTTTTCGGTCATCGTTCACAATGTCGGTGTCAAGACAAAACATTAATAGCCTTGCGCATTAGCAAGGCATTCATGGAGGGAATTAATTCTCCGATGAGCACGAGACTTAGTATCCCGTGCGCAGGAGTTAATATCACGAGTTAATAATTCGTGCGCATGAGTTAATATTTCGTGCGCACGACTTAGAAAAAGAAATTTTCCACGTGGCACTAAAAGGGCATATCTCGTGCGCACGACTTAGAAAAAAAATTTTCCACATGGCATATCTCGTGCGCACGACATAATATCTCGTGCACACGACTTAATATTTCGTGCGCACGACTTACAATCTCGTGCGCACGATTTACTATTTCGTGCGCACGACTTAATATCTCGTGCGCACGACTTAATATTTCGTGCGCACGACTTAATGTTTCGTGCGCACGACTTACTATCTCGTGCGCACGACTTACTATTTCGTGCGCACGAGTTCATTATTTCGTGCGCACGACTTAGAAAAAAAAATTTCCACATGGCATATCTCGTGCGCACGACATAATATCTCGTGCACAACACGACTTAATATTTCGTGCGCACGACTTACTATCTCGTGCGCACGATTTACTATTTCGTGCGCACGACTTAATATCTCGTGCGCACGACTTAATATTTCGTGCGCACGACTTAATGTTTCGTGCGCACGACTTACTATCTCGTGCGCACGACTTACTATTTCGTGCGCACGAGTTAATTATTTCGTGCGCACGACTTAGAAAAAAAAATTTTCCACATGGCACTAAAGGGGCTCCGTAGTATATATCTGTATATCAAGACAGAACCACGTGCCTGGTGTCAGGATAATTTTTTTATGGAATGAAATTATGATAAATTAGTTTACAGTGTTTTTTCTCTCGTATGGTAACTTGTCTTTATAATGAAGAGAAGTTCATTATTTTACTTTTTTAATGTTTTCCAATAGAGTAAAATGTAATTTAGGGTTGCAGGATAAAAACAATATCCATACATTGGCAGAAAGTATAAAATGTATTTGTACCCGCCGCGGAAGTGGTTGGAAATGCTAGGCAAAGCCTCGAATTTCACCTGTTTCTAAGGCTCGTACAAATAAATTATACCTTTTATAGCAATGTACGAATATTCTGAACATTGTATATGTATATGTCACCAGCATCTTTTATCCCAAACACCGTATGAAATATCAGCAAACTTGGGAAACGTAAACCCGGTTAAACAGTTAATAAATTCTCGTCAATGCAGAATAGAAATCCTTTAATGCAGAATCTAATGACTAAATGAATTAAGAATGCCATAAATGTAATAATAGTCACAGAAGTCACATGATCCTGCCAACTTCTAATCCATATATATTTATCAAGAAATTTTGATGATCAGGTAGAGACTCTAAGATGACCATCACAGTTAGAGATGTTTTATAAGACGCCAATCGCAGTTTGGCAATTTTACCTCAAAACTCAATTGAAATTTGTGCAAATTTAAAACTTCTGGGTATTGGGAACGTTTTCAAGGAACACACACAGCTGTTTACCGTGAATGCATGGACAATAATAGCGTTTTCAGAGTGCTTGGCTCCTTGCAAGATAAACACTCCCATTTTGTAGATTTAGAAAAATATAAACATTGTAACTAATATACCATAGGCCAAATTCTCCTTGTTTGTCGCTGCCCAACGCTCAATACATGGAAGTCACAATTAAGTCTCTATGGAACATCCCATTTTTTGAGTAATTTAATAGTTTTTCGTCCTCAATTTAGCCAAAATACTGCTAGCTAGACGTTTAGTAACCAGACAATAAATCACGTGCCTGTCAACACTGAGGATGCGGGTTAGAGTCTCACTGCGACCACGCTGTGCTAGACTCTAATTTTAATTGGAAAGGATTGTTATTTTTTTTATGAACGTCGTTGGATTTCTCCGGGTGCTCCTGCTGTCTTCCTAACAGAAACTGGACTCCACGATACAGCTGAAAAATTCATGAAGGTGGCCTTAAAGCATTAAACAAATGCACTTTTTGCGTAAATAACAAAAGTGTCACTTGAACAAATACAAAATGATTGTTTTAATGCGACCAAAACAAATTATTTTCAATAATAAAACCAGGGGCGATGAATAGCTACAATAAATGTAGCTCCTTTTTTATCCGTCAAGGAGCTACATTAGTATCGTTTGTAAATAAAACGATTGATTGCCGATGTCATTTCTGCACAAGTGTGCCTTGTTACATGTTAAGTTTGAAAAAAAGCGATGAGCAAATCAGTCGTTGAGAAAGATCGTTATGTCTCTAAAAATACTGTTTACATTACACAAAGTTTTTAAAAAATATATACAAAGTGTGCTAATTTATGATACAAACTGGGTTTATATGTTAAATGGATATGAATCAGGAAGATTAGTTTTTCTTCTTTGTTTTTAAAGTTCTTTTGGGCATTGCAGTAGGCTTTGGTTCTGCACTAATTGCGGTAGGCTTTGGTTCTGCACTGATTTGAAGGATATCTAAATCTTCTGCGTACACGGAGTAGATATTCATTTCAGCGGCGTCTTTCCCTCTCAGTTGTTTAAAAGCTTCGCTACGTTTAACTAACATATTCTTCATCAAGTTTAAAATAAACATAAATACGAAGTAACAGTCCGTGCCAATAATAAAAGCTACAACAACAACCAGGACAATGACCCCTGCACTGCCTACTGCTACTGCTGATGGCCTCATGTCATACACTGTGGTGGTTGAATACATCGCACTGGACTTCTTACTGTATTTTGTTGGTTGGTCTTGATCTGTTGTGACGTTTGTAGTTACGTTAACTGGAAATGCACTCGAACTGTATAATAAAGACGAACCTATAAGAAGAATTAATGTTATAAGTTATCACTTTATGTGAAATTTGTATGTGGATATAAACTCTAACATCAACATTAATGACAGGAAGATTGTTTCTTTATATTGTTTTTCCTTTAATTGCAGATAGGAAAGTATTGCAACGTGGAACGAAGTGTCATTTAGGCGATATTAAGTCTATACTATTAAGATGAGTAAGTGAAAATAATCGAGTTCTTAAACACGGTCCGGTCTGTGTTAACCCTACAGGAGAGGATGCTTATATCCTATAGATAAGACCTAGGCCGAATTTTACTGCCGTTATAATCCGAAGTTAGTTTTGTGATTTGTCGGATTAAGAAAAAATACGAGGGTACGATTATTCGTTCTAGACAAGACCCTATAATGGTATAATGTTACAATAATAGTATAGAGTTTTTGTTTCATTAAAAATAATAAATATAATATTATTTTAAGTAAGATTACGTCTAATTGATTAGATGTGATGTAATGAATTAGTACCACGAACCAATCGGATCACTGCCTTACCAGAATGAAGAATACACACCATCTCCGCGAAGACTTTACATCTTACGAACCGGTTCGGCAGCAGTTCCACATCTAATCAACTTAAGGACTTAATAAGCCCTAAGTTGATTAGATATGTAATTTTCAAAGCATAGAAATGTAAAATCGTAGAAAACAAATACCTTTAAAGCAGCGAAAGACCGTTATGGAATATCTTTTTTTAATGGACGGGCAAATAATTCAGATGATCCGAATATTAACAATACTTACTTGAGGATACACTGTTCCAGTTTCTGTGTATTTTCTATACTGGAGGATATAACTGTATCAATTGTAGTTCCATTAATAAAACCTCTCATTTTATGTTTATTTTCAACATTTTTTATCGGATATTGATATTTTATGTTTTTAGTGAAATTCGACATTTCAAAAAGTAATAAAAAATGTAAAAGTCAGATGAAAATGATAAATATCAACGTGAAATGGGAGGTTTTATGTTATAGAACTATATCAATTGTTGAATATTAGCGATATTTACTTGAGGATACAATGTTACAGTTTCTGTGTAGTTGGAATACTGGAGGATAGAACTGTATCAACTGCAGCGATACTTTTTTTTGAGGATACACTGTTACAGGTTATGTGTAGTTGGTATCCTGGAGGATAGAACTGTATCAAATGTTGAATATTAGCGATACTTACTTGAGGACACACTGTTACAGTTTCTGTGTAGTTGGTATACTGGAGGATAGAACTGTATCAACTGTTGAATATTAGCGATACTTATTTGAGGATACAACTGTTACAGTTTCTGTATACTTGCTATACTTACTTGAGGATGAAGCTGTTACAGTTTATGTATACTTGTTATACTTACTTGAGGATGAAGCTGTTACAGTTTCTGTATACTATACTTGCGATACTTAACTGAGGATACAACTGTTACAGTTTCTGTATACTTGCTATACTTACTTGAGGATGAATCTGTTACAGTTTCTGTATACTTGTTATACTTACTTGAGGATGAAGCTGTTACAGTTTCTGTATACTATACTTACGATACTTAACTGAGGATACAACTGTTACAGTTTCTGTATACTTGCTATACTTACTTGAGGATAAAGCTGTTACAGTTTCTGTATACTTGTTATACTTACTTGAGGATGAAGCTGTTACAGTTTCGGTAACAGTGGTAACAGTTTGAGTAATCGTTACAGTTTCCGTTAAATTGTATGTAACGTTACAGTTGTAAAAACAATAATTCTGTACTGTTGACGAATCAATGGTTGTTATTTCTGTCGTCGTATCCGTTTGTGTTGTCGTATCCATTGGTTGTGTTGTATCCTGTGCGGTTGTGGTAGCTGTTGTCGTTGTTGTTGTTCTCTGTGTGGTTGTGGTTGCTGTTGACGTTAATGTTGTTGATTTTGTGGACGTTGTTGTAGTTTTAACTATTATAATGAAATAAAACAACATACGTTAGTAAGTAAAAATATGAGATAATATTAGATTTATATATTCGTATTTCTATTATCTGATGCAGAAACCTGAAACCAAACAAGTTTGTCCTTTTTGACGTGGTCCCTTTTATATACATAGCAAGGTTTGTTGACGAATTAAAATCATTAGATTTTTAAGAGTGACCTTCATTTTTATACAAATGCAAATTGGTCAGTTTAAAACGCTGGTATTTGCTTTACTGCAGATGGTAGACCGCCTTATGACTTATGTATACAGATAAGAATTAAGACGTCAAGCGGCGGATCGTTGATGGTGTAATGTGACACAGTGGGGATATGTTCAACTGCCGAGCATGATACACTTAATATGTATCCATTTGAGCGTATCGATCGTGGCAGTGTAATGTATCTAAGTGGAGCGTCAATGTGGGCGGAGGTATATCGTGACCATGTAGGGAGAGTCTAACAGCGGATCGTAGATGGCATAATTTACTCAACTGGGGTGACGTCCACTGTGGATATTGCAAAAAATGGGACAGATCAGGTTTTGATAAGTTGGATTTTTCTTTATTGATCTTTATTCAGATATGTCCCTACTGTGATATGAAAGCATATAACAAGTTATCGTTTATTTGTGTCATTTGTTTCCTCCTTTACTTGGTTCGTACCATGTTTGATAAAGATGTGAACCATGTGATAGAAATATGTCAGGATGAACGTTATATGATTGTTTCATCCATCCTCTTACAGAAAATATTTTCCAGCCAATCAACAGTCAGCACTCTTGTACAATTTATTTATATAACCATAGGAGACGCCTATCTGTGTATTAACGATATAATCTACTCCAAATTGGAACACGTCAAACTGCGATTCGTGGGTGGTGCATATAATGTACCCATCGGACATTGAAAGAATGCAGTTTGTATGAAGAAAAACGCGCACTTTTCTTCCCGCCATTTCAGGCCTTTACACATTTTTCATAAATATCCCCCCCCCCTGATTCGGTGACGATATTTTTTTTTAATTTCTTCAAATCGGAGAATAAGATATTATCTATCTTGTGTGCAGATACAGTTTTATTATCATAGGTCGAGTTTGCGATCTGCGAGTTTGTTTATTCTGAGTCCAAAACAGTTAAATCTTACATGCCAATGATCCGGATTTTTCCCGCAGGCTTCTGATTTTTTAACCCGTGTCAAGGCTACCGTGAAGGTCGTTAGAACCTCCGGGATTCTTTTTTTTTCAAGAAAAAAAGTCTATTTTTTTCAAATTGTGTTAAAAACTGCTTATGAATACAACCTGACCATTATTCATCTTATAAAAACAAAATGATAATTCACTGATATGTTATATTAATTATTACTAAATGACGTGTTTTTATTTTTGCCTTATTTATAGAAATGTCTTGAAAATAATGTGGAAATAAGACTTCACTTAAAATTGGACATTCAAACAAATTATAAGTACTTCAGTGTGACTTTGACATTAAAACTAGTATTTTATTATTTCCGTGAAATATTGTCGCATAGGTAATAAGTAGCTAACGGGAGTCAAATATAAAAAGACTATTACCGATACAACTAACGTAAACATCGTTGTCATGGCTAACTGCAGCAGATCCCCATTGTAAAACACAGTCATTGATCGTTGTAGCATTCGTTGGGCAATGGTAAGTATCCAACCATATCTTGCCGGTTCCCTGACTTACAGTACAAGTTGGTGTAAACT
Organism: Limnoperna fortunei; assembly: GCA_944474755.1. NCBI lineage: Eukaryota > Metazoa > Mollusca > Bivalvia > Mytilida > Modiolidae > Limnoperna > Limnoperna fortunei. The sequence continues at coordinate 42,605,225 of OX104112.1, forward strand.
GACCGAAGCTGTAAATAAAAAAAAACCCAGCTTATTCTTCACCTTCAATGACGGTAAAAATGTTATCTACACTGAACATACACATAAAAAGAAAATTAAAAAAATCAAGACGTAGACAAACACGTTGTGCTCTAGATATTCGTTAAGAGAAATTCAGAAATACTGCTAGGGCAACGGTCAGTAAAAGGCTTCATAAGGAACATACAGCCATCAAAACCGACCAAGCAAACCTGAAATTGGAATACCAAATCTTAAAATTCTATATATTGGATATATCTATCGTTTAATTAGTTAAAACATATTTTATTTGTTCAAATATGCAAATAGGATAAGACACAAGTAAACAAACTTATGAAGTCTTCTCAAAATATACAAAATATTGGAGCATGCATACAATTCTGTACAATTTATAGTATATTGTATGTGTAAAATAAAATATGTACAAGGCGAAAGAGAGAAGGTATAAGGAAAGAAAAAAATATTACAGATATTAGAAAAAAATTAAGAATAAGGATGATGTGATGACATGTGCGATTCAAAAACCCTGTGTTTAATGCATTAAACAGAATCTATCTGAACCTTTGATATATTCATATACATGTTGAAAACCTTGTTCGTTCTGTTCGGTGGACAAATGTTCTAAATTTACTGGACAATAAATTTGGAGCCAGGCAAGGTTATCAAATAATCTGTCTCTAATGTTAGTATATTTAGAACATGTACGAATCTTCACGGCCAGAGCCACAACGACAGGATGGATCAGAAATTATGTTTACTCTGTACAGATCATAGTTTTAAAAAATGAAGCTAGCCCCAGTCACATTAGAGCTTACGACCACTTAAGACCAGTTGACGATCACCAGTGACCTCTGGTCGCGAAGAATCTTTAAAAAGTCTTATATATACGACGGTCATCGGTGATCTTCGACAGTCGCAGGTTATCTTATTAAGGTCCCACGACCAATTTCAGTCGCAGAGAGGTTTTTGAGCTTGCACAAAAACCTCCTTGCGATCAAACAGGTCGCTAGTGATCTTATAAGGTCTTAGGCTGTCGCACGATCGTCGTTCGAAAGTCTGTAATAATCTTCAACTGGTCGGCGCAGATGTCCTTGTCCCTCGGTCGCAGGTAGTCTTTCCAAAGTCTTAAGATCATCGTGCGATTAGTAGTGTCTTGTCTTACGACCACCCACGATTACAAATGACAATTAGCGACTTCTCTACGATAAATTGCAACCATCGTACGATCGTCAGAGACTAGTTAAAGATTTCCTGTGACAAGACACAGACCACGTGACATTATTAGTCACTGATTACCGTCTCCCATGGGAGACGGTATACATAGTCAAATGACGATCAGTCTTCGGAGTAAATGACTCTCTGTTACTTGATTGGGTGGTTTACTAAATCTATAAATATGTTTGTCATTTCATTGGTCTACGTCAGGATTGCACTAGTATGTGTACTGAAATTTCGATATATTCTTAGGTTGAATCGGGGTTGTAATCAGTATTTTATTGTAGTAATGTTACGTTCCACATATTGACTTCTGTTTCATTCAATGCATTGGTCAGTGAACAATTATAAGGTAAACATTGTACCAAAATCTCCCAACTTTATAAAGCTGTTTTGGAAAAAAATATATGTCTATATCTTCATTTTCGTTAATCAGTATTTTAGTGTAGTAATGTTACGTTCCACATATTGACTTCTATTTCATTCAATGCATTGGTCAGTGAACAATTAAAAGGTAAACAGCTTTATATAGTAGGGAGATTTTGGTACAATGTTTACCATATAATTGTTCACCGCTCATTTTAAACATTTGTTTAGGGAGTCAACTTTTCTTTAATTATTTTTTAAAAAGCACGTGTGAAGTGACAACAGGCATTTAAATTTCTCAAGCACCGTTGGATAATAGTTAAGCGTAAACAATGTCCTCACAAGGTACATGTACATTGTTTACCTATCCCACATATAAATTAAAAGAAACCCAGATACTTTAATAAATCCATAAAGTTTGTAATGCAGCTAAGAGACGGTTAGCTTTTTAGAAAAGCTAAACTTGTAGTCTTGAGTAGTATTTAGTAATCGTGCGATGGTCTTACGACAAGTTGTCGTACGATTGTCAATAACTGGTCGTACGATAATCGCGGTAGTAAATTTTTCTGCGCAAAGAGGGTTTGGTCGCAGACAATCGCCGATGATCGTCGGTTTTACGCGTCGCCGGTGGTCGCAAGTTGAGTTAAGACAATATTGAATTTGCGCTGTCCTATTCATAATGCTTCGGAACTTTTCGATATGGGTTCAGGTTTTTTTAATTCGGATTTAAATTTAAAGATATATTCGACATTTCGGATAGACATATCTAAGCTATTCCACTGACGAATAGTTTACTGTATTAAAGATTCGTTAGTCAGGAACAGTCTACAATAAGGGGTCATAATAATGTTATTACCGTTACGCAAGGGATACACGGACGTGCTTTGTATAATTGGTGGTATTAAATTAAAAAGATATGCTGGTGCAGAACTATGTTGTATATTATAAAACAATTGTAGTTTTCTACGTTTTCTACGCTTAGCCAAAGGCTCCCACCCCGTTTCGGTATATATTAAATTGGTAAAATTTGGTAGGCCTGTGACGATTCGAGCAGCCTCTAGCTGCAGTTGCTCGTTTATTGCAGTAACCCACAGCGTTATCACAAACTTCACAGGCGTAATCAAAAAGTGGTCTTATGAAGACCAAATACAATTTTTCTAGATTCTTTCTTTTTTAATTTATAGTTAAATTAGTTTCCTGAGTTCGTTCAGGTGCCTAGAAACACTACATATAATATTTTCAATATGTATGTTTCACTTAGCATTACTGCTAAAGGTGACTCCTAGATGTTTATGAAAATTAGTAACTGGAATACTTGTGTCATTTAGTGTAAATCATATATCTGGTGGTAATATATTTGAGAATAACATAATTTCTGTTTTGACAGGGTTAAACGGAATTAACTCGTTCAGCTCTCTCAAATCGTGATCAATCACAGATTGTATCTGTGAAACATCACAGCTAGAATAGCTGAACGACGTGTTGTCAGCAAAAAGTCTGCACACTGATAAACAATATTTTCAGCTATATCATTTGTATATAATAAATAATAAAAGGTACTAGTACCGATCATTTAGGAACACCAGCATACACATTGCAAAGCTCCGACGACGATTGCTTGATAACTACTCTCTGTTGCTTATTACTTGAAGAGCTTTTAAACCATTCTAATAAATTTTCGAAATAGGATTTTAATTTATATAATAATCCTTTATGGCAAACTTTTTCGAATGCTTTGGAAAAATCACAGAAAACAAAACAGTTTATTTCCTTCTTCTCGAGTATATATTTCTAAAAACTGATGAACAGCATCCTTACAAGTCAGGGTTCCTGTGTCCACAAAACCCCGACTTGTGATGATGGATGGACAGTGAAACAGTAAGGAAGAAAGCCAGACTGAAATTTATATATTCGATTATTTTTTTGCATGTGGTTATAAACATATTTATAAATAACCCGTTCCATTATCTTCCCTACGCAGCTAATGAGGGATATTAGTCTCTAATTAGACGGTATTGAGCTGCCGCACTTTATGAATATCGCGATAACATTTGCAATTTTCGTACTGGATGAATATTTGCATTGGTACAGAGATTTATTAAAAAATTAATTAAAGTGGTATTACTATTTTTTTTCAGGACACATTTTTAAGATTTTGTGGCTTATTATGTCTGGCCCTGAAGCTTTATTTGATTCTAAAATTTTTATTATGTCAAAAATTTCTTCTGTACTGATTACAATATTATTTAAATGTATATTTGTTCAAGGTTTAAAATCTGGGAGAGTAACATTTTCATTCTCTAATGAGGAAATTTGGCTAAAATACTTATTCAATGACTTACTTTTCTCGTCGTCCCCATAGACTACATCTCCCAAATTATGATCTTGAATAATATTTTGAAATGGGGGTATATAAGAACAGCCTTTATTTTATATGATAAGCATTTTCATAATTTTCCATTTAATCCAACATAGTCAAGCTATGATGAGCAATATGGCCGCCGTAATTCCTTAAGGTTTATTTTTTTCGCACTCCGCTTCCAAATACTGACGATATAATTGTTAGCATTGTGGACACCAATGATAAACTGGATCCACCGCTAACCATACAGGACATAAATCGTCTACACATAATAGCACGAATTGGTGGTAAACGTCATAAACCGAATGAAGAACTATAGATCTCAGAGGTAAACTTTAAACCAGAGGATCTGACCAAGCAGCGATAGGCACTAACAACACAGTTACACAATTTTACACGTCAATCCAAACACAGGGGCTTGTAAAAATGGATTTACTTACGCTTTCGAATGATACTGGGTTGATTTTGAATGGAAGAAAGAGAGTCTATATCAGCCAACTTTCAATTTTTTTTTAAATATTACTTTACCCCTATCCGGAAAATTTTTTATGAATATTTTACCAAATCGATTCCTGGGACCATACTGGGATGATTCCCAGTGCTCGACCCCCAGAGCAGCCCAGCGCTTCCCCGGGTGGCGGATAGGGGAGACCCTCTCGTTGGTGGGTTGTCAGGTCATAATACGGAAAGCCTGACCGCGGACCGTAGTGGGTAACGTGTTTGGAGAGTGCCACGCTTCTTGCACGATAAAGACCCCTTTTGTAGATTTCGAAAAAGAGTAGGCTCATTGTAGCCGCTACAAAAGGCTAAATTTTCCGCCCCTACCCAAACTCCTTACTTTTCCAGTGGCAGTCAAAATTGTATTCCCTGTGACCTATCCCACCCCTATTTTCCGTTGATTTATTGTTTGTTAACTTGTTCCCGTCCTGAATATAGCTGAAATACTGCTCACTGGACGTAAAGCATGCATCCAATCAATCAACCAAATCGATTAAGAAATTATACACTTCCGGAATTCAAGTTTTGACAACAATGCCATGATTACGAATAAATTGTAAAAATAACGTTGTTGTAAAAATATCAGTTAAACTTTAAATACATTAAAAAGTATGTAGCAATTTAGAGAAACAGTTGAATAGCTTATTATATGCATAAAGCCCCGGGTGTGAATCACTCCCGGCTTGCTCCATTGCGAGTAATGGGACCTCTTTGTAGCTCCGTCCATAAAAAAGGAGCTTCATTATTGTAGCTAAGTAGACGGGAGAATCGTTTTTTATTTATTTACCTGTTTTGTGTGTGTATTTTCGTAATGGTTAGTTTAAAAGCAGTATCTTGTAGTCATTTAATTTGAGCTGACTTTGAAAGATTTTTCAAAATCTTGCAGTGGTAGCCAAGATTTTTTGTCTAATATATTTTTTTCAGTTGATTTCTTCACTCCACCTGTACTGCTTAATGCATATATTTACTAAAATAATAAATATTACAGGAAGTATTTTGGTTTTTTTAACATGTTTTAAAAATCTATTTTAAAGTAACTGTTTGTTTTGCTTTTGCAAGCATGCTTATTGTTTTGTTGTTGTTGTTTTTTTTTTTTTGTTTAATTGAAACGTCCAATGGAAAACGAATTAATCGACTAAATCTAGAGGATCAAATGAACCATAAAGATTGTTAATAGTTGATTCGTCATTAAGTAGCAACAACTGCTCATGTAAAAAGTAATCTAACAATTTTAGACAAAGCAATGATTTGTAGGCCTTGTGATCATTTGTGCAATTTACAGTTTCACTATAAACGGCAATAACATTTTTACAGAGTTATCTGACAATGTCGACCATCCAAGTGAATTATAGAACATTTATGCAAATTACTGTTTTACTCCAGCTGTTATAGTTTTTAAGTTACAGGACAAAAACGGAAAATGTCACACAAACTCGTCATTACAGGGCAATAACTCCTATACGTTGTCATCTGTCAATTTCAGACCAATTGAGTGAATTGGAGAATGTATTGGCAACATGTATATATAGCGAGCAGTAATCAGAACTTGGTCGCAATCATAAGCATTGGAGTAAATTTATTCAAATTTCTATTTAAAAAAACAATTAATTTGAATACGATGTTTTTTAATTTTTAGATATAATTAGCATGCCAATAAGTAGTCTCTTGCTAATAGTTTGTAGATGGATCGTTTATTGCAAGTATCAATGTACAAAGGAAGGGGTTTGTTATTGTTGCTGAAAGTAAGGATACAAGTTTATGAATGGCTTATATTTATTTAAAAGAAAGTCATCGATTTATATTGAATTTTACCGACAAACAACTGGTACAAACGCAATAAATCATCGCTATTACCGAGAATTAGTTTTAGGTAAAATTTCCGTTCAGCGGTTTATTGACAATAGCAAATAAGCGTTTTGATTCACCAAAGCTCTGAAATTCTAAAGGAAATTCATTCCAGTTTTTATATCAATACCAAAGTAACATAAATGTTCTTACAAGTAAATATAATTATATATTGCTGGGTATACAATGTTGTATATTTTGTTAAATCTTATTCACAGTTGACCTTTTTACCCTTACCACTAGCATTCCACACTCAAATTAAGATACAGTAGCAGTCACTGTCTCAAGTTCTTCTTTAGCAACATCAAAGATATCAATGAACGACGAGTCTTACTCTTTAAAAACCAGACTGATTCTTACAAAAGGTACACTGAAACTAAGAGTTCCGCAGTGTTGTATTTACATGTGTTTCAGTAGTCATCCGAATTATTACTATTTTAGATTTCTTTCCACTTGTTTTACAATTTTCCTTGAGGTGAAGTTTGTACATGGGCAGATGCTACCCTATCTTTTATAATTTGCAGTTTTGTTATTTTCTATGTCGTGCCTACCACAGTGAGCTTACAATAAAGATACCACAGAAAACATCCATTCTATAGCTTGAACTTCAACAGAAAATTAATTATGAGGACCGGTTGAGGTCCAAGAAGTATGTCATTTTGTTCCAGACGTTTGTTGGCTGTTTTATTTCATGCTTTGGTTCCTAGCTCTTTACTAGAATTATTCTTTGCTTCAGACTCAAAAATTGAGAATGTTCATAGTCATATGGATATAAAGAAAATGAACCAGACAAACGTCGACGTCACTTCAATATAGCAACATTTCAGTTTTGTTATCCATGCTACAAGTAAATATTAATGAAAATAACAAGTTATTTTCCCCTAAAATTTGATGCATGCTCATGTCACGTACGAACATTTTATTGGACATATAGCAATGACTGTGATCACCGGAAAGATTTTTTTTCGTGTATATTTATTAACTATTGAGATATAAAAATCATTTTTAATGAAAATATAAATTTTATAACAAACCCGATTTGACAATTAACAAAAACTTACTCATATCCAAACTGATTACACACAAAATAGCCAAAAGCTGCATCAGGATTGGGATCTGAAATGGTTCCCCATAATCCCTCGTGGTACACCTCAACACGGCCACACATGGTATTGCCTCCAACAAGGGCGAGATGTGTGTCTGTCGTCTGTCCTAGTGTATAGTCACATGCAAAATACCTCTGATGAGAGTCTATATCATAAAACCATTGACCATTAATGTCAACATATACCATTGTCTCTTGAGTGGCCGGAGGACTTACAGGTAAAAGTGACCATAGAAGGCTATGTCCGTCTTTCCATGTATAAACAAATGATGTACTGGTGACCCCAAGCAATCCAATGAAATAGTTAGAGCTGGAATGACAAAAACGTTTCAAAAAATTATTATATAATGTCTTTAAGACAATGGAAGAATCGGGTGATAATAAACACGGTTTAATTATTCGATTCTTAGTCGATCATTAAGTAGTATTGATCATTAACAACGATGATGCTGAACACATAAAGACTCAGATTAAACGTGCATTCAAGGATCATACAGCCCAGTTATAAATACGAATCCCTTACAATTTACGCTATGATGTGTTTTGTACCTTACACATATTATCAACTTTCCAGGGATGTCTTTTTGCTGTTTCAAGGGGGTGGTTAGAAAGTGGGGGGGGGGGGTCCATTAACAGGTCAACAATTTTTTATTTTTCCAAACACAGATAACATTAAATTTAAAATAATGATATCAGGGCCCGGCGCCAAAAAAAATTTTCTTTGCTGAGAATTTTTTTATTCTCAATTTTATCCAGTCAAATCTTTCCTTTTCCCTTGTTGTCATGGTAGTTGAGTAAATTCTCATGCTGAGCAAAATATTTTTACTCAAGTAGGTTTTATGGCGCTGGGGCCAGATAACAGCAATTTACATGAGAAAACAGAAAATGTGAGTTCAAAAATAATAAAAAACCAGATAATAGCAGAATCTCATCGAAGGGCAATACGACGAAAAAAATGCATACATTAACCATTAGTGTTTCCATAGTAACTAGTATGAGGCCTTATGTATATTCCTCCCTTCATAGGAAGACTCGATTAAAAACAGTGGTGAATAAAATTAGTTAACTGATAATCTGTAAAACACGGTTCTGACTATTTACATCAAACATGATTTTTTATTTTCATTATATGTTTGTATGTTTGAATGATGTTTAACACCACTATCAGCAATTTTTCAGCTATATCATGGCGTCCAGTTTATTGGGGGAGGAAGCATGAGTACTCTGTACTCGGGGCCTAGTTGGCCAGGTGTAAAAGTAAAGCTGGCGTTAACACCAAACAGTGACTAGTTCATGTTCAAGTAAACCAAGCAATTCTAAAACCGAAGTTGAATAAATATCAATGTCAATGAGAAAGTGAACAGGTAAATTAAAAAACTGTTATTAATCCCATTTGTTCCTTGGTCTTTAATCACAGAACTACCAGCCTGTTTACTTTGCGAATTTCTAAGCATAATCATTTAAATTAAATTGTGAACAATAAAAGACGGAAACTAATATTGGTGGGTTTTAATGTGTAACTTTGAAAGGCCATGGTCCAGAAAGGAGTTTACTGGAACTTTTTTAATGGACTGTACCATAACATATCGACGTTTCCTTTTAAAAACAGTAATGTGTTCTGAGTTAACCAAGCGTTGTTAGCAAATAAATATCAACAAAACCCCATTATTCCAACTTGTCGTTAATAGATATGTTTATCGTTGACAACATGTTGCTGTACAATTAGAAGATGGTTTTTATTTGATGTTATTTCATGTTAACTGTGTCAGCTTTAGTTGTTAAAATAACAGTTCTTATTGTTAAAATAAACTGTTTTATTTTGAACTCGCACTACTTTGTTTTCTTCTGAATAATTGCTAGACCACAGCTCCATTAATTAACCATTATATTTGTGAACAACTTGTGAAATAGTTATATGGTTCTGGGCCTGTTTATTCATTACATGTTTACACAGTCCATTACTTTCACGAGGTAGCCGTCTTCACAACAATGTTTTGGTCGCGTGGTAGCGAACGAAGACTTCGATATAACAGTAACTTTTACGGAATATTGGTGATGTCAGACATTTATTGTGCGTGTGTGTTCGGTTTGTGTTAACGTATTGTATAGGCTGTATTTTGCATGTGTAGTTTTTTTTGTTTGTGATAAGTTTCTGTTCGTGGCGTTAAGGCGGATCAATAACCGGTTCTATCCCGAAGTATATTTGTGCCTTCGTGTTTGCTTTTCTTGCATGTTTGGTAAATTAGTATGTCTTTAGTGATTAAAAATGTTTGGTTCATCTCCTCCAGCATCTAAAACACACAGCCAAAACATCACTTACCTGCTACCCTGCGTTAAGGCAATCAGAAGTAACGATATCGGTGTATCGCTGCATTTTCTCTGTCCTTTCTCGTCTCAGGACCGGCGATAAGATTAGACAGAGGCGAAAAATGCATATATTTGCAAAAAATGAAAATAATTGCTTGCTCACAAAAGATAATTTAATAGTTAATAAGGGGTTTCAGAGAATCAAATAAATTGATTGATTGAGTTGCCCTTAGCAGCTATGTGGGTCGAGCCTGGGAACTCCTTTCTCTTCTCAGATAATCAAATAAAAATCTGGTTTACTCTGTACTACTCGGGCCATAGTGGCCAGGTGCTAGGCATTTAATCACAGAATAATTATTATGTAGACTATAATTATCCATACCTAAATAAAAACATGGTTGAATACTGCGACGAAGAATTTTATGCATTTATATTTACTTATTTGGTTTTTTTTAAATAATCTGACAGAATTTTAAGCGGACGTGTCAATATTAAATATTTATTAAATATGTATATACGATAAGAAAGCTTTTTGATACAAAATCATTGAAAAATAAATTTTCAAGGTATAATATTTGATATTATCACATATTTGGTAGTAATATGAACATTTTTGCATATTTGATATGACCGCAAGTGATGGACCGACATCAGACCTCGGGTCTAATGCCCCCGTGGATGATATAGGTTTTTACTTTCCGCTTTAATATTGCACTTCCGCTCTTATGTCAACATAGCAGACGAACTTCAGCTAACAAAATTACGGATGACAACTTCAAATGACACAATGACGGATGACAAGTTTGTTACTGTCACTGCAGAAAACACGTCAACATTGGTTAATAGTATGAAATATGAAAATACCTAACGGAAAAAAATAATGAATTTTTACTTAGTGACACATCTGTGATAAATACTTGCTTTCTTCTAAATAAACCTATTATATTGAACTGTGTAGAGTTTTGTATATATGGTTTTTTGTGTTTTATTACGTTTTTTTTTAAATATTTATCTGTTTTCATCTTCTTTATTTTCGGATAAAAGGTTGTCTATTGGTTTTCAAATATGTGATAAACAGATTATGACATGGCATTTTCCATATAAGCCCTGGTATCAGACCTCGAGCAAGCTCTCGGGCTTGATATGGGCGTCTCGGGCTGATACCATGGCCGATATGGAAAATGCCATTTAATAATCTATAAATATTTTAACCAATTCTCCATAAGGATCAAAGGATTTCCATATAGGGTGAGACATGACATGTCTCAGATTTTGCTGATTTTCATTTTATAAGTTGAAATTGACCATTGGATCACAAAATAATGATTGTTTGTTATGATTTGACTTCGGTTGCCATGGTAACTGTGGCAGCCATTTTGGGCGGATTAAAATACAGTGAAAAGGGCGTTATTCAATTTCCAATTTTTCAGGGGAAAATCAATTCATATTCAATAGAATTTTCTTATTTGCATAATTCAATATCTCATTGACAATATTCAAAACAGTTACAACACTTTCAATATATGTGTGATCAGACTGAGACTATTGAACATGTCAAGAAATAGGGCATTATTCTCTATAACTTTTGGTTAAAAATATTACCATTTTTGCCACTTTTCTGACTCCATTTTCAGAAAATGCACCAATCACAAATACTCATCGTGAATATAATTACATAGATTGATGATTCATATTTAAAAAAATTTAAAATCTCAATGGGGTAAGAAAAAATGTCTTTAGAAAACACCGTTAAAGTTGGTTACCATGGTAATAAAACAAAAACGGCAATTTTTCGATATTTAAATATATGTATGACCATACTTCTAATATGAGCCAAGATAACAATTGTTGTCATCATATGTACCTAAAAGGGATCTTTTCAACATATCATGACCTTAGAAACTTTCAAGGTCACTTGTGTTGTTTTCAAGGTCACTTAAAATTGATTTTGCTTCGAGGTTTTCATATTTTAAAGCTCAATTTTTAGTTGACCTTGACCTTGAGACAATGTACCCTGAAATGATTTCAATGTCATTTTAAGTTTATAGGATGGCTGTTAAAAATAATAATTAAGGATGATTTAATTTAACCCTAAGAAATAGTAGTTTCGTGGAAATATTGAACAATACAGAAATGGCTTTTTTTCACAAGTTACAATGGTAACCATCTTTAACAGTGTTTTCTTAAGAGATTTTTTGTTACCCCATTAAGATTTTTATAAGTTTTGAATATTAATCATCAATTTATATAATTATATTCATCATGAGTATTTGTGATTGGTGCATTTTCTGAAAATGGAGTCTGAAAAGTGGCAAAAAATGGAAATTTTTTGGTAAAAAAATTTCAGAGAAAATCAATGATTTCTTGACATATTCCAAAGCCTCGTTCTGACTACACATTTATGTTTAGTCTTGAAACTGTTTTTAATAATGTCTATGAGGTACTGAATTAAGCAAATAAAATGTTATATTGAATTTGCTTTGTTTTTTGAATAAAAAATTGGGAATTGAATATATGATTTTTCGCAGTATGAGAAATGATAAAAAATGACCGCCTCGGTTACCATGGCAACCGTGATCAATCATAACAAACAGTCATCATTTTTGTGATCCAATGGTCTATTGCAACTTATGAAATGAAAATCAGCAAAATCTGAGACAAGTCATGTCCCAGTTATTTTGGTGCTTAGGGATAATTGGTCTTAAGCCCTGGTTTTTTTTTTGCCACAGAAAAGTTTATAATTTTACCTTAATATAGAACTGATGAAGGCCTGTATTTCCTGATTATGTACAGACACCATCGCTCCTCCGATGCTGTTGCAGTAACTGTCAAAATTAGAACCCTTGTCTGGAGAACTGGATACATGATAGCACTTATTATAGTAGTATCTGTGTTGTGAAAACTGGCTAGGACAGTTTATCGCTGCGTGAAAAGAAAATAAAACAACGAATTGGGACGACAAGAGACAAACCAATACTATATTATGAAATATTATGGCGTCCAGTGTTTATTACGAGAGGAAGCCTGAGAAAATCCCCGACTACAAATTTGTCTTAAATTTGTCTTAAATTTAACTTAACTGACAGTTATAGCGAACACAGAAACAAAATAACTTTTGTTTGATGTAATTACAGCCAGTAAATTTCGCTGAGCAGTTTGCACACTGGTTCTTAATACTTTCATTTTTTAAAGGCATCGGATCAGACATTTCTGTGGTTTGTTTCGCAGACAGCCATAGTTAGTGAAACCGCTCTGGGGATCCCGTTGGACTCGGTCCATTTTATGCTTATATTTGATAGGCATAAAAGCACAAGTTAACATCATCCATTATTTTGTATAAAAATATGTATCTATTATATGACGGTAATTCTAATAAACTGTCTAATGTAGTAATCTTATTATCTGATTGATTGATTGATTGATTGATTGATTGATTGATTGATTGATTGATTGATTGATTGATTGATTGATTGATTGATTGATTGATTGATTGATTGATTGATTGATTGATTGATTGATTGATTGATTGATTGATTGATTGATTGATTGATTGATTGATTGATTGATTGATTGATTGATTGATTGATTGATTGATTGATTGATTGATTGATTTATTGCCAACGAGCAGCATTTCAGCTATATTTAGGACAAGAGCAAGTTAAGAAACAATAAATCAAAGGAAAAGTGTGGGTATGGGTAGGTGTAGATAATTTGTGAATTTAGATTCATCATTATACACGGCGGCATATTTAGCCTTTGTTTTCAGTAGAACTTTTTTATATTCAAAGTAGCTTCGCCTGTTTGACAATTAAGACAGTTGAACGTTGGGCGATGCAGGATTGTTTTGACCTTCTTATATGAAACACCATTTTTATGGAATGCTATGTTCTTTAAATCATCAAAGCGTTAAAAGAACTATTTTCTCGCGTATTAATGATTTTGTTGTTATGTCAGTATAATTGTCATCGAGTACATATCGAGATTTAACGACTGAAAATTTGGTCAATATTTTTTTAGGTTTTATTATATCTCTAAAACTTGCGACACTCCAGAAAACATGAATGACTTTAAATAGTAAGGAATTCAAGTAAAAGGGTCCAATCCTTAAATGTGAGCTGGTGTAGGTTTTCTATGTCTCTGGACTTATTATATCTTTTGGCTTTCCACTATAATTCCACATTTTATCAAAATGGTGAATTTTTATTGGATAAGAGCAATGATATTTTTATGCAAATTTAATGAATTTTTAATTTTTCTCTCTGTGTCATGGTATATTTTTCCCGCCATTTACTGGTGCCGTGGTGTATTTTGAATAATAACAGAAGTTCTTTCATATCAATAATGTAACAAACCATAATTTGCAGTCTGTATTTTAAGCTACACTTAATGTCTTTAAGAATAAAAGACTCAACAGGGCTGTATCCTATCTACTGTTACAGCCCTAAGTTTGATACAGCCCTGGGTGTAACGGTGATACAGCCCGATCAAAAAAACAGAGGCTCTTAAGAGCCTGTATCGCCCACCTGATTTTACAGGAAAATGAAGATGGCATTTCCCTGAGGTTAAAGTAAGTCCTGTAATTTTCAATAAACTTTAAAGAGGACCATCCAAACAATATTACTAGAAAGTTTTGTTTCCGTTGATTAACCGGTTTTATAGAGAAGTGTTTTTATCTGCCCATAGGGTCCTATGTAAAAAAAAAAATCCTTCGGCGGTGGCCATTTTGAATTTCCAATTGGCATAAAAACACAAACTTTATAAATGACCATCCAACTAATATTAGTAGTAAGTTTTGTTTTGATTGGTTAAACGGTTTCAGAGAAGAAGCCTTTTTTAATCTTTTTTTTTTTTGCATAGGATCCAATTTTAAACCGAGTCCTGCGGTGGCGGCCATTTTGAATTTCCGATTGGGATAAAAAAAAGAACTTTATAGAGGACCATCCAAACAATATTGCTAGTAAGTTTTGTTTCGATTGGTTTACCGGTTTCAGCGAAGAAGCCTTTTTAACTTTTTTCCCCATAGGGTTCTATCTTAAACTACGTCCTGCGGTGGCGGCCATTTTGAATTTCCAATTGCCATTAAAAATACAAACTTTATAGAGGACCATCCAAACAATATTGCTAGTAAGATTTTGTTTCCATTGGTTAAACGGTTTCAGAGAAGACGCCTTTTAAAACTTTTTCCCCATAGGGTCCTATGTTAAACTACGTCTTGCGGTGGCGGCCATTTTGAATTTCCAATTTCCATAAAAAACACACCATTTTATAGAGGACCATTTAAACAATATTGCTAGTAAGTTTTGTTTCGATTGGTTAACCCGTTTCAGAGAAGAAGGCTTTTAAAACTTTTTACCATAGGGTCCTATGTTAAACTAAGTCCTGTGTTGGCGGAAATTTTGAATTTCCAGATGGCATAGAAAACATAAACTTTATAAAGGACCTTCCAAACAATATTGCTAGTAAGTTTTGTTTTGATTGGTTAAAAATAGAGTTGAACTTGTTGGTTTTCTTATGGTTTCAATGAAATAAAAGTAATAGTAACTTGTGTGTATGGCAAGTATCAGAACTAAGGACTTCTGAAGGACCCGATACGGACCGTTTATCTTGTTACAGCCTCGCCTTTGGCTCGGGCTGTAACAAGATAAACGGTTCGTATCGGGTTCTTCATCAGTCCATAATTCTGGATACGGCCCTACACACAAGTTAATATTACATAATTAGTTAATACCTGGTTACAAATAAAACGCAATAAAAATAAAATAGCGGCATAAGTAGACGAAATTGTCGATAGAAGAAACAACCAATCCCCCAAAAACAATAATTCAGATACATATTTTCAATTGTCAAAATGATGTTAAAACTTAATTCAGTTATATCTGCTTGTACAGATTATTTATTAAAACTGTCGTAGATTTCATAAAGGTATGGCAGACCTTTGTTAATAGTAATAATAAGTATTGGAAAACTTCAAATATAATGTTTATTTCATAAAAGTGAAAATATTCGGTAGAATTAAAGAAAATATATCATGCTAGTGAGTGGTATTTGAGAAAAATATTGCCTTTGAGGCTGGTTAAGATTTCCTCACCAGCCTGTCAAGCGGTGTTTTTTTGGCAAATACCACGCACTAGCATGATATATTTATATAACATACAGCTGATATTGGCTAATAAGGTTTATGTTGAATGTAGATATTTTGTCCTGTCATGAACATACCTGAAATATTGCTCGCTATACTTTAATCAATCAATCAATCAATACAATTTTTTATTCAATCAATCCGTCATTTTGACAAGATGTAAAACAAATTATCAAAACATAGCGTTGAAAACGTAAAAAGTGCAGGAGTTGTAAAAAAAATGAATTCAGGCAAAAAAAATCTTGAAGCAAGCTATATGAAGACATATTACGTGTATCAATATACTTACACGAGGTCCTACTATATGTTTTTATCCAGCTATTAAATATTTACTGACTCATATAGAACCTAATAACTCTAAATGAAGAATGTGTAACATACATTTTGAGAAATTCCAAAACTAAATATTTCATTTTAAAATCATACCTGCCGTCTGTAGACACCATTTTAATACTATAAGAAGTACTGACACATGGATATGCATGTCATAATATCCTCTTGTTTCCATAAAAACAAATTAAACATGAAATATATTCCATACTTATATTTGTGCACAGTACATACGAATGTAGTTGTTTGCACCAATCAACAAAATTTCAGAATATTTTTTGAACTGACACTTTTTACATATTTATTATTCTTCGAAAAAAGAGATAAGATTAAAAAGTTGTGTTCAAATCAAGGATAATTGCGGCTTTGATCAGTACGTTATTGCATTTTTGATTTAAACAAAAAAAATCCCGTGTGTAAATTATTGATTTTTAAAGTAATGAAACAAACAATGGCTTTAAATGTTAATTTCATTCCTGAAATCGATGATTCTGTTTTTAATCTACTTGAAACTGAAGCGCTGTTAAATGCAGCAAAACTATTATATATGTAACAATGAATAGGATATAATTCGATCAGAAGGAAAATTCTATAAAATACTGCCAATTTATGCAGGTCTGGAAATCTGTTCCATTTTAACGATAAAGCATTTAATTCCCTATGTTTGTTCGATTTCGGTTACATCCGCCGGCTTTATTAAGTTTTGGATGTTTTACTAAAATAGGCCTTTTTAACGGAATTGCGTGCAAATATAAATATTTGATCATTAATGGAAACAAATAATATGATTTGGACAAATAAGGCAAGATTATCAATTAGTTAAACTAGAGGCTCCTCAGGAGTCTTTGATCGCTAACCTGGAAAAAGTTACTTCGAGCTGTTTTTTTTTTAATTTTTGTAATTTATAGTTTCAGTCTGCTTTTAAGTTACTGGGTAAAAACTAAAAAGTTCTTCAAAACTTTTGATTATGGGCAATACATCCTATAAGATGCCATCAGAAAATTTTTGAAAAAAAAAATTTGTATTAACCCTTCCTTTTCAGATTAATTTAGTTACGTCCAGTTCATCTTCGCTAGCCAAGTGTTACGATCAGGCCCCCCTTTGAAGATAAGAGTATCGGATCGTAACCCTTGGCTAGCGAAGATGCGTCCAGTTTTACTCTAGCTGTTATAGAATTTAATTAAAATACAGAACTAAACTGATTATTATTACCTGAATTCGTCAATAAAGGGCAATAACTCCTATAAAGTGTAATCTGATAATTTTGGACCAAGTGAAGATTTGTAGGCCTGACCTTGCTGATCACATTTTTAAATTTAACAGTTTCACTCTAGCTGTTATGGCATTCAAGTTACAGATCAAAAACAACACAATTTCACCAAAAATTTTTATTAAATGACAATTACTCCTTTAAGCAGTCATCGGAAAATTTTGGACTAATTATGTTTGTTTGTTTGTTTGATTGATGTTTTACGCCACTTTCAGCAATTTTTCAGCTATATCATGGCGTTGGACTACATATGTGTTTTGTAGGCACTGCCCTGCTGATTATTTAAAGCAATTTAAAATGTAAATGTATTATTTGTTAATCATAATTGTACGCACTACAAAATCCAACAGAAAATCCAAAATTCAGTGAGTAGCATCAGCCTCCTTTCTGGTATACTATACCCGACTTTTGACAAGAAAAATTACAATCTTTGTCATTTAAGGTTCATGACGAGCATATTTATCCGAAGTCTAAAAACGTTTTGGTCTTGGAAAAGAAAAGACATATCGACAAAAGATATCTTTAAAACCAACTTATGACTGTTGCACACCACACAATTAGATGCGTGTAAAAATGTATCCTTGCTTTATATTGTAAATCGTATTTGTTTTGTATCAGTCAATTCTGTTTGAAGAGCTACCAAAGTCATTTCAAACACTCTTTTAGAAATCGTTTCTTTTAGTTCAAATAAACACTTGTTGATCTTTAAAAGAAATGGCACGTCAACAAAAGACACCATAAAATGACATAAATAAAAGTGAACTCTCGTTTTATAAACATGTTGTTCTTTGTTTTTTATCAGTAAATCAATCATACGCATATTTGTGTATACAATTTTGTGCACAATGAGTTGTTTCTCTTGTGCTGTATTTGTTGAAAGGTTGACTAAATAATTATAAGTTTTAATCGTGCAGAAATCATTGAATAGTCAATACAGTATTAACTTTGGATGAAAAATAAATACTGCAAAGAAATAACAAACAACTGATGAATACAATTCTTTAATTACGTAGATAAAAATCTTCTTAAAGTTTATAAAAGTTTACAGATAAAATATACAAGCAAACAAAATGGCTGAATATGCAATGTCTAAAATGATTTAAATGGTATTGACTGTCTGACATAAGAATCAATATTAGCATGATTTAAACATGTTTAAGTTTCGAAATTCGTAAACTTAGAGGCTTAATTAAAATTACACGAATAATAATAAAAGATAGATTATAAATCAATGTAAGATCTTCGTTTCCTCGCAGGCACCTCTCTTCAGTATTTTCAGCTCACTCTTATTGTCTTTCCTAAACAAGAAATAGATAGAGTTAACAATGTAAGTACTTCAATAGAGGCTTACTATCTGTTGCACTTACTTTAAAATTAACGCGCAGTCTCAGAAACTTTGGCACAAAAGCATCTATGATACAGTTGTAAGTATGATTATTTTAAATACCTTTTTATGATATATTTATACATGTGTTTGGTTGCTTTTTATTTTAATAGACGCTGTAATGTATGGAAGCCGATATGTATTTATATGTCTCGATGAGGACGCCTAGTACCCTTAGATCTGGAATTTGTGTGTCTGTAAGATCAATCTGTCCACGGAAGTGTTTCCCACAGATAAAACAACGAGTATAAATCTTAATTGTTAAAACGTAAGCATAAATCCTTAAGACTAAGTCTGGTCAAACTGTCGTTTGCATTAAGCCTTTAGACCAGGGTCGGGTCAAACTGTCGTTTGCATTAATCCTTAAGACCAGGGTCTGGTCAAACTGTCATTTGCATTAATTAATTCTTTAGATCAGGGTCTGGTCAAACTGTCATTTGCATGAATCCTTAAGACCAGGTTTGGTCAAACTGTCGTTTGCATAAATCGTTTAGATCAGGGTCTGGTCAAACTGTCGTTTGCATAAATCCTTAAGACCAGGTCTGGTCAAAGTGTCGTTTGCATTAATTCTTTAGATCAGGGTTTGGTCAAACTGTCGTTTGCATAAATCTTAAGACAAGGGTCTGGTCAAACTGTCATTTGCATTAATCCTTTAGATCAGGGTCTGGTCAAACTGTCGTTTGCATAAATCCTTAAGACCAGGTCTGGTCAAACTGTCGTTTGCATTATTCCTTTAGATCAGGGTCTGGTCAAACTGTCGTTTGCATTAATCCTTTAGACCAGGTCTGGTCAAACTGTCGTTTGCATTAATCCTTTAGACCAGGTCTGGTCAAACTGTCGTTTGCATTAATCCTTTAGACCAGGGTCTGGTCAAACTGTCGTTTGTATAAATCCTTTAGATCAGGGTCTGTTCAAACTGTCGTTTGCATTAATTCTTTAGACAAGGTCTGGTCAAACTGTCGTTTGCATTAATCTTTTAGATCAGGGTCTGGTCAAACTGTCGTTTGCATAAATCTTTTAGATCAGGGTCTGGTCAAACTGTCGTTTGCATTAATCCTTTAGACCAGGTCTGGTCAAACTGTCGTTTGCATTAATCCTTTAGATCAGGGTCTGGTCAAACTGTCATTTGCATAAATCCTTATGACCAGGTCTGGTCAAACTGTCGTTTGCATTAATCCTTTAGATCAGGGTCTGGTCAAACTGTCGTTTGCATAAATCCTTAAGACCAGGTCTGGTCAAACTGTCGTTTGCATTAATCCTTAAGATCAGGGTCTGGTCAAACTGTCGTTTGCATAAATCCTTAAGACCAGGTCTGGTCAAACTGTCGTTTGCATTATTCCTTTAGACCAGGGTCTAGTCAAACTGTCGTTCGTATAAATCCTTTAGACCAGGGTCTGGCTGTCGTTTGCATAAATCCTTAAGACCAGGTCTGGTCAAACTGTCGTTTGCATAAATCCTTAAGACCAGAGTCTGGTAAAACTGTCGTTTTCATTAATCCTTTAGACCAGTGTCTGGTCAAACTGTCGTTTGCATAAATCCTTAAGACCAGGTCTGGTCAAACTATCGTTTACATAAATCCTTAAGACCAGGGTCCAGCGCCATAAAAATTTTCTTTGCTGAGAATTTTTTTATTCTTAATTTCATCCAATCAAATCTTTCCCTTTCCCTTGTTGTCATGGTAATTGAGTAAATTCTCATGCTGAGCAAAATATTTTTACTCAGAAAGGTTTTATGGCGCCTAGGCCTGGTCTGGTCAAACTGTCGTTTGCATAAATCCTTAAGACCAGGTCTGGTCAAACTGTCGTTTGCATTAATCCTTAAGACCAGGTCTGGTCAAACTGTCGTTTGCATAAATCCTTAAGACCAGGTCTGGTCAAACTGTCGTTTGCATAAATCCTTAAGACCAGGTCTGGTCAAACTGTCGTTTGCATTAATCCTTTAGACCAGGTCTGGTCAAACTGTCGTTTGCATAAATCCTTAAGACCAGGTCTGGTCAAACTGTCGTTTGCATTAATCCTTTAGACCAGGTCTGGTCAAACTGTCGTTTGATTAAATCCTTAAGACCAGGTCTGGTCAAACTGTCGTTTGCATTAATTCTTTAGACTAGGTCTGGTCAAACTGTCGTTTGCATAAATCCTTAAGACCAGGTCTGGTCAACCTGTCGTTTGCATTAATCCTTTAGACCAGGTCTTGTCAAACCGTCGTTTGCATAAATTCTTAAGACCAGGTCTGGTCAAACTGTCGTTTGCATAAATCCTTAAAACCAGGTCTGGTCAAACTGTCGTTTGCATAAATCCTTTAGACCAGGTCTGGTCAAACAGTCGTTTGCATAAATCCTTAAGACCAGGTCTGGTCAAACTGTTGTTTTTTCACATTTGAAGCCAAGTTATGTTGTTCGTGTCATCATCTCGCCAAAATGGCGCCCAAGGCAATAATGATATATGGGGTAACACAAAATTAAATGAGAAAGAAATTCATTGGTTAATGTTGAATTTGATAAATGTTTATTTTATTCAGATTAATAGTAATGACCTTGAGATTGACACTTATATCAATAACTTTAAGAAAGACACGTGATCATGGGGTAAATCTTCTTGAAACCAGTTAAGGATTACAAGTAAACAAGAATTTAAATGTTGAAAACCATCAATGAACGGAGAGAGTAGTAGATATAGATCTTGTAGTAAAACATTAGCCTTACTGACTTCTACCTATCATTTGGGATGACTTTAGTACATTACAATTTGTTTGGGTATTGCCACCTTATTGCCGCAAATTTTTAACTATTCGTGGCGCCTAATTTAGAAAACGACGGAGTACCGTAGAGACCCCGACCTTAGACAGGAACACAGATAATCATTGTCAAATATGCTAGATGATGAGAACACATTGAGCTTGCTACATTTTTTTTACGTGTAGAGAGCGTGGCATTCTTTCCTCTAGTTTTATCATTAAGCACTGTACGCAAAACAAATCATAGCAGAATCAATTACGGTAGATGTTTAAGGTATTTAGTCATCTTCTATTGATTTTGTCTGGTGTTTACGCCACTTTCAACAATTTTCAGCTTTAACATGGCATCTCGTTTTTATCAGAGGCACTTGGGGTCAGGATAATTTTTTTAGGGAATATAATGCCAATAAATGAGTTTACAGTGTGTATTAATTCACTTGTTTGGGAACAAGTCTGACATGTCTTCATCCCCAGAAAAAATAATAAATTTCTCGTTGTTATATAATAAAGAGAAATTTATTATTTTTCTGGGGTCAATACCGGTATTTCACAATGACACATGTCAGACTAGTGGATATAATAGAAACATGTATGCTTGATAAACGTTAATTCAGGAATGATATCTTAAACTTTTTGCTGTTTAAAAACTACGGTTTCACGTTAAAATTTGAAATATATTTCACGGATATATTTATTCATTTATATTCCTAAAATATTCGTTTACATACTTGCACATTTCCGCCATAAACAAGCAGCGGTTTTGGTACGTTTTTCCGTCACTTCCGCAGACTTCACGTTTATCATCTTGACATTTCCGGTCTTGCATTTGGGTACAAAATATGTCATGCCTACTATTTTTGCCGTCACTTCTGGCGAATGGTTTGTCTCCATGGGCACGTCTTCCAAAATTGTGCATCTGTCTGTCATTAATGTTCTGTTTGTTGAAATGGTCCATGTGATGACCAAATCCTTTGTGTTCCTCCTGTTCACTCAATTTTCTGTCCTTCATTGTTTTCATGTCTTTATGCTGGTCTTTCTCTAATGACAACTTCTTCATTTCATCATGAAATCCCTTTTTAATTTGTCCTCTTACTTTATCTCTGAGCTCATTTTTTGTCAGCATTTTTTCCTTCAGATTGTCTCTGCTTTCGATTTTTAGGACAGGTGACATCATTTTATGGTGACCGCGAATGTTGGTATGTTTCAAATCATCATTTTCGACGTGTTCCTTTTTGTTGTTATTTTTTCTAGCCTGGTACCATCTTGTTTCCGGTTTACTAAATTTCTCCCATTTTTCAAGATACCGTTGAAACTTCTCATGTCCATTACCATTATGGGGTGAGGGCGGTGCGCGTGCATCTTCGTGGTGACCTAATTTATGGTTCTCCATGGCGCCATGGTGATTTGATTTTTCTTGCGACTCGAAACGTTTCTCTAGTCTCGCTTTAATTTTATTGTTTGAATCATCACATGAAACTATAAAAAAAGAAACAAAAAGCAGAAGTAGAAAAATAGATTTAACTCAACAAAAACATTAAGCACAAAAACATTCATAACAGCATGAATCAATTTGAAATATGTAGTTAGCCATCTTCTATTGATCACTTCCCTGTCAACAACGACGTTGTTGGTTCGAGCTTAACTGCGGGCAGGGGCAACTCAACTCCAACCTTTATTTACAAGGATCGCCCGTTTTCCTGTCAAAGACTGGCAGAGTTCATTGGATACAAAGCATAAACGAGTAAAATAGTTGTTCACACCCGAGTAATTCTGGTAAAAATATGGTGGATATATATATCATACACGTTAATGTCGAGAGAAAACCAAAAAAAAATTGTTACTGTTTGAAACTATTTAAGGTTTCACATATTTGAATATACATTAGCACTGAGTATCAATAAGTAAAATCGGCCCTAATATCCCCACGATCAATATCTTGATTTCTGAATTAATATAAAACGACACAGGGTCAATACCTTTTTCAGTTGACTTTGAAGGTCAATACGGAGAATCACATTGCCCGGATGGCAATATTGATTTCCATACTGTTCAAATGTTATGATATGAATGCTATCTTTCTGATGGTGCAGATGTAAGGTACGAATGTTCTCGTCATTATCTTTTTCGTTCGTTTTACATTTTTCTTGACTGATATTTAGATAGATTGTGGGGTGTAGCTTGGAGCAAGAGGTACGTTCTATAAATGAAAATTGAAATGGATGAACACAGAGTTTGAAACAGTTGGATTCTTTATTAATTGATAATATTTCATACAATAAATTTTGACCAAAATATAAAATATTTGAATCAGTGATATTAACCACTAAATAACTATTTTGTTTTCCCATAAATTTAATTCCTTTTATTATCTTTATTTTATTCATTTTAAATTTACACAAATTTCATATTTACCAAATACAGTTGAAATATTAAGTTAACTTCAATAAATAAATTTTTAATAATTTAGTTTTGTTTTATCCCAATTATCCTATATATTATATTTTTAATTTAATTTTTAAATAGAAGTTGCCAATAAAATGATTTAATATATTATATTTAAAATAAAATAAATTGTACTCACCTATAAATGAAAATTGAAAAGGATAAACACAGAGATCGAAACAGTTGGATTCTGAGAAAATCGCTCAGCGCTCCTGGTTTTATAGTGCCGAGCGAGTCTCTCTATAGTTTCCAGACTGTTGACCATATCTCTGGGCATCCATTCCGTCAAAGTGAGATTCTGCATATCTGGTGAAATTTAAACTTTACCTAATATTCCAAAATATTGTTGCTATTAATTTTGGATTTCCTTAGCAATTTACTTATTGTTTTATTTAATATTAAAATATACAAAAATTTGTTTTAATTGTAACATAATTTTAGCAATTATTTAATTGTTCATAATTAATTAGCTACTGCTTATGTAAGATATTTTCATTAATTATTCATAAATGTCTTCTTCCTACGTAAAATTTTGTCTTTCGTTTGAATTTGATTGGTTGTTTGGAAGAGTATTGAATTTTGGTTCAAGTCAAAATGTGTCATAAAAATATCCGGAGAAGTTTGTTCCAGTTTCAAGACAATTCTTTTAACTTTATTTGGTGCTTGTATTTTTCCCAGCATGTTGTTTGAAGTTTCATTTGTCTAATGACCTACATCAAGATTTAATACATCGATAAATATTACAGTTGGAAATGCTTTTGAAGTTTTGCATGTTGATTAATCAGCATAACTGAATGATTGCTTATATTTGCTTTTAACTTGTTTTTTTTCTCGAATAATGGCTATTTATCATTATATTTTATCATTAAAGTTAATTGTCTTTTATTGCTTTTTTGTTTCTCGCAAGGCAAGATTTATGACTATTTTTCATTTGATATTATTACAAAAATTACTTAAAATGACATCACAACCATCCTCCCTGTTTAGCTTAAACTAACACCGTTAGTTGTTGCAGTTTGTTATTGTTCCTCTTTTTTTTTTGGTTTTTATTCTCTTTTTTCAATTTTTTTTTTTAATTTTAATTTTAAGTTTAACAATTTTTTTTTGTTTATTTATTATTTATATGATTACTCCTTTTCCTTGACTGATATTCGTTTGAGTACTACGTTGACATTATCTGTAATGTTTTTACTGTGCTATTATAAATGATTGTTAGGTGTACCGTTAACGCTAATGTTGTTATCTATCGATTTTCTCGTGTTAATGAAATATATCTTATAATCAATTTGAAATGAACAGAAGGCTCAACCTGCTTCTGTTATGTTTTCTATTCTCATAATAATTACCATATTTGTGACTCAATATTTCTTTCATATTACTTGAAAATTAACATAATCGATTGACTCAATAAACTGACGTAAAAGCATGCAATAAATGATCATTCAAGCGAATTGACTAATTCATCAATGAAATATATGTATTTGCTTGTACAGGAATAGCTACTGTGAAGTGTCAAACATTGTAATATGCTATTTTGCCACAAGTTTGTTCCGCGAAAAGTTAAATTAGCGTCCCTATGTCAGGTAGCTATATATATGAATGTCTTATCTAAAGCATTCCCTTCCCCGTGAACCTGATATCAATATTTATGTGATTCATGACACTAATTCTATATAAATATGACAAATATTTGCAAGGAAAGACAATGGTCTGTGCTTGCGTGACATCATACATTTACGGTAAGTATAGACTGAACATGTCTTCTCTTCCGTTTACAAGGTAGTCTCGATCATCCAGACGCTTAATTACATTTGTGCGTCTGGATTCATCTCTATATTGAACTCGTTACTAGTCTCGATCACCCAGACGCATATATAATAGCGTCTGGGATCACCTTGTTGTAATTTCGCTACCAATAGGTGGAGACAAAACAATGATTCTATTTTTAGGGCCCTATTTTTAAACCAGGAAAACCATGCATACTTATAATATGACGTCACATTCAGATTCACTCTTGATTGTGCACAACAATAATATTTGTTTAATTAATTGATAAAGTTATATTTTATAAAAATATTCAAATGTAAACTTTGGCACAATTTTTTATACACTTCTTGATATGAACGGAAGTAATTTTTTAGATAATAAAAATATCATCCAATCAAAAATTACGCCCAGTTTTGGGCGTAATGGTAACGAGTTCAATATAGACATGAATCCAGACGCACAAATGTAATTAAGCGTCTGGATGATCGAGACTAACTCGTTACCATTACGCCCAAAACTGGGCGTAATTTTTGATTGGATGATATTTTTATTATCTAAAAAAATACTTCCGTTCATATCGAAGTGTATAACAAATTGTGCCAAAGTTTACATTTGAATATTTTTATAAAATATAACTTTATCAATTAATTATACAAATATTATTGTTGTGCACAATCAAGAGTGAATCTGAATGTGACGTCATATTATAAGTATGCATGGTTTTCCTGGTTTAAAAATAGGGCTCTAAAAATAGAATCATTGTTTTGTCTCCACCTATTGGTAGCGAAATTACAACAAGGTGATCCCAGACGCTATTATATATGCGTCTGGGTGATCGAGACTATTTACAAGGTTGACTGAACATACTTTTTTCCACAACCCTAACTTTCGCGATGGGATAGACTTTATTACTTAGATAACTGACTTGACAAAAGCTTTTGTTTCATGCTTATCATTATAATTTTATATTCTTTTGGTCATTTCTGAATTTATTTACTTTCTCAATTAACTTTGTTTCTTTTATTACTTTATTCTAGCGGGTTTTATTTCATTTAACCCCGATTAATTTTTATTAATATCTTTAGATTTAATCGATAATTAATATTATTTATTGCTTGACTTTTAATGTATTTCATTATTTAAATATTTACCGTTCTTTTGAGTAAATTTATTGTCTTACCTATATTCATTGCTTTTATCAGAAGTTCCGTTATATACACAATTTAATATAATATAAACAAAATGCAACATGTCTATTAAATAACACAATAGTCACTGTTTTTGTAATTGTCTTTGATTGTTCGAAAATTGAAATTATTCTCATCAAAGTTGGTAACTTATTGTTCATCCTAAATGAATATCTGGAAAAGAAGCTCTCCTCGAAACTTTAAAAATGTCCCATTATTCTCCCCACATTAGGTAGATGTAATTCTTGTGCAGCTTCCTTCGTCGTTGACTTCTTTTATCTTCTGTTGTATTGATGATTCTATTGATTTATTGTGTCTGGATAACTGTGCTGAACTCCATTTAAATTGATTCACTGTCTTTGACGTGATGGTATTTCTGGTAAAAAAAAAGAGTTCATATATGGTGCCGACCTCATTGTTTTTGCTCTTCCAGTTGCTGTGATGGGACTGATTCCGCTTTGTTAATTCTGGTACTCGAACACTTGTTATGATAATTTCTCTGCTACTTGTTATGTGTTTGGCTGGTTCAAATACACAAGAACGAGTTTCCAACATTTGTTATGGTGTGAATACAATCTTTTTACTCCACCATTTGTTATGATGTGAATGCTATCTTTCTGATGGTGCAGATGTAAGGTACGAATGTTCTCGTCATTATCTTTTTCGTTCGTTTTACATTTTTCTTGACTGATAATTAGATAGATTGTGGGGTCTAGCTTGGAGCAAGAGGTACGTTCTATAAATGAAAATTGAAATGGATGAACACAGAGGTTGAAACAGTTGGATATATAGGATCTTATATTGGTATGAGTGGATTATCGGATTTCTCCAATCGAGATAGTTAAATTATGGAATTTTAAGTCCGAGCCTTGGCGAGGACTTAAAATTCCATAATTTAACTATCGAGATTGGAGAAATCCGATAATCCAAGAGTACTAATGTAAGATTCTGTTTCTCTAATTTAAAAAAGTAGTAAATTTGCGAAACGAAGTACAAATTCTCCCAACCCCAATTTTACGTTCATGACTTGAATACGCGGTAAATGTAATGTGTTTTGTTTATGACGTCATGAGTTCTTATTGTGACGTTATTATTTTTAACCAATCAACTGCTGAGAACAACAAATTCACTAGTGACGAGAAATTTTTTGTCCACACCGGTCAAGCGGTTGTAATATTACGTCAAAATTAGGGAAACTTTATTAATTGATAATATTTCATACAATAAATTTTGACCTTAAAATATAAAATATTTGAATCAGAAATATTAACTACTAAATAACTATTTTGTTTTCCCATATATGTAATCCCTTTTAATTTCTTTATTTTATTTATTTTAAATTTACACAAATTTTATATTTACCAAATACAGTTTAATCATTTAGTTTAGTTTTACCCCAATTATCCTTTATATCATATTTTTAATTTAATTTTTAAATAGAAGTTGCCAATAAAATGATTTAATATATTATATTTTAAAAAAAAATTGTACTCGCCTATAAATGAAAATTGAAATGGATGAACACAGAGGTTGAAACAGCTGGAATCTGAGAAAATCGCCCAACGCTCTTGGTTTTATAGTGCCGAGCGAGTCTCTCTATAGTTTCCAGACTGTTGATCATCTCTGGGCATCCATTCCGTCAAGGTGAGATTCTGCATATCTGGTGAAATTGAAACTTTACATAATATTCCAAAATATTGTTGCTATTAATTTTGGATTTCCTTTGCAATTTAATTATTGTTTTATTGTAACATAATTTTAGCAATTATTTAATTGTTCATAATTAATTAGCTACTGCTTATGTAAGATATTTTTCATTAATTATTCATGAATGTCTTCTTCCTACTTAAAATTGTGTCTTTCTTTTGTTGTTTGGAAGAGTATTGAATTTTGGTTCAAGTCTAAATGTGTCATAAAAAATATCCGGAGAAGTTTGTTCCAGTTTCAAGACAATTCTTTTAACTTTATTTGGTGCTTGTATTTTTCCCAGCATGTTGTTTGAAGTTTCATTTGTCTGATGACCTACATCAAGATTTAATACATCGATAAATATTACAGTTGGAAATGCTTTTGAAGTTTTGCATGTTGATTAATCAGCATAACTGAATGATTGCTTATATTTGCTTTTAACTTGTTTTTTTTTCGAATAATGCCT
Source organism: Limnoperna fortunei (assembly GCA_944474755.1). Lineage (NCBI taxonomy): Eukaryota > Metazoa > Mollusca > Bivalvia > Mytilida > Modiolidae > Limnoperna > Limnoperna fortunei. The sequence continues at coordinate 42,634,348 of OX104112.1, forward strand.
ATTTATCATTATATTTTATCATTAAAGTTAATTGTCTTTTATGGTTTTTTTTCTCTCAAGGCAAGATTGATGACTATTTTTCATTTTGATATTATTACAAAAATTACTTAAAATGACATCACAACACAAACATACCAGCCAAACCGACTGTTTGGATTTCTTAATAAAATTGTTACAAACTAGCTGATTCTGTAGCAGCCCTAGTATTGATTCGAGGTTTGTTTATTGGCCCTCGACTTATAAACTACACATGATTTCGCTTGCAAAGAACTGAATATGACAGCGCAGAGGAAGAATCCGCCACCTGAGTACACGTAGGGTGGCTGTGTGGGTCGAGCCGCACTAGACCACTTCCATGTATTGTCCCAATGGAATAAAAAATAAAATATCCTGTAAAAACTTTTTATGGATTCTGTACCATGTACGATAAAATGCATTATATTTAAAAAAAAAAACATAAAAAAGAGCACAGACTTGTCCTAATTTGACAATTTTTTGACCCGTAATTAACTATATAACCTGATGTCATATATCTAATATCAGTACGTTGTTAAAACAAGAAAAATGTGAGGCCCTTGATGAACCAAGATTAATTAATGTTGAAAACAAATGTGTAAAATGTTACATTTCGTGATTGTTAAATTGTATTTTTTAAATTTTCAATATTTATTGAAATCTATACATTTGCTTTTACAAAATACAAATATTCGTTTCAAAATAATTGCAATACAACATCAGATTAAGTAGTGAAACTACAACATCGCACAAGTAGAAAACAGAACAAAGGCAAAATTTATATTTAAAAGGATGTTGCCAGCATGAATTTTTTATTTTCTTCACACAGATTAAAGCATGTCAAACAATAATAATAGAACGAATAATGGTACCCTCGCTTTTTTTTGTTAATCCGACAAATCACAAAAGTAACTTCGGATTATAACTGCAGCATAATTCGGCCCAGTCAAACAAATACACCAATTAAAATATTCAACATTTTATCAAGAAAAGTAATAACAAATACCGAACACTGATGAAACTGTCAAAGTCCGAAAACTCCAGAACCAACAACCATCAAAAAGCAACTACACCAATGGTCCTGACTTGGTACAGGCATTTCAAAAGAAATGGTGGGTAAACCAGGTTTTATGGCATGCCAAACCTCCAAACTCATTCAGTGGTTTTTAATTGCAACGGACTTCTCAATTTTAAAAGGAATCCGACATATTTTGTGTTGCTGCCAAAGATAATTTATTTTTATTTTTTAAACATCTGCTTTAGGATTTGAAAGTGAAGTGAACAGATGGTTAAGGACTGGAAGTATAAGAGTTTTAATGACTGTTATTTTTCCAATCACAGTTAAGTTTCTCTTGGACCATTTATTTATAACATTTTTGATGTACAAAATCTTATACTAACTGCATTCTATCTAAATCAATATAAAAACAGATTCTCTACAGTTAAAGTGTGTTTGACCCCAAGATAAGTTTTTGTCCGAACACAATATATCATTACTATACCTTCTACTTCCAAACCATATAACTTGTGTTTTATGAAGGTTAATATTTAAAACTGACAACTTTGAGAACCAATCAAGTTCAAATAAAGCTTCCCTTAAAGATCTCTCGCTGCCATTCAATATTAAAGAAGTATTATCTGTAAACTGAGACAACTTGTGATTAACTTTTCTCAATACCCTAATACATGTATTTTCATTTCCCTATTCTTTAATTCCAAAAATTCTGCACAGAGAATGACAAAGATAAGGCGATAAAGGATCGCATTGTCTACAACCGCGCCTAATATTAAACAAAACTAGACAAGTTTCCTCCCTGAATTACAGCAGAATTTATCTAAAAGCCGCCGTAAACAAAGTTTTGGAAGAATTGTTTTACACCGTTTCTTCTTTTTCTTCTTTATATTTCAACAACAAAGGTTCGTACGAGCATGATAATACTTGGAAATGGCAGCCTTTTTACTACACTCGCCCGCCATATTTTAATGTACAGATTTCAATGAAATACTATCGATGAGGATTTCGGGCGATTTCTGTGTTGGCATCCCAACACAAAATTCTTTAATAACAAAATACTATTATCCAATTAATTAATAACTGATTCCCCAAAATTAAAGAAACTTAATATACTAAAAAAAATTTCCTAAGATATTGAACCAAAAGCTTTTTCAAAGAATGTCAATACCAATAGACCTGGTATTTCATTTTCCTCAGTATATTGTAAAATATATTAAATTAGTCTTATGTTCTCTCCAATGAAACGCCCACTAATGAAACCAGTTTGATCCTTATCTATAAGTATATATATATATATATCTAAAACCTGTTTTATTCTACATGTACTTACAATCTTCTTGGGGGTGGGGGGTGCAGTTTTAACGCCCTTCACCGACAACCTAATGCCCGTGGTCGGACGGAACAAACTTGCAATAACCACAGACCCAATTTTATATACTGTGTTCAAAAGATATATGGGACGCCAGTTTGATAGAAATGTCTTGGCTTATCATCTTTTGGTAAACATGTGATAATTCCTTGTTTTTGTGTGACAGATAGCTCCCCTACTTTATAACCATGGTTTTGTCGACAATAAAAAAAGTGCAAGTCTTACCAAAAAACTATTTAAAAAAAACTCTTACGTAAAGCCATCTGATCCTAGTGTTTTATTATTCTTCATTTTATATAGTACAACACTAGCTTTCTTTATAGTTATCAACCCTTCTAAACTTTTTGTATTAGATAGTCTGATAATTAATTTTTTCAACTCATCAGTTTTTAGAATAGAATCTTTAACCATTACTGTTCCTAGCTTTATACAGATCTGCGTAAAAATGTTTTATTTCATTTAGTATAGCGTAATATTGTTCCCATTATTCCTTTTGGGAAAATTTTACTGGTGAAGTTTTTAGGTTCCAAACAAGAAAAATATATACTTTCTTCAATCCAATGTAATCTTGATCTTACTATTTTTCCTTTCTTTTTTTAATTTCTAATATTTTCGTATTCCTTATTTTTAATTTTCTAATTGCCGACATAAATTTTCCTGTGCTCATGACTCCAATTGTTCAATTTCTATTAATAATTATTTTTCTCTTTTATCTTTTTCTTTTTTATTGCATGCATATGAAATTGTTTTTCCTCTAATCTCCATTAACAATGTTTCCAGAAAAAGTTCCAGATCGTTAAATAGTTACTTAAAATGTCTTGTAGTTTTACACAAATGTCGTTAGTATGACATTTTAATTTAAAATTTTTAAATTCTCGTTTATAATTCTATGTATAACTGGTTTGTGAAATAAATAGCTTTTTAAATTTTTCATTGGATAGATATATTTTTATAACTAATCAATTAGATAATAAAGGTGACCTTTGTGTATTGAAAACTTTTTTTAATATGCTTTAAGTTACACGAAAAATATATCATGCAATCATTACATTTACTGTGCAATTAAGGTAACCGAATAATTTTTTTGCCTTTTTCTGCCTTTATCTTAATATAAACTCTACTGCTATTAAGTATTCTGTTCCGGTTCAAGACACGTTGTCAAAAACGGTATAAATCATCTATCTGATATAAATAGGTATCCGAACACATTGATGCTTTATTCTGTTTATTTCTGAATGTGTGTCTCCGTGCATCCTCTGAAGTCAGTGGTTCTGAGTCCGAGTTCGCTCCGATGGAGCGAACGCGAACTCCGAACCCTTGACTTGGGAGGATAGTCTCCATGTTGCGCCAAATTTGTTAACCTAAAATCAATTTCGTATTTCATGATAAAACAATCTTGTCAGAGGCTTGCATTTGGCTGGTACAAAAAAAATCGAATTTTAATGGTTATGAACGAATCCACTAACCAGCATTTCTAATTTTCAAAATATTTTCATAAAATTAAGAATATTTTGATAAAACTTGTAGAATATCTTATAGACTATAATCGACAAGATATCTTCAAGCAATTAGTTAATAGGTAATCAGATATGGTATTAACTTGATGAGAGATACGTGATAAGATATCTTATTAAAAGTATTAAAAATTTTATAAGGTTAAAAACTTAAACATATAATAATATTAAAGCGGCTGGGTGTACGATCGATTTTACCTTTCAATAGAGTAAAAACCACTAAGATTTCCGCAGTACGTCATTATTGCATAGCAACATAATATTTCCTATAGATAGTAACCTAATGTAAGCGTGCACTAAATTTCCATATTGCACAAGTGTAAGTATTATAAATTACTGCACTTGGACGAGATCAATATGAGGTTTTATGGAGCAGGGTAGAATAATATTGAACAAAGCGAAGTCGATTTTTTGTATGAAAATGAAAACACCCATTCTGCTCAATTAAAGACTGTATAGCGAATCAAATCACGACAGTGCAATATGGCTTTTATTGAGCAGAATGGATGTTTTGCTTACCAATATGAAAGGAAATAAAATGTCACATGTATTGTTTAAGCCAAAAAGAAAAGGCTAAAATAGCCGTTATGTGATAAACTTCAAAATTCACGACGGCATTGATGACAAAATTGCACTTTTCACCAAAATCAATAATACTATGTTTTGCTATACAACAAAAAGGGGGATAATGTTCCTCAATATTCATGTATTAACCCTAAATTATCACGCCATAGCACAAGGACGTTGTTTAAAAATAACAATAAAACTTATTAATTTTGACTTGTGTCTAGCGAGCAGTACCAAAAATTGGCGCAATCTTTAATGTGTTGAAGGCAGTCCATCACAAAACAGAAACACTTATTATTTGGTCGAAAATAAGTTCCGATTTTCTCTGTCGTCTGTATAATCTAGGATCGAGTATAGTTGCGGTCCAAAGTTTGAGCCCTAGTCTGGGACTAGTATAACTAGATTGATTTATATGTTTCTTGTCCCAGTCTAGTAAGAAAGAGTTGAACAGTCACCGCTCAGGTCTGATTAGTACTTAAGTATATCAAATTCCTATTGAGACTGGGAGATGGAATAATATACCGAGACACGAACGAAAATGCAATCCTTGCCAGGCTAGTATTGGTGATGTGTTCTATCTTTGCTCAACAGCGCCGATTAAAAGAGCTCAGAATAAAATATATACTGAGGTATTATTATCTCCAAACGTTATGAAAATAAAAGTTAAGCTTTCTTGCGCTTTCTTATTGACGAATTTATTACCAGTTGTTTATATGCCAGCATATTAACATAAGACATTTTGGCGCGGTTTTTTATAGTATATACTTAGTTATGGATAATTCTTTCACTTTACTTATCCTGCCGTATTTATGTATGTATGTACAATTATGTTCAACCTCATTTTAAAGTGTCCGAGTGTTCCTGCTATTTTGTTTTCATATTGCCCGAGTGTTCCTGCTATTTTGTTTTCATATTGCCCGAGTGTTCCTGATATTTTGTTTTCATGTTGCCCTCTTTTTCCAGTGTAACAGCCACATTTTATCAATAAAGTCTTGGAATGGTTGTTCTTGTATGTTTCTTGTCACTGTTAGTCATTTATTTTGTAAAAGTTTACATTTGCCATGAAGAATGTCTTAAACAATAACGCGGCTTTTCTAATATTTTTTGTGATGTCTTATTACCCAAATCTACATTTACTATTGATACATGCCTACATGTAATCTGACAGAAATCTTATGTAATACAGAGTTTTATCTGTTTCTTATAAAATACGATTTATAAAAATGACCTCAGTCTTACAACTCGACATATTAAATCTAGCCATTGAAATCTATAAATATATTTGGAACAAATCTGATCATCCGAAACGAATATGTATACACGTTAAATAATGAAAAGGGGTATAGAATTTTAACGTTTATGGTAAATATAGAATACTATGTAATATTAAGGCCGATTTTCCAAAGTGACGAGATACAGTGAAAAGGGCGAGGCGGAATATGTAGTAGAAATATTGCACGAAACATTTCGATATCAGTTTTGTTGACAAATAAAACAATGGTGTATTATGACTATGTATTAAGTAAATTTTCATTCATGTTCGATTCATTCAGAAAATCTGGCTGTAGGCGCTCGACTAAGTGGAAATCGTCAAATAATAAACAGGAACCCGGAATAAGGCATGTCTAGGTACTTGCCGTCAACTTTTCAGCTACATGTACTTGTATATAAAGTTACCCCATGAAACCGTTTAAACTAGTAATATTCAGTTAAATATTATACGGTGGGATACAATGAGACATACAAGTACACGTATGTAGAAGAAAATACCACAGAAATAAGTTCAAAATAGACATGCGTAAAGATAAATGGTTTGTCTGTACTTTTACCATGATAAAAGCCCCGTTCCTTCTGTGACTTGTACTCTCATTATTTCTGCCACTGTTAAAGCTCTTTGTTTGACCAGGAAATTTTAAAAGCCATGTTAAACTACTCCAGAGTTTTTGATAATGTTGTGTATGAAAATAATATTTGCCAGAATAAACATTTTCCTGAAATCCTAAAAGAGGAAAAGGTACCATTTAATCTCTGTTTAATAATAATAAGAGAAATTCTTACCTATTTCCAGAAGAACGAAAACTGAAACCAACAGAGTCGACTTCATTTTGATTCTGCCTTGGTCACGTGATTTAAATTTCGTCAAGTTTTATGTTATAAATTATTCACTACCAGTGAAATCGACAAAGAAATTCAATACCTGTCTACCCCAAGGTGATGTATGTGTGTGCAGGTATTTAAATAAAGACATGTCTAGGTATACACACTACGATATGATCTCTGAATAAGGAATGTGTCCACATAATTCGGACAATGTAAAATTATTCACAAAAACAGAGGTGGATGGGAGAGGGAGTCTAGCCATGATTGTTGAAATAAATATATATTGATTATCTAAGGTAAAGGTAAAAAAATTCTTTCGTAATTATCCAAATACTTTACAGTGGATGGTTAACTGCATACCACAAGAAGAAGATATAAAGTACGGTGATTCGCTGTACCATAAACAGATAGAGATACAAACAGTCTTCCGAACGAAAAACAAGATAATAATTCCAATGAAAATTGTTTCCCATTAATGAAGTCACAGCCTGATTTACAGATTGTAAGAGTAATTATCAGACATATCATTCAAATCCGTATTTCTGTGGTGATCATGGGATAAAGTCAGCTTCTGGTTTTTAAGGCTGTAGAATGCTGATCCTGCTGTCCGTCTTGTAGCTCTTGTAGAGAACGTTTATATAGACAGCATTAAAACTATGACAATTCCCAAATTCATCTTTATATCCAGCGTTATATATAGTTGTACGTCACGTCATTTTTAAGTGGTTTCAATATTAATTTTAGATCTTCACGAAATAGGTCTGGATTATTACCTTTCCACGCTCAGTACATGTTTAGGGATGAATTAAAATCGAATATAGTTCGTCATATCGATTCTTAGGATTATAGTTGGGGTCTCGGTGGTCGAGTGGTTAAGGTTATTCGTCTACTATTGATCACGTGGTCTGTCAACACTGAGATTGCGGTTTTGATTCTCATTGCAGGCAGGGTGTAATCGACTCCAGTATTATTAGCAAAGATTGCCAGTTTTCCTACCGCTGGTCTGCGGTTTTTTCCGGGTACTCCCCCTTCCTCCCTCAATAAAAACTGGACGCCATGATATTGCTGAAAACTTGCTGAAAGTGGCGTTAAACACTATTCAAACAAAAACAAAACAAACAGGATTATAGTTTGATAAATATCTAACAATAATTAACGGTGAAAAATAACTCGCTAAATCAGAAGGCAGACCACTTGGTGCGCTTTTTGGAAAATTAATTCGTGAGAGGAATGTCGTTTTCAGTAGTTACGAAATTATACTCTACAATGGTGGAACCAGTTTTACTGTATGGCACAGGCATCTGGGGAACGAAAACTCTTTTGTAATAAATACGGGACAGAATAAAGCTGCAAAGATGTTCCTTTTGGTGGGAAAATTCACGTCAGATATACTGCAGGGAAACCTTTTTGGGGGCTTAATGCCTTACAAACGAACCGCATGTATTCGTTTGTTGTATTTTTTACTTAGATCAGACGATACTAGACTGTAACACAAAGATTTGACTTGAACTGAAAACCGAAGAAAATGATTGCAACATCTTGTGAAGAATATGGTAGACAAGATCGAGGCAACGGACGTAGTATATGACAATGGTGTATCAACAAAAGCAGTAATGAAATAAATTCGTGACCGTTAACACTACCGGATAATGATGAATTCATTCAGGAGTTAAATGATGACAGTACCAATGTAAATTGTAATAAACTGCGAACATTCAGATCTTTTAAAAGTAACGTAGATACAGATGTTTATGTCAAACTCCGCTTGCCACGACCGCTCCGTAGAATACTGTCTCTATTCCGTTGCGGCTCTCTACCATTAGCCATTTTATTTCAGTTAAGGTTATAAAGGTAATCACAAAATTCTTGTTTACATTTTGGTTTACAATAAATTTTCTTTATTTTTTTTAAATACAACTATAATTATATTGTAACGATGATGTGTTTTACATTTTGTGATCAAATATGTGACATTATAATACAATATATTTCAAGATGCACGCAATTAAATTATGTGAAAGGTGTTGGTCAGTTGGCAAAATAATCGTTGAGTAGGGACAGTACTGTCCCTGGTTGAAGTTAATAAAACCAGAGATGTTCGTATATCTGACTGAAGGATCAAAGTCACGACCAGCATCATATATGACTGAGGTATTGATATTCTCTCCTGGTTATTAGCGAATAATTTAAATTAGATAGAAATCCACGGTCCCAAACATGTACCTTTTGAACACTAGGTTTACGTAGGTTTGATGTACTTTTTGCTACGTTTTGCAATGTTTTATTAAGTATAAATAGTTGTAGACTTACACTTTCAATATGAATTGATAAGTTTCGTCAGTTACGACCCTATGAAACTCAACTTAACTCTTTTGTTCATGAATTGGCAGCCAACAACAACGTAAATAAGCTTGACCTCATAACTATGGACTTTGCCAAGGCCTTTGACAAAGTGCCACACTGCAGACTTCTTTATAACCTCCAACACTATGGCATTAAAAATGACACTTTAAACTGGATAAAAGCTTTTCTATCTAACCAAATACAAACAGTTGTCCTGGATGGAAACAATTATCAACTGCCCCAGTCTCTTCAGGTGTACCTCAAGGTACAGTTCTAGGCCCAGTGCTATTCTTGGCTTATATAAATGACTTTACATGTCACAAATCGTCCTTGACTTGCTATGGGAATTTTACATTGTAAATTTTTGTTTCTTAAGGGATCTAATATTGTTTACAAACGTTCATATGCTTTCGTGACGTCCAATGGTATTCAGACATTCCGCGAGACTTTTCCCGCGTCAACCGCAAACGAAAAAGCTTGGAATGTTTCGAATACACAAAATCTACTGCACCTAGGTTACACTTCCGTTCTAATTCAGATCCAAATTTACTATGGAAAAACGCCCTGTAAAAACAAAAAAAAAAACCCGCTGCATTTCAAAACGCTGAATATTTTGAGGAAATAATTATCGATTTCAAAATAATTTTTTTCGATCTACAAAAAGATTTTAAGCTCAACCATATGCAGTAAGCAGTTTTTATTTTTTCAGGCAAAAAAAAAACCTCCACCAAAACACGCTGAATTTACTATAGACGTGTTTCTCTACGTTTTATTACTCTTTTCTACATTTTATACGTCCTTTTGATAATACGTTAATGAGCAAATTGTATTATTTTTGTTTGTTTTGTCCTGAACCAACACAATCCTTATCTGCCGCCTCGATGCACTGCAGTTAAAACAATTTAATGCCTTAAAGTATTTCCAGATATGAATGTTGATTTGCCGGCAAGTTCTCACTCTTTATACTCGTTTGGTGTTGCCGCGGTCATCGCGACAATAACAAAAAGGGGAGCAAGTGAAAGAGAAAAATTTATTGTAGTATAATAAACGAAATTTATTATTGTTCTGAGATCAATATTTTTGTTTCTTTGTTTGCTGTTTGTTTGAATGTTGTTTAACGCCACATTTAGCAATTTTTCAGCTACAGTTATATCATGGCGTCCAGTTTTAATTGGATGTGGAAGCCGGAGTACCCGGAGAAAACCACCGACTTCGGTAGGACACTGACAATCCTTGTCAAGTAAGACTGGAGTCAAGCCCACCCTGACTACATTGAGACTCGAACCCGTAATCTCAGCGTCTGACAGACCACGTGATCAATAGTAGACTACAGTAACCACCCGGCCACCGAGGCCCTCAATATTTTTCAATGAGACTTATCAGACTGATTACCAAACACACTGTAAACTCAGTTATTAGCATGTCTTTCCATAAAAAATTATCCCGACCCCAAATGCCTCTGATCGCAATTAAGAGATCAAAATCCCAGCACTAAATTACAACGCCATGGCTGAAGGAAAACTCACCAACCAAACAGGGCAACAAACACTCAAAACATACAGCAAAGCAACACCAACAAATATCAGTGTTCCAGAAGTGTTCGTATAGAAAGCAACACCAACCAATATCAGGTGTTCCAGAAGTGTTCGCATAGAAAGCAACACCAATATTAGTTGTTCAAGATAATCCAGATCAGTGGCGCATCCAGGGGGGGGGCGTAAGGGGCCTAACCCCCCACTTTAAAAAAACAGGAAAGGTAAAAAAAGAGAACATGGAGGGTAACAATCAGCGCCAAAGTCAAAAATGTAATCCCCGCTTATTATATCTCTGTTGTATACTGTAACAAATAAAGGTTACTGAACACTATAAAAACCTTGTATTAAATTTTAAGGCTTGGAAATTGCGAGAATGCAGGATTTTGCACCATTTTATCGAGAGCTGCCGTAAATGCGCCTCTGCGAAGCGCTGGAGGACCATTTGGTGGCCCTCCTTTTCCGATATCCCCCTTTAATGCGCCGCCCCCCCCCCCCCCGTTTCGAAAATCCTGTATCTGCCCCTGCAGATTCACTAGTTACAAAGTGACAAGAGAAGATATGGTTGAACCATATCGGGGAAACTCAATTAAAGTAAATGGAGGATTAAAACAGAGGGAGCGAACGCGGACTCAGAACCCCTGACTTGGGAGGATGAAATTAGTAGGGAAAAGAAATTTCTCAATAATAAAAAGACACAAAAGATATAGATTTTTATTTAATTCAAGATTTAAAAAATTTTGATGTTAAGATATTTTAACGAAGCAAGTTATATATATAATAATACAACAGAAAAAAATTCAGTTACGTTCGAATAAAGGTCATCAACAGTTTATATTGTTGAAAATAATTGTAGAAGTTAATAATCTCATCAATTGTTTTGCAAAATAAGACTCTTCTTCGAATTGTTTTTTTTTATATTTTAAATTCTGAAAATTTTATAAAGTCTTAGCAATTAATGTTTATGCACATGAATGCTAGTTTGACGTTTAAAATACATTTAATTGCAAATCTTTTGAAACAATTTTAATTACAGTAAAATTAAATCAATAAAAATTGTAACTTGTCGGTATGTTTTCTTTGATTTTCCGAGGACGCGATAACTGCCGATCTTACATTCACATTTTCCCCCACAGAACCACTTGACTATGGTCAATGTATTTTTATGGGTAAACATATATATATGTCCGTCGAAAACTTTGCTTTTTTTTATTACAGTACTCTTCTCAAAGTTGAGATATTATAATCAAGATGATTATTTCTTGCCTTTCACAATCGTCTATATTTGCATCCCTTTACAGCATATGATAAAATTTTAAATAAAACAAATTGAAAAAACAACTTTTAAACCAAATGGGATACACCTATACCATTTAAATCGAACATCTCTGGATATGGGTTTATCGCATATCTTTTCTTGTTATACAGATGAGAGCAGATTTAATGTGCATTTATGATAATAGTACGAAATAGTACGAAATGTTTATTTGTTCAACACATTTACAACACGTGATTTACAATAAATGGTTATGACACATAATCACGTGCACATAATGTAATTAATACAACAACTAGCCAGCTTGATCGCGTACGAATATATGAACAGAATTATATTTTTATTCAAATGCAAAGAACAAAATTATTACATTTCGCACTACAAAACATACTGTTTTTCACCTGAAAAATAGTCAAAACAATATTACAGATAGAAAGTACTTATTTCGGTAAATGCAAACATCGAACTATATTATCGCGCAATAGCTCAGTAAACCGTACCTGAAATTAGTTATAACGCCACGTGTGAGCCAATGCAATGATTTGAGTTATGAAAATAGTCAAAATCGGTGTGACGTCATTCTAGACTGTGTGGCAGATGACAGTAAGTCAATTTATATTGCCGACCAATTTACGATTTGACTGTCAGAAATCCATCCTTTAGTCGATGTTTACAAAAATTGTAGTCGTAATTAAATAGTCAAAATCGGTGTGACGTCATTCTAGACTGTGTGGCAGATGACAGTAAGTCAATTTATATTGCCGACCAATTTACGATTTGACTGTCAGAAATCCATCCTTTAGTCGATGTTTACAAAAATTGTAGTCGTAATTAAAATAAAAATTTCATTGCGGAGATATACAAAAGGTGGTGGTGGTAAATGTACCATCATCTGTATATTAAGAATTAACTAGGTTACCTCGCTTTGAACGAAATGGGGGAATCTAGTAACATAATAATAAAACAATAATTCGAAAGATCTTTACTGGGTAAATAATTCTTCATGGCTCCTTATTGTAAGGAAAAAATGTATAGTTTCTACGTTTATTGACATTAAAATAAAACAAAACTTAATAAATGAGAGTTTCCAATCATTGGTCGTGCGTGCGGACATAACTACAAAATCAAACATGTTTCTTAAATGTAATATAATGATTTACCTTTTGAAACATTCACAACACGTGTATATCTTTAAATGTCTGACAGGGAGACTTTTCCGTAATGCTATAAATCTGAAGAATAATAATTATACATAACAGAGTTTTAACGTAATAAATCAAGGAAAGTAGTGTGCTGTAAAAGAAACATAACGTAACGTAAATTATTTGACACGGTTTGTAACGTAATAAAAGTAAATTACATGACAGGGTTTGTAACGTAATAAAAATAAATTACATGACAGGGTTTGTAACGTAATCAAAGTAAATTACGTGACAGGGTTTGTAAAGTAATCAAAGTAAATTACATGAAAGGGTTTGTAACGTTATCAAAGTAAATTACCTGACCGGGTATGTAACGTAATCAAAGTAAATTACCTGACAGGTTTCGTAACGTTATTAAAGTAAATTACCTGACCGGGTTTGTAACGTAATCAAAGTAAATTACCTGACAGGTTTCGTAACGTTATTAAAGTAAATTACCTGACCGGGTTTGTAACGTAATCAAAGTAAATTACCTGACAGGTTTTTAACGTAATTAAAGTAAATTACCTGACAGGGTTTGTAACGTAATAAAAGTAAATTACATGACCGGGTTTGTAACGTAATCAAAGTAAACTACGTGACAGGGTTTGTAACGTAATCAAAGTAAATTACCTGACCGGGTTTGTAACGTAATCAAAGTAAATTACCTGACAGGTTTCGTAACGTTATTAAAGTAAATTACCTGACCGGGTTTGTAACGTAATCAAAGTAAATTACCTGACAGGTTTCGTAACGTTATTAAAGTAAATTACCTGACCGGGTTTGTAACGTAATCAAAGTAAATTACCTGACAGGTTTTTAACGTAATTAAAGTAAATTACCTGACAGGGTTTGTAACGTAATAAAAGTAAATTACTTGACCGGGTTTGTAACGTAATCAAAGTAAACTACGTGACAGGGTTTGTAACGTAATCAAAGTAAATTACATGACAGGGTTTGTAACGTTATCAAAGTAAATTACCTGACAGGGTTTGGAACGTAATTAAAGTAAATTCTCTGACATGGTTTGGAACGTACTTAAAGTAAATTCCCTGACACAGTTTGGAACGTTATTAAAATAAATTTACCTGACAGGGTTTGTAACGTAATCAAAGTAAAATACTTGACAAGGTTTGTAACGTAATCAAAGTAAATTACATGACAGGGTTTATAACGTAATAAAAGTAAATTTCGTGACAGGGTTTGTAATGTAATCAAACTAAATTACATGGACAGGGTTTGTAACGTTATAAAAGTAAATTACCTGACAGGGTTTGGAACGTAATTAAAGTAAATTCTCTGACATGGTTTGGAACGTACTTAAAGTAAATTCCCTGACAGAGTTTGGAACGTTATTAAAATAAATTTACCTGACAAGGTTTGTAACGTAATAAAAGTAAATTACCTGACATGGTTTGTAACGTAATCAAAGTAAATTACCTAACAGGGTTTGTACCGTAATCAAAGTAAATTACATGACAGGGTTTGTAACGTAATCAAAGTAAATTAACTGACAGGGTTTAAAACGTAATCAAAGTAAATTAACTGACAGGGTTTGTAGTAATCACTACATGTACTCTTTATTGTTTGGTGCTGTTATATCACATTAGCCGAATAAAGGTAGAACAATCTTATAAAACGATTATTATTTTAATCAAACAGTTCATTTGTCCAACATTAAATACTTTTGGCACAATTCCACCCTTTTTCCTGCACACTTACATAGATATATATAAATATATACAAAGCGAAATAAAAAAATGTTGAAGATCTAAATCACCTACTTTAAAAATCTGTCAAAGGCCATCTACCCCTAGGTAATAGAAGAACATTAGAATTTCAAATTTTCCAAGAGGAGGGAGTAAGGGTTTTTTAAACAGGACTGTATCAGTGCATGGATTAAATAAAAAAAAATGTTGAAGATCTAAATCACCTACTTTAAAAATCTGTCAAAGGCCATCTACCCCTAGGTAATAGAAGAACATTAGAATTTCAAATTTTCCAAGAGGAGGGAGTAAGGGTTTTTTTAAACAGGACTGTATCAGTGCATGGATAAAATATATTTTTTTGTTATAGTCCAAGCGTAACTATCGAGCTGGCGTTTCACTCTCGAACTAACATATTAATTAGATTACAGAATGAAAAATTAAAAATCATTTAACCAAGGCATCCCGTTCTAAGGATTTTAATGTTTAAGAAAGATAAATCCTGGTTTAAGATAACTAACTTATTCCTCCGTAAATGGCCGATTTTGGGTGGAGACAACTGAGTAGAGATAATTCAACGCGCCTATTTAAGATAAAATAACGCGTCGAGTTCAGATACGTTAACGCGCACTCTACTCGCTGCGGCATCCAATAAAAAATGTTGTCATTCCGTTTGTCTACGTTAAAATGAATATTTTGTGAATGAAAAGTGACCGTCCAACTCGCTACTCTCGCAAAATCTTAGGTCGCAAGAGCCTATAAATCTTGTAGGGTACGTAATATTTTTTTCCTGTTTCCAGCGATTTTTCCGGAACAACCGGTATGCCTGCTCCCAAGCAACCACCGTTGCTAATGATTTTTCGGACCGACACTGTGCACGCTACCAACATTCCACTGCTGCGTTTCCTTCCCCTCTTTTGTTCTTCCCATTTTGTCAATAATAAATCACGTATTTGATTGTACTCTTGTGTGTTGATCACATTACATAACCATTATACTGGCGTGGTGCCAACGAGACTACGTCCCACGCTCGATTAGAACTTGTGTAAGTCATCCCGTAATAGATTTATCACCGTGAATGCAAGTGTATTAAAAACACTGACAATGGCAAATTCTATAAAACCGCATTTAAGTTTTTTGTAAAATAAAAATGATAGAATTTCATTATATATTCTCTTTAAATTGTGAAACATTAAAAAAAAATCTCACAAAAAATAATTTTCAATATAAAACAGCAACCGTTACGATATCGAGTGCATTTTCGCAAGTGACAAAGAATAGCACCTACACGCACCAAAATAATAGTGCCTTACCAAACACGAAATTGTAAGCTCGTTTGAAAACTGGCGTCAAAAACTTATCTACACCCTCTCACTAGATTAAAACTTTGCTCCATTTCTCGTGGGGGAACCTAAAAGACCAAAACTACACCCCAAGGAGGCTGTGTGAATGAAGTAACTGAAGCCGACAGAAAAACACGCGAGCAAAAGGTCAACTTTCTCGAGTTGATGTTAGGACAGCATGTCGAATTTTTGTTCCGTAATATCCAGAAACACTATTGTTAAAAACTCGACCTCAGTTGATGAAATTTGGCAAACCATTCGTCTTCACTGTTGTTTTCAAATTACTGGTGGACATTTTATTGACTTTGATTCAATCCGATACGATCCTGAAGAGACCTGAAGATTTGTTTCAAAGACTCACCGCATTCATCGATCGCGTGTTTCGTCAGGATATGGGCATAAACCACCATGACGAATCAATAACAGACGAAGATGAGGAGATATTTCCAACGCTCGAAAATCTAGTTGTTTTAACATTGCGCAGACTTATGAACCCTGACCTGCCTAAAATTGTCAAACAGAGATATGGTACCGAATTAAGAACAAGAACGTTAGCCTCCAAAAAACCTAAAATTTCGCAAGTACTGGGCTCACTTTTAGAAGCGTTGCGTTCTGCAGAGGATGCCAAAGCCATGAGAACAGCCGTCAGAAATTTCCCACGACAAAAACGGCAGTCAAGTCCACCTTGGTCTAAATCCAACCAAAAGTCCTGTCTGCAAGACGTCCTGATCGTCACTTTCTTAGTAAGTGTACTTATTTGCCACAACAAGACCGATAGTTTTTGGCAAAGGGCCCGCACTCCACTCATTGATGATATTACTCTTGATGATTCTGACCTACACTACCCTGAAGAGGAGTCTCAGCAAGAATCGGTATCTACTGACCGTGTTCAAGATAGACAGCCTCCTTACCTCGACATTAACTGTAGCCATATTCCGATTCGTCTTACAGTTGACAGTGGTGCCACCAGTAATATGAACTGCAGCACAATTGAATGCGAAATTACTGCAAGCTCTCAGTTTGCCCATCAAGCTGATGGTTCCTCTTCTTTAAACATTGTCGTCGAAACGAGAATAACCTTTACACGTGATTATCATAAATTGTATTTCGAACACTTGGATACCGATTTGTTAGCTGGTATTCCATTTATGGTGTTAAATAACGTTGCCACAATACCAGCTCATCGTCAGGAGTCTATCTGAAATGACCTCATGTACTACTTCGGCTCGCCAAGCATCGAATCCCGCTATCCGTCGTGCTCACGTCGCACGAGCACCATCAACCTCAACTACACTCTGGCCCGAAGATTTATTGATGTCATGTTACCTACAGAGATGAGCTTCCTAGACAAGATATTTTCGGTCGAGCCACACCAGGGACTCGGACAACAACTCTTGGCCTCAGCCGTTTTTAGTTGGCTGAAATTTGCGCATACCGAATATATCAAATGAAACAATGCTTCCTAAAAAAAAATTAAAACTATTTTTATCAAGTGCGTGCTAATCAACTATGGATTGTCCTTTACAGAAAAAGTCTGAACCAAAAGCTCTACCCAACTTAAACAATGCAAACATGACAAAGTCAGCGCATTCCGATCAAGTCCGTGTTGACCCAGATGACTTACTTTCAACAGGTATAAGAGATAAATTTAAATCGCTTCTTGCAAACTATGATGACGTTTTCAATCAGAACTTTAAAGTTTATAATGGTGCAGTCGGTCTATTGGAAGCGAAAGTGAACATGGGTTCTGTACCGCCTCCTTAGCGCAAAGGACGATTACCAATATGCTAAATCCTTGTTATCTAGTCTTCAAGACAAATTTGACGAACTGGAACAAATTAGTGTTTTCAAGCGTCCCGAGCAGCTGGGTATTACCACCGAGTATTTGAACCCGTCCTTTCTTGGAAAACAAAATTGCTGAACGTACATAAACTCGTACGCCGAGAAACGGAGTTGATACACCAAAGTATTTCACGGAGTCTGTTGACAGTGGAATTTGGTAAAAGGGATTTAGTCAAGTCGGTAATAACTATGTGCTTCCAATGCGCAATTTGCCTGAGAATTGAATCGACTTTAGGCATCAATGACAGTTGAGGTTTGCTATATCTACCAATATCTGCAAAGGCTGTGACGAATCGAAAAGTACCATTCGTTTATTTACATTGGAATGCCTGGCTCTGAGACAGCGCTTGAAGAAATCCCGTGTAGAGTATTAGGACACCTAGTTCAAGATGGCACTGTTGCTACAATCACAGATGATCTGTATTGTGGCGGAAATACTCCAGAGGAGCTTCTATCAATTTCAACGTGTTTTGGAAGCGTTTCATTCATGCAGCCTCAACTTATAAGCTACTAAGACTGTTATCGCACCTGAACAATCATCAATTCTGGGCTGGATATAGGACTGGGGAGTATACGTGCTGGTACTCATCCTATTTCGACGCTCTCTACCTGCCAACCGCCTTAAACTGTCACCGCTATGCGCTCATTCATAGGCGCATACAAACACATCCGAAATACTGTCTCCTTTAGAGTCAGTCTTAGCTGGAGGTGAATCAAACGACTCTGATGTTTGGACTAACGATCTAGTAAGTGCCTTTTATAATGCTCATATGGCCTTATCTACCAATCGCTCAATAACACTAGTTCGTCCGTCTAATCAACTATGGATTGTTACGGACGGTGCTTCGAAAAGCAAAGGTTTTGGGGCTACTCTTTATGTCAATACGAACGATAAGCTTCATGAAGCTGGGTTTTTTTAAGCGCAAGACTCCGTCAAAACAAGAATCATTGGTTACCATGTGAAATTGAGGCGTTATCAATCACTGCCT
Source organism: Limnoperna fortunei (assembly GCA_944474755.1). Classification (NCBI taxonomy): domain Eukaryota; kingdom Metazoa; phylum Mollusca; class Bivalvia; order Mytilida; family Modiolidae; genus Limnoperna; species Limnoperna fortunei. Next base: position 42,653,140 of record OX104112.1, read on the forward strand.
CAATAAAACATTTCAGGTCGTACATTATGCAATCGTCCACATACACATGTATACTTACCGACAGTAAGCCATTCGTTCCAGCTTTTGAAAAGTTTTGCAGAGGAGAGTTTTCATCAAGCCCACGTATCTCAACATTTCTGTCTACCGCAAGTCGCTTCCAGGTTTCCATTCGTCATGTTTCTGGAGCAGCAATCTTAACGTCTGATTTTGCAAGCCGAAATGCACAGTGTTTTCGAACCAAAACTGTCAAATGTGGACTTTTAAAAGCCATTAGGAAGAATCTGTAGTGCGTCGTATTACTACTGAAGATGCCCTAAATGGAACCGTTAAATGTCCGTTTACACTTGATCTGCTTGGTTGTCCATTCAATCGGAGTGTGCTGATCTCCGTCGTACTGTTGCTCGTCTTCGTCAAGGAACAAGACCTTCAAAAAACTTACAAATGTAAGATATAAAGCGATACTTAAACATAGTCTCACTCTCTAGAGACGGACTCATTATTGTTAAAAAGAACCTGCCGTTTATGGAAAGTCAGGAATGTATTGTTGTTCTCCGAAAAGTTCTAGATGGACTTTTGACCTCTATACATGTAAAGTTGGGACTCCCTTGCATCAGCCAATTAAAATCCGTCGTACAGAGATATTTTTATGCTTTAAATATTGATATTGTCACTAAAACATGCCATAAGTGTGCATCTCTGGCAGATACCAAAAGTGAGCAAAGCTCCGAGGATCCACCGGAAACGTTTAGAGTATCTTTTGCTGTCTATGTCATGAAAAGCGAACGTCAACTTGTTTTAGTAGTCCTTTACATTCACAAAGTTTTTAGAAAATGAGCGTCATCATGACCTCCGTGAATCTGTCATACAATTATTGGCAGAGGTTCACCCGCATGGTGATCCGTGCGCTGTGATTAGAAACGATCCAGCTCGAGGGTTCAAATCATTGGCAAATGACCAATTGTTAGCTCGACGCCGAAAAGCTATATATATATATATATATATATATATATATATATATATATATATAGCTTGGACGTTGTCGCGTGAGATATGCAAGTCCTGTGAAAATTACAAGCACGCATGTGCAATATATTATTTCTTTAAAAGTCACATCCGCCGTGAGAAATACAAGTTTGACTGCTTTCTCTTCAAAATTTCCGGTTTTAAAGGTATATTAGAGAAGGGGGTAAACAAATTATTGTGGTTCTGTCAACACAGAATAATAATAAGAAAATTGAATATGTTTATTATATGACCAATTTATACTTTTTATTTCAAACAGATAATTTTAAGTAAAGTTATTAAACGTAAACAATTAACACCCCGTGGATATATGATCATATATGTAATTTATGTGATCATATTATTTAATTAAAGGATACAATTGTTATATTATATGATATTAAAGTTGAGTAAAAATTGCATTTCAACTAAAATGAATATTTTAAACAACATGAAATGTAAATGACCAGGTCAACCAACAATATTTCAGGTGCCCATTATACGCAATCAGTGCCTTTGCTTGAACAGACTTGCAATTCTCATGGCTCTTAAGTACTTACTTCAACATCTAGGTCAACCAACAATATTTCAGTAGTCTACTTTAGGCAATCAGATCCTCGATTTGACCAGATTTGCAATTCTCATGGCTGTAAAAGTACTTTATTTAAATTTAGATAAACCTAAATAATTATTTCAACATTTAACTTTGACCTTTACCTTGTGACCTTTTTCAAGGTAAATTTTAATGATGACCATTACAACTTTACGTCTCTATCACATCTGGTTCAAAAGTAAACATGGTACAAAATAAACTTGCAATAAAAAGGGTTGGAGAATTCATATAAGGAGGAAAAATCTTTGTGCGATATATCACAACTCTGCGTCAACTCTCGTAAATGCAAGATGGTTGATATATAGTGTTTACATTATAAGTATATAAATATTTTACTATGCATTATTACTTACAAAAACGACAAGCGTAATTTATATAGACATTATTATATTGCTATTTCTACTTTACACAACATCAAACTTTTGTTACGCCAAAGTAATTCCTAAAACTACGTTTAACTATTTATTCCTTTACATAAAAATGTTCTTTTATTTATGTAATGAAATAATGACTTGTTTTATTTTTACTAAAATGTGCACAGTTGCATTTTTATAGCAGACTTGCGTTTCTCACAACCTTGTAACTCTCACGATGCCCAACGTGAGAGTTACAAGTTTTACCGGATACCGGAAGCGGAACTTGCAATTTTCACGGGACTTGCAGATCTCACGCGACAACGTGCCAAAAATCTCAACAAAAATCCCGTCACTGAAAAGGCTATACAGGAACTGGAGGGTGAAATTCTTCGTGCAAACTCTGACCGTGAAATACTGACTCCCATGAATCTCGCGATAGTAACCGCTCGTCTAAATACTCGGCTTCGCAAAAGAGGTTTAAATTCCAGAGAAATGTGGATGCATAGTGATCACTTCTCAAAAAGACAAATTCCTGTAGAGAATCAGAAATTAATCTCATCTCAACAAATTCAAAGATCGACGAATCATTAACAAAGTGAAAAAAGCAAAATGTCGGTCAAATCAAACTCCGGTTACTCCAGATTAAGTATGCGATGTTGTTTATCTTCAAAAAGACCTTTACAAAACAAATGCTCGAGAAAGGTACATTGTAGTGACCTTGGAGTTTCCATGGTGTAATATTCGTAAATTTATTGGTAACTAGCTCAGGAACAACTCTTATCGCGTTAAGTATTCCGAAATCTACAAAGTCGAAGCGCCTACGAAAGAACCCTCGATTGATTTCGACTCTGACGAAGAAAGCGAGAGGAATAAACGAGAGATGCTGACTATGGGAGGGTCTAAAACGTGGAAGTGGAAAAGCCGGAAGTATAAAAACACATATATTTTTGTTCATAACTTTTTAACGGCTTGACATAAACTAAAAATTAAAAGTGCCTCTGGGAGATATTTCAAAGATCTTTATGATGATATATAGTTTATTGCAAATAATTTTTAATAAAATACCTAAAAGTTGACCGGAAGTGAAATTTGTGAGAGTGTCACTACATCAAATTTTCACATTGGAACCAAGATTTCTCCTAAATGCTTCACCCCGGTCAAAAAACTATTACTGTTTGGCCCAGATAATTCATTTAGCTTTAAAATGATGTATAGTTTATAAGAAACAAATGAAAGGAAAGTATAGAAAAGACTGCCGGAAGCAAGTGCGGTAGCAAAAGCAAAAGTTCGATATTTCAACTTTGAACTATAATATCTCAAATACCTCATAACCCGGTCACAATTTGAATAAGGCCTCGTGTTCCCCTCAGCTTTAGCTATAAAATGATATATAACTTTTAAATTTTGGTCAACGACAAAGTATGTAAAAGTTGACCGGAAGTGATCCTTGTCGAGGAAAAATTCATCAAACTTAACAGATTTCTCCTAATTAAAGTGTTTACACAGGTAAAATTGATTGGTATCGTATAATCAAATTACCATATGGGTTATAATTAACGTTATATATGAAATGAATTATGTGCACTGCCTTTAGCCTACCATAATGTATATGGCGTTTCCCCATTCGAACCAACTGGGAGGTAGCACTGTGTGTCGAGTGATTTTATTTTTTTAATTTTTTTTTTTATAATAAATATTTTAGTTTTTATTTTTACACACAAAATTATTGTTAAATATATGAACTGTTAACTTTTCTATTTTAATACAATAACCTACCCATTGCTGCTGATCACGAGAATTATTTTCTACAAATTGAATATTTTCATTTTCTGTTATATTTTTTCTTCAATTTTACGTTTTTTACAGGAAGCGATTTTTCATCAGGGAGTTTAGTGGGTATACCTTCCTTTGAATCTTCTATAATAATTTTATTTTCTTCCATTATATCACTTAAATCTATTTTTTTTTTTAGACTTCGGAGTTGAAATTTCTGTTAACTTTTTAGTTGAAGGTGTTTTAATTAAATTTTCTTTGTTTGGAGTATTTAAAGCTGTTAAAGAATCAGGGGCCGGCTCAATTTCAATGTCATAATCATTAACACTTGGTTGTTTTCTACCTGACTTTTTATCAATTTTTTTTCTTAATATTTTTCTATATTGCTCTTAAACTAATAATTTTATTCATTTGAATTGGTTGTAAACCTATGCTTAATTTTGCTGCTAAAATATGACAACAGGTAGATGTTGCCTCCTACTGGCAAGTCTCTTTTGGAAATAGAGTGACACAATATTTAGCTTTTCTGCCTTGAACAATAAAAGCCCCTTGCTGTGGAACTAATGTTATTAAAGTATAGTCAACAATAAACCGTACCAAACTTTGTTGACTAGAATCAGAATTAAAGACAGGTAGTTCAACCACAGGTGTTTTTTCTACAATTATGTCATCCGTAATTAAAGGATTATCATTTTGACACCTAATTCATTTGTTATTTCGGCATGTTCATCTGTTTGTTTAATAATCTTTAATGTTTCAGACGTGTCATCTTGCAAATTATTTTCTAAAGATAAAGGTTTTTCATTTTTTAAATATTCTATAACATCATCTGGACAAACAATTTTTTTTGGTAGAATCATATCTGAAGGGGATATAAAAGCCCTACGAAACTCTGATTTTAAATGATAATTTCCCAAACCTGAACGGCCTCTTAAAATTTCAAAATTTTCAAAATTTTGTATGTAATAAAACCCCAAAACCAAAAGATCTACCGCTAACTCTTTCCAATCAATTTCTCTTTTTAAAACAGCATTCATGCTTTCTGAAAGAGTATTTGTTATACCTGAATAAGGGTCGAACATGCCTGGATATTTATCTATGATCCATTTTCCTGAATGATTTTGAATTGCCGATTTAACAAATTTAGTATAATGTTCAAGTACTATAGGAGACCAATTAGCAGTTAAATTTGATTCTATTTCCAAAAATTGTTCTTCACTGTCTGCCTTTAACATTGAACTTGAAGTGGTCAACGTGAACTTTTTATACCGTCCGACTGAACTTTACTGTTTAGCCAAAATTTAAAATCTTCCTTTAAAAAGACATTATGTACCTAAAATAGCAATAAAACGAAAAAAGTCAATTTAAGAAACAAGTTAAGTCAAACAAAAACGTAGCACTAGTCATTGGCACTATATAATTGTGTTTACATACACCAAGCTAAATGATCAAAGTATATTAAACAATATCGCATGTTTTAGAATAAAAGGTGTTTATTTGGATATTAAGTTCGGCCATTGATGTCCCTTTAGTGTCCCAATACAAACAAAATATATCTATTGTTATAAGATTAATAACATTTATTATAACTTAATTTCTCTCTATTATCATATATGACGTTAATTATAACGCATATGGTAATTTAATTATACGATACCAATCAATATAATATTGAATATTACCTGTGTAAACACTTTAATTAGGAGAAATCTGATAAGTTTGATGAATTTTTCCTCGACAAGGATCACTTCCGGTCAACTTTTACATACTTTGTCGTTGACCAAAATTTAAAAGTTATATATCATTTTATAGCTAATGCTGATGGGAACACGAGGCCCTATTCAAATTGTGACCGGGTTATGAGGTCTTTGAGATATTATAGTTCAAAGTTGAAAATTCGAACTTTTGCTTTTGCAACCATACTTGCTTCCGGCGGTCTTTTCTATACTTTCCTTTCATTTATTTCTTATAAACTATACATCATTTTAAAGCTAAATGAATTATCTGGGCCAAACACTAATAGTTTTTTGACCGGGGTGAAGCATTTAGGAGAAATCTTGGTTCCAATGTGAAAATTTGATGTAGTGACACTCGCACAAATTTCACTTCCGGTCAACTTTTAGGTACTATATTAAAAATTATTTGCAATAAACTATATATCATCATAAAGATCTTTGAAATATCTCCCAGAGGCACTTTTAATTTTTAGTTTATGTCAAACCGTTAAAAAGTTATGAACAAAAATATATGTGTTTTTATACTTACGGCTTTTCCACTTCCGCGTTTTAGACCCTCCCGCTGACTATCCACCCGTCACACCAGATACCCCGCTAGAAATATCGATTCCACCTCCGAAACCTATTTTCAGTACAATGACTATAATCCAGAACTGGTGGGGTATGATTCTCAGGAGGTAAATACTTACAATTACTCTGATTCCGAAGCGAATTATGATGTTTCACATTTTGCGAAGCCCAATGTATCTAGTCGTCCCTCCCGTAAGCGGTACCTACCTAAGAAGTTGGATGACTATGTTTTGTACTATGGTGAATTGTGCATTTCGGGGCATAATATATTTCATTCCAAAAAACATGAGGGCAGTATACCCTGTAACGGTTTTCAACAAGTATTATTCAGACAGAATATGAATGTGTTTCACTTGATGCAGGGCATAATAATCCCCGGGGATGGGGCGGTCTACCCTATGATGGTTTTATGCTTTGGAGGAAAAAGGAAAATGATAGCGCCAGACTGTGTTATGTACATTCGGAACTTCCTCCGTGTTTAGGCTAAATTATTTTTCCCTCCCATCTTTTGTTCTTCCCTTTTCGTCAAAAATAAATCACGTATTTGATTGTACTCTTGTGTGTTGATCTACATGACCATTATACTGGCGTATTGTAATTGCTGTAAACATACGCAGCGCATACACATTTGATTACAACAGGATATACTTGTTGCTATTTCGAGTTTTATTATCTTTCCGATTTTAATATTGAAAACAGAAAAAACAAACTTATAAAAGAAATTTAGATTGTCTGATCATATCCTTGAAATCAAGAAATGGAGATATTAATAGGTTCCCCGGAAGCTACGTATTTGTAACGCGATACATTACCAGACGAATATCAAAACTTACAATAATTTTGTTAAAGCACGCATCTGTATGTTAACACATAACTTTAACATCAGAATTCAATGTTTTCCTGTCGTGTAATTATAACTTTATCAACGTCACGTTTAGGGTCATTATTAGCATATATTGTTTCCAAGGACCCACAAAGTCGTTAGATATATTTATTTATACAGTACACTTTATGTAATCAAGTTTACCAGTTACTTGTCTAGGTTTTCTTTAGAATTCCTTAACCAACAGAAAAAGTAAACTTGTATATTGTCATGAAAAGCGGATGGTGAGTAGATCAGTGTACTCCAAACGTCAACTCTCTCTTCTTGTGCTGAATACTGCCTATGTACCTCTGCTGATACCTTACTCCAGATCTTGGGATTACCACGATTTACTTGATCGAGGTATTTGATTTACTGTTCTGTTGTCTTCATTACGCCGAAACTGTTCTGTTGTCTTCATTAAAGAAATTTATGGAAGACAATCAAGCATTTATAGCCAAGTACGTGTTAACTGTCTCTCAAATGAGTGTCGTAGAGACTGTGTAGTATAATTCTTTTCCGCACTTGACTTTCCTTGGATTGACTGCCAGCGACGCGATGGTTGTGTTGCAACGAGGGGGAACTGATTACGCTACCGGAACACTCAAATTTACTACCATTTATGTTTGGAATTCATGTCGCGGTCTTTCGTTTGTCTTTTATTTTGTTCTGTGTTTGATACTTTTGTATTAGTGTTTTAGACAGAGAATGCCTTTGGTATTTCTGCGCTCTTTCCAAGTTCAATAGTGTCTTTTTAAGTCCCAAAATTGACTTATATTAGATTAAATGAAAACATGATGCAGGAAACTCTTAAACCTCACACACACTATATCAAAACTTGTCCAACTTACAAAATAAAGAAAAAATCAATATCATCCTATCGGAGGTCTGACCGTTGCCACAAAAACTAGGTATAACGAGATTTAAATTGTGTTTATTCACAATTGTACAATAACAGTATAGTTATCAGAAAAAACATACAAATAAAACAAGTTCATTTTCATGTCAATATGAAAATGACAGAGTTTACATTACAATAATTTCTAGCTGCAGGTAATAAATGGCACATACAACCGTCACTGGCTGTATCTCAACATAAAATTGTTGAAACCCGGTTATTTATTTTTTTTTCTGGCATCAATGACCAGTGAATTACTGGTCAGTTGTTTCAATGGTTATGATATGTGATATTGTGTCTATGGTCATGATTGCTGAATATATTGTGTCAATTGTGTTGATGGTCATGATTAGTAATTTTATTGTGTAAATGGTTATGATTGGTGTCGATGGTCATGATTGATGTTTTAATTGTGTCAATGGTTATGATTGGCAATTAGTTTTTGGGTCAACGGTAATGATAGACGATTCACCTTTAATGCCCAAGCATTTGTATATTACAAAAATATAATTATTTTCTCGTTTCTTGGAAACGGAATAAACCTAGTTCGAGTTCGAAGTTTAAGGCAAATTTATAATTTTAAGTGTTATATAGTAAAAGTTCTAAAAATGCAATTTACATAAAATAATTAAGGCGAATTAAAAATTACTTAATTCAATTTTGCTTTCATAACATAATCACTTCATACATGTGTAGTTCATGTATGTATATCCGAATGGCACGAACATTAATACAAAAAAATATTGATGCAGCAGTATTGAGCATAAAAATATAATCCATGTTTATCAAACGCCGTGCATGCCGTAACAACATTATCCCCTATTATAACATTACTCAAGGTCATAAGAACATTTAGGACAATATTAACATGATGCTCTTTATACATTATCTAGAGTATGCAACAACTTGTTATAACGGCGGCTTTAAATAAAATATTAATTCATAGTTCAGTAGTTTCTCTAGGCTGCTTAAATGCTGGCTGGCAAAAAAACGGCATTGTACCCTCAGTTCAATATAAAATGAACACACTACTGGCTCTTTTCAAGTTCTGTAATTGGTGGAACTACCAGAAGTATTTTCTGTATAAACCAGGTCACTTTATCTACAAAAAGGAAGAAATATACAAAACTATTTATCAGCTCTGTATAAGTATGAATAAAAAAGGCAATAAACAATGCACGGGGTTGTTGGTCCTTTAGAACAATACTGCAATTTGTCTACATCTGATATTTTTTTTAATTTCTCTGTAAACCATAAGACTAGATGGACTTAATTGTACTTGATACCCATATGCTAGTTTTTTTTAAATTTTTTAACCATAATTTCAACTACATTCTCATTCACCCTTATGATGTTCAATAATATATCACTCAATATAACGTTTACAGAAAAACGGGCATGATCTTATCATTGAAATTATTTTGATGTTCAGTAGAGTTTAACCCATTCTACCAGTAATGAATAAGACTAGTTCATTATTGTAGTATTTTTTGGTAACAAACAGTGATGGCTAAAGAATACAATACTTGAATGAAAGAATGTGGCAGTCCTGTTAGATTAATTTCATTTATTTCATTCTTAAAAAGTATTAAATATCGTCCCATTAAGTATATATTCTTGTCACATTTTAAATGTTCTTACCTACATACGGAATCCTAAATTTGAAGTAAACAAGTGAGAAATATAGAAAAAGTCCAATTGCCATGAAGAGCAGCACGTATGTATACTCTGGTTTAGGTAAATATATTAACGGTACAAAGACTAGATATGTTGAATAACAGATCACAAGAATCGGGACGATAAGTGGCACCTGAAAAGACAAGTATGTTGTATTTATAAGCAATAGGTTAAAGTATATATTTTGCCATAACATTGTTGACATTGGTATGGTATTTTTCAAAAGGAATGATATTTTGCTACTATATAATAATATATACATTTCTGCAGGATTAAATGTGTAGTTTTAGTTTAATAGAATGTCTTCTTCTCTTTGCTATCTTGTATACTTCCAAACTTATAAATTCTGGTAGGTAAGAATCTTCTTTTTGTGAAGGTTAAGAAACATAAGTTTGACACTGTAAAAGGATTTAAATTTCTGATCGGTTTTGTGTTAAAGTTTTCATTTTTTTTAAACGGATGTAAATACAAAAAGACCTAACCGTTCTATAACATCAACTGGGACAAGGAACAAAAATGTGTATCATTAAACTACAGCTAACTGCGTTAGTTCAAGTAAAACACCAAATACCACGATAAATTATTTTCAAAGAGACTTGACATAAGATTCGTCAACAAATTAGATTGCCCTACTAGTATACGAATCGTCATGTCAGGATCTTATGTGAGAAGATTCAGAAACATTCGATGAAATATGTTCGAGAGGTTATGCCAACTAGTGCTTCCTGAATTGTATCGATTTTCTTTTAAGTTCGGAGGGGCGGAGAAAAAATAAGGAAATAATAAATGAAGAAATAATCTTTCGTGGTGTGATTAATATTTGTAACTGAAAAGATTCAAACTTGATAAAAGGCTAAAAACTTTATGTGGACTGATAGACGAACAGATATCTAAATACCCCTTAATTTTGTTTGCACGGTTAACAAAACTCCGCATTCCATTACATATTGGTAATCATATAAATTACCTTATATGAATCTGTTACTGTATTTCGGTTTCTGTACCGTAATATAAGAACCGTGGAAGCTGTTAGTCCATAAAATATCCACGCAGTAAAACTAAAAATCCCTATCAATGAGCCAAGGTCGAACGGTATTATAAGAAGACACGACACCAAAAGCTGAAATTAAAAATATAAATTATTTATTTAAAAACCGACAAATATTCTTATCCGATATCTTCTGGAATTTACCAGTAAACAATTGCAAAAGAACATTACTTAAATAATATTGGGTGGTACCACGTCAACTCCTTTTCATTCATTAACGGTATATTAAGACTCCAAATCTTTCTTTTGCATCTATTTGTATTTTATTGTACAAAAACTGCGCATGATTGTACATAATAAATTCAAGGAGGTAGAAATACAATTCATAAGATATTTCCATCTGTTCTTTTAGATTGCAGAATTAACAGCATTCTTTGTTTATTTTTGTTAATTTAAATTTTTTTAAAATGTTTCTCATGTAACATTGGACAGTTTGGTGAGACTTTTATTTCATCTAATTGTGCCGTTCAATGCGATATTAAATGTTTCATAGCACCTGAGTTAACATCGTTTTATATTTCTGCATGTTCAACTAATAAAATACGCGTATACGTGATAATTGTTTGATGTCTGCTTTTATTAATAATGTGTCAAAATTAACTAAATGGTAATTTTATTTTTTGTCACCATTTTTAAGTACGTCGTAAGTGCAACATTAAGTATGAATTATATTTACTGTATACATCATGGAAGGAATTGGTGTGTGTCTTTGCAAATGCAGAAATGATAACAGAGATGGTAAATGGCCATCACGTGCTGCAACATAACACAATCTGAAAAGAAAATAATTACCTATTTAACAACGTTAATAAAAACATTTCCAGAAATTTTCTTAAACAGGATGCTATAAGCTCTGTAGGTAGATTCAATCCGATGCAAATCTGCTTATTATATAATTCTCTGGGGACAAACATTGACTTATATAGCACAGATACCTTGAAACCACGCCAGTATAAGACACCTGACAACTTAACGGATAATTCCTTAAAGCAACAGAAGTATTAAATAAATGTCTTAATAGAATTAGAAATAATTTCATTGCCTTTGGAGAGTTTTTCTTCAAGAGTAACGCTCAATGCCAAAAAAAATAGTCAGAAAACTATTCATAATTTATATAATTAATGTTTCTTTACCTTCCACTGGCAAATATGGTGCCATTTGCTGCACCAAAACATGAGCATATGACAAAAACTGGAATAATCCACTTCATTACACCAAGCATTTGTTTACCCCAAATCTAAAATATAAAATAAATTTCGACTGTAACTTAAAGCCATGTTGTTCAGACTTTATAATTTTACTGGTGTTGTTCATTTAGTCTTTAAATTTTTATTCTCAGTCAAGGTAAAACTTGTAACGTGGTAATTGTGTTTTGATAGTTTTTCTACTTAGTTATATTATCAAATATTTATTACAAAATCATATGCAGTTTTAATGTTTTGAAGATATTTTGAATCAAACATAACAGATGGACGTACCACAGCTACAGCATTTGAGGTCAAAATCTCGGTTTTTGTCAGCACAGCAAAATATCCTACATTAACTGCTAAATATACAATAGTCACTAAGGGTAAAGCGATGCATATAGCTCTTGGTATATTTCTGAAATAAATAAAAAAATTTCTATATAACACACTTATATCGCCAATTGAGAAAAAAGACATGAAAGCATAACTGATCGCAAGGATTTATAAACATTTATAAAAGTGTAAAAACGCTTGAATTAATGAGCTAAAATATTGTAGATTACTCTGCCCCAGTTGTACACTAATATGAAAGCTTTATAGTGCTTAAAATAAATAGGTATATGAAACAATTATATAGAAATTGTAAACGTATCTCACTTTCTAGGATTCTTTAGTTCCTCCGTTACAAAGTTTAGGTTGTTCCTATATAAATATAATTATAAAGATATAGTTGTTGACTTATATATGATTTAACGTCAGTTTGCTGTTCTAGTTCGTGGACAGGGAGAAGAAGTATAGATAAGCAAAAAATGCAATGAACTTTAGATCAATGTTGGTTTTAATTCTGCTGACTAGACATTAATTAGTTAAAATTTCCAAGATAACGTTGACATTTAACAACATGTTTTTGTGGCTTAAAATAGTTATACCTAATTAAACAAAGTGATTTACTGAATATGTACTGAAATAAAAGGCGTGGCTGCAAAAAGAATCTCTTTCCATTTAATAAATAAAAATTAATATACAACTTACCATCCATCATAAGCCCATAAACCATTGTAAAACGACAAGACAAGCAAAGATATGTCTTTTCCCGTCCCCTCAAAACCAGAGGCCAAAGTTTCTGTATTTCCTAAATATAAAATACGAATTATAAGTCCTCTTATTGTTTTCACTTAATACTGATATACCACTAACATAAAATGTCATCAAAGATACAAAAGTTAATAGAATTTAATGCGCCAGACACGCGTTTCGTCTAATTAACCAATCCAAACAATATTTAAATCCAAATGATTAAGATGCTGTAGAGCTTTTATCATCGAAATTAAAATACAAAACGTTATACTAACTCCGGCTAAAGCTATCTACACCTTGAAAATAGAAAATTTAGATAATGACTATATCACTCAAAGAATCAACTATGTAAATGATAACCTTGCCTCTGCAATATCTGTTATGACAGAGGACTTTATATGCAATTTGTTTCAGTTTTAGTTTAGTGTAGGTCATCTTTTTTAGTCTATTACAAACAAAGTTAATTTATTAAGTATACAACTTACAATTGGAACTTTGAGTTGTAACAATCAACGGTTTTATTATTGCTTTCGTAGTGCAGCATAACGATTTTAATCGGACGATTAAATTCAATACCTTCCATATTGTCATGTTCTTGGACCTTATTAGGCCGTTAAAAACGAAATTAAATTAAAATGAGCCACTTGGTGTCATAAATATATACGCCTCATTTCTATTTTCAAGAGAAGGATCCCTTTTTAATTATTAATTTTTATATGACTACTCTTTTTAAAATTACATTGGCTATCTTGGATGGAAGGCAGATAGGATAAAATATGACACGGAACCCTACCATTCAAGTACCAGCCATACCAAATTAGTAGAGAAGAAGATAAGAAAGTACTGTTCTCAAATTATCAATCCCTATTTATCACAAACCCTATTGACAAATCTGTTAATTAAATAAAAGACATTTCTACACACAAACATCGCCAACAACCCCATAAGGTAATGAGCCTGAGAAAATGTTGTCTTCATATGAAAAAACTTTTATAAAATGAAATGCTTTCGTTTACCCTTTCCTAGGTTGTAGAGTCCACCGATCGTGATGATGCCAGCGGCCAGTAGTTTAATCACCATCATGACAACCTGAATTTTTTCAGCAACATTTGTGCTCATACAATTTACAAAACATAAAAGCACTGAAAAAAAGAATATGAATGTAAGTAATGATATAATGTAGTGTGTTTTGTCATCAACAACAGTTTCGCTATAATACAGTGTTCCAGATAGCCAGAACCTTGATTTATTTTGTGTAATATATCTTCAAAATATGTCTATCACAAGCAATTACAACTAAACACATGATATAACATAATAGTTAAAAACCATACCTTAAATATATTATTTATATTGCTTTTTAAATGAGTATAAAATATATTTTTTATCCATAACTATCTAAAATATTAATGTATTCCAAGATGCGTTAATAACTGTATGCATCAGTACTGATGATACCCTAACTTAAACAGAAGGTCAGAACACCTACTGGTATTAGGGCGTATTAACATAAACTAGCGCCGGTATCCTATCTTCAGAGCTTAATGTTTATGTGAAATTTTGTCATAAGACCATTCAAAGGTGTATTAATTAAGGTAAATGGTATTTGTTAACCGGGCCTAGTAACCGAAACAATAAGAATAAGGTAAAGTATTCATAAACTGGCGCTGTTGACTTATTACCAATGATTATGAGTAAAATGCAAGAGTTAAGACATACATGTACATAAATCCCACAGAAGCAGTTTTTACAAAAAGGTCAATAAAAGTCATATGTATCTTTAATATATAACTTACGCATGGCAAGAACAGTGAAGGTTTTAATAACAAAAACTGGTGCATTACAGTCTTCATAGAATGGCTGCGTCATGTATGTCCCTAGAGTAAAACACATTATGGCAAACATGGACGGTCTAATGATTAGGTTACAGATCCAGTCAAACAGAAACGCTGGTACTCGTCCAAAACATTTATGTTTTTGTTGTGGATAAAATGCTTCCATTAAATATGCATGTTCTCCACCAGATCGAGGTACTGTTGTTCCTAACTCAGCATATGTAAGAGCACCTACAAACAGAACCACATGCTCTAATCTAGGGCAAATCATTATTTTATAACAAATAAAAGTAAGCGCCTTTTTTGTTTGTCTAAGAAAAAACATGGTTTCCTTGGTCGTTCTGAAGGAAATTCTTCGCAAAAACACGGCAGTCATTCTGACTTTTACTAATACAGCAGTCATAGTGACATGAAATAGTTGCTGACAGTTTTAGTTACACCAGACACATTGCCGTTGTTGTTTCTTAGAAATTTACTTCTATAGGGGAGTGTGCCTCGAAAAACTATTGTATGTAATGTAACATATTTATTAAATACAAATAAATTTATTTTGGAACACATTTCGAAAAGACACAATAATTAAAATATCTACAGAAGCTAAGAACATTTTCCTTTATCATTCACCTCCATATCCTTTTCTTCATTAAGCCTCGTAGTTACCTAGCAACACTATAGCCTTTCATAATTATACTCCTTTATTTTTCCTAAAAGAATCTAATAAGTCTTGTTTATGAATGCATTCTTTGTACTGTTGATATTTAGTACCTTTTCCAAACTGTTTAACAATTTTTCCCTTAGAACTGATATGGCTTTGTTTTCACTAGCTAATTTTCAGACAATACCTAGCATGGCCATTATACCACAGACGAACCAGACAACCAAACTCATTCCTACAGATCCAGCCCCTTCCAGAACACCTCTTGGAGATACGAATATACCAGATCCTGGAATTAAAATGTATACTATATTTAATTTACGTTATAAGTACATAAGGAAAGTAACTAGAGGCTTTTAAAGATTATGTATCGCTCACCTGACTTACAAAACACTTTTTAAGAGACATGACTTTTCTTTCAAATTTTGATATGAAATGCTAAAGAGTTTTTATGTGAAGATGCTGTTTCTATGAATGTTGCCATGTCGAGTTTCCAATCAGTAGCAATTTTTATGACACATTCTGAGAAGAAGCTGTTTTATGTTTTTTCGTAGGTTACTATGTTAAGTTATGTTCCCTGGTTCCAGCAATCTTGTTTTTTGGGATCGAAACAAAAACTAAAAATTAGAAGAGGACCATCTGAGGTACAATATCACAATTCCTTCTGCCAAGTCGTTGGAGGAAACAAATTTTGAAATTCAGCTAATCAAAATGCATTTGCAGCTCTGGCAGCGATGTTGAATTTCCTATTGGCTCGAAAAACTCTAAATAATAAGAATACTATCCAAGATTCACATCTGCGTTATTTTGTTTAATTGTGCAGTTTCATAGAAAAAGCTGTTTGTATGATTTTCCCATAGGGTCCTATGTTAAACTATGTTCCATCGTGGCGGCCATCTTGGATTTTTGATCGTCACAAAAAACTCAAACTTTGGAGAGTACCATTTAAGGTACATTTATGCAATATTTCAAATCAATCTGTCAAGCGGTAAGAAGATTTTTGAAATTCAGCCAATCAGAACGCATTAGTGGTCCTGGAAGCCATGTTGAATTTGCAATTGGCTTGAAAAACGCAAAATAATAAGATAACTATCCAACCTACATCTCTTCAAAATTTGACTACAATGTGTGAACAGTTTCCGAGAAGAAGTTATTTGTATGTTTTTCCCTTGGGTCCTATGTTAAACTAAATCATGCGATGGCGGCCATCTTGAATTTTGGATCGGCACAAAAAAACTAAAACTTTGTAGAGGACCATCTAAGGTACATTTCTGCAATATTTCAAATCAATCTGCCAAGCGGTTTATGAGAAGAGGAATTTTGAAATTCACTCAATCAGAACGCATTAATGGACCTTGCTGCCATGTTTAATATTTGATCAGCACCAAAAACTCAAACTTTGTTAAGAACCACACATTAAAAATTCCTGCCAAGTTTGGTTCCAATTGGCCAAGTGCTTTTGGAGAAGAATATTAAAATGTGAAAAGTTTACGGTCGATGTCGACAACGACGATGCCGAACTCCAATTTTTAAAGTATGAAGATATATTGTTATATAGAAAAACAATATATTAGGGTAAACGGAAAACACACAGGCTTCACGGTTGGTTCCTTTCGAGCCCGGGGTCGTATATTGAGTCCAGGTACTACCAGAGTTCGGAGTCCTATTGATGGGGCACATGGTCTAACGATAAAATAAAGAAAAAGAAGGATCCTAACGAAAACATAGAATGGAGTCAGACCCAAGTTATACCGAAAATATTTTGTTAGCGTCACGAAAATCAATCCGGTAAAACAGCTGACCTTCTAAGTTCTGGTCGACCTGAAATCACATCAGCGGTCCAAGATCGCTATAGCCGGATACTTTACTAACGAAAACGGACTGTTACAGCAATAGAAACAGCATCAAAGGTCACATATCTCTAATCGTCACCGAGTCGCAGATCTAAAACACCAGTCCTGGACTTCATGAAATCCATTCTATTGTCCATAAGTGTCTTTTATTCCTTGTGGGGTAAATCACTCAATAGCCAATTTGTACATAATCACCAGGTATAAAAATTACGTTATTGTCCACTTAATTGTTTTTAATTAAAGTCATTATTATATCACTCATTAACTTGTCTCTAGTCCGCATCCTTTAATATATTACAGTTCACTTATTGATTTACAACCTCGCCAGGTAACAGTCCGATTTAACCCTAGTTTAAAATCTTATAATCACTTAAATGCACTTTTAATTTGTTAATTAAGCATCGTAATTAAAATCGGAAGTCTGTAGTGTTACAGGGTATGCTGATTTGAAAGGATCCAATTGTGCAACATAATGAGGGACTGTAACCTGCAAAACTGGTAGCGATTCAAGATTCATCTTACAAATGAAGGAATGAGAGGTTCGCATAAAAAACTCCGTCTTTTATAGTGGAAGAAATGTTTGATGCCGTACTCTACGTCTACAAACTCTATTAGTTTACATTCACAGGAACTTTAATCCCGGTCTATACAGAAGTGTTTTTGGTTTTGACAACAGACATTATGTCCCCAATTAAGAAGTTTAAGAAGCACTTCTTTCTAGACTTCTAAAGCGTTGTATCGTTTCCGTGGCAGTCCAAATCACAAGGCTTGAACCAAATGCAACATTTGTGGGATGATTTGATTTAAGCATTTGCAGTTGTCAACCATTGCCGCTTTCTTTGCATAACTGCCGTCGGCTCTTGCACAAAAAAGGTAGAAAATTCTGCAAACCGTATTCATGGATTGATCGAATTTATGCCGATACGTGTCCGTGCTGTGTTACATTTAATGTGATATTTTTCACATTTTACAGTCTAAACAACCAGTAATTATTTCTGTTTTTAAAATAGTGGTAAATTTTGAGTTTCTGTTTTAATATACAATTATGTAAGACAAAATTACTGCAAATGTATTTGAATACATGTATTGATAATTTACTTAATACTACAAAAACAGCACAAACAACCCCACATATATGTCAGACTAACTAACCAATCATTGACCGCCATATGCAAATTAAAGAATGATCATCTTACCAATCATTGTACCAGCTATTATAGCTGTACCACTCAGCAACCCTAGGCTCCTCTCCATTCGTACACCTTTATCTTGTTCAATTTTAATAGGTTTTTCGTGGGTATTGTCATTGTTCTGAGAATTGCACAGTTTATATTCATTCTGAGATCCATTCTGTTTGGAACCTGTTTGAGGATTATCATGCATATCAAAGTTGACCCCTGGCTCAGTTAGAGATTCCTTCTCCTGATTCATGATTCTCCACCTATTTGTGTTTTTACAATATTAAGTCCTGAAATAAAGTTACAAATAGTAAATTAATATGGCGGGTAAAAGTAGGTAAAGAAATAAGATATCATTCGATATTAGAAAAACATGCGTGTCAACATGACCGCTATTTGATTTCAAAACAACTTTGTACATATATACATAGAAACTTTCAATGACGGTTTATACCGATAATATATTAAAATGTAATAGAAGACATGGACTTGGTTGAAGAAAAACTGAAAAATCTTCTTTATGTATCCTTCAACCTCTCACGGGGTCTAACTGTGCTTTAATAATAAATAAATATAGTCACGTCTGCAGCTTTGCAATCGTCCTCACAAGTCAGGGTTTCTGTGTCTTCATGATCATGTGTCGTGGACACAGAAACCCTGACTTGTGAGGATGATTAGCAATATAATATCGTGATCTCTATTCTACTCATGGGTTTAAAGGTAATTTTAAAACGAATTTAATTACCTTTGCGTTTGTGTAATGACCCAGTAATAGTTTTAACGTAACTTGACGTCCAATAGAAGTCGATGTCACATACATAACATTAGACTGATAATAAGAAAGTAGCAAAGAAAACTGACCGAACAACAAGAGCCAAAAGCCAATTAAGGGACAGTTACAAATCCGGATATAGACAAACACAACACAAAAACCAAAAACATAAAACACAGAAAGAGTGTAACCCGAACCCAATAAAAACCATGGGTGCACTCAGGTGCTCCGGACGAATAAGCAGTGCCTGCCTCTAATTAGACATCCGTATAGTTACTTAGTGTCTTGTCTAGGGAAAAGTCAAATCCAGGAATAGGAAACACTACCTATGACTCAGCGAAAATGTCAGATCGTATTTGAGACACTGATTTCCCATAACGATCAATTAAGTCGTGGTGCCGACCATAGAACTTCTGGAGAGATAACATCAACCTAGGTACAACAAACCCTTGTTTGAGTAGTTTAGCAGTCAACAGCAGTGATCGGTCTAGAAAATCGGAATAACGATCGCAGGATCTAGAGTAACGTATAAGTTGTGAAATGTACACACCATACGCTGGAGCTGCTGGGATGTTGTTGTTGATGAACGGGAAGTTGACAATTGGAAAGTTGAAGTCATCACGCTTGTCGTAGAGCCTAGTTTGTAGTTTTCCTGAGTCTATTTCTAGAAGTAGGTCTAAGTAAGAGGCTGAATTTAGTGTATTGGTGGTGTCTTTAATTTCAAGCTCGCTAGGGTAAATTGAATGTAAATAGTCACCAAATTTAGCATTGTTGAGGGACAAAACATCATCAATATAGCGGAATGTGAAATTAAAGGTCTGGGCCAGAGTCTTTTCTTTCTTCTTCAGTAGGCCTAGAAACACAGCCTCATAGAAGTACAAAAACAGGTCGGCGAGGAGAGGAGCACAATTAGTACCCATTGGAATACCAACAGTCTGTTGAAAAACATGTCCTCCAAACATGACGAATATGTTGTCGATCAGAAAATCTAACGTGTGACAGATTTGGTCTTCAGTATATTTAGTTATTTAATAACTTCATTGGTGAGAGTACACAGCGGAGGTGGAGCTATTCAATATATTACTACGTAACTTTAGTATAATACTAAATCAAATGAGATTATAGCTTGCTGAATGTGCATTAATTAAAATGATACACGCATTATATTGAGATCTTTATTTTAAGAACATTTTTTCGATTGGTTTAAACAGCTGAAACCATGGAACAAAAGCATTTCATATTAACCCATTGTATCCCAAGGTCATTAGTAGTTTTGTCGCAATAAATATCGCTATTCTGATCACTTTATCGCGAGTACCATTGTTTTGACGTTAAGAACCGCAGTTTACGGGAGATAAAATATATAACTATATATTTAAATTGGTTAAAATCAGCTAAGAGTAACCGCCGTGCAAATTTAAATAATCGTCATTTGTCATCGGAAAAATCGCGGAAAAATTAATATTGAACGATCGACAGGCGAGAATAGGGTTGTAGAATATAGGTGGCGCATATATCAGCGATTTTAAAAGCAAATTATCGTTTTTAGTTTATTTTAGTACAAGCAATTTCTACAAGATGACCACTTCCGTTAGCTAATTTTAATGAGATTACTATCTATTTAACGGGATTTGACTAGTGTTATGTGCAGTAAGCAGTAATTATTTGCTAAAAGACAAAAAGCAATACTGTCCGACAGAACAGAACTATTGCAACAAACAATGGACATCCACGAGATAAGGACACCCACAACGAATATGCTTAAATCGTTTTTACCTGAAAAACACAGAAGACATTATTTATTAGACAATTCGGTCTTTTATCTTTGTAAAACTAACTATAATTTATAGCGAATTCGTTTGAAAGACAAACAGTAACAAGAGTTCAACAACGACTATACATATTAAGTTTAAGATTGAACTTTTAAGTGTGTTACCTAACATTAGGGAAAAATTGTTACCTTTGTAGCACATGCAGTGTAATCAATATTTTCAATACTAAAGGGGTTGAAGTATGGCAGCCAAGGCGAATGGGTCAAAAATTCTAAGGAACCTCTTTTTTTTAAATTTGTGTTTTATATAGATGGATATAACTGAGGGTTTAGTAACAGCTTTATTACATATGAATGATATACATATAAAGCCTCATATCACGTCCACGATCGCGCAAGAAGAAGTACAAGTCATTGCTACTTATGTCGAAGTGTAAATACACATAAATCCCGAACTGGATCCTCCACAAACTGTACGCGATGTTGAAGCTTAATGACATTGTGATTGATAAACACGTGTGATGAACGTGCAATTACATCTAAATATGCACTAAGACGACATTGTTGCATCATTTTATGTTGAAACATAAAAAGCAATAAATATTTTTAAATGTTCCTTTTAAGATTTTTCATCATTCAACATGATAATAAATAATATATGTAATATGGTAATGACTTATGTATTTGTTTTTAGTTTATGGGGTTTTTTGCGTGCATGTTTTTAATCATGCACCAAAACGTGATAAACATCAATGAAATTGATTATCTGACTAGCATTAACCACTTTACAAAAGATGACTACTTTTAAATTGACATTAAAATAAAATTAGTTTTCATTTGATTTTTGTGTTTGTATTTCTCTTTTTAAAACCAGTTATTAAAGTTATATAATTTATGAATTTTGCATGAAAAATATTAGTCGCTCTGTTGGTTACCGTATACTTATTCTACAAGATCTTTGCTATGCGATAAGTTATTTCTTTTAGACCGGGACATTTATCATAACACCACAAATTACTTTTGAGTTACATGCATTTTAATATGTTTGGCCTATTAGAAAACTCTCAAAATACACATCATCCTCGCTAGCCAAGGGTTACGATCCGATACTCTTCACTGAAGAGAGGGGGTATCTGATCGTAACACTTGGCTAGCGAAGATGAATATACATAAGAGCAGGTTCAATTACAAAATATGAGAGTAGTAAGCCTGATGACAACCGTCCTTGTCAATTCAGGCTGAGTCGAACACATCCTGCCCACAGTCACGTGCCCACAGAGGGTTCGAATCCTCAGTGTTGACAGTAGCATGACAAACTATCTTAAAGACCGGACAGTGGGTATAAAAAGGAACCAATGAGGAAAAAGTTGGTTTGAATGATTTTCTTGACTGTTTTCATATCTGGGAGGCATTTTTACAAATAACTTCATTTATTATTTTTGGTTTCAAATAATTTTTGGTATGGATGTTGGAACATATACAATCTATCTTATATAAACAATTTAAGTAAAAGTAACATTTTGTTTTTGAGATATTTATAAATAAAAATTCCAAGTGGACTAATTTTCAAAATTTGAATTTCCCAGACTGACAGATAAGGGCGGAGCTTTAATCAGCTGTTTTCTGTTTATGTTTACATTTTCATGCACATGCACATGCTTACAACTTGAAAGTGCTTACCTTATCTAGAAATCTTGTTTATGGATTTGAATTTTCTTTTATAATCCATTTTTTGAAATTATACTTAAGGTGGCAATGCTATTTTATTCATTATCATTGTATATACTTGTGTTATGTAATTTTATAGCTAGTCAGATCTTATCAGTGGTGCATTCACTATTTTACATTCCATCAATTGAATAAAATAACAATTAATTAATCCCAGTGATGACCCATATATTCCTGAACATCTGGATTTGGAAACCATTTTCGTACTAGTGTTAAAACACATTTAGGTATCAAATCCCTTCTATGATAAACATATTTTTTTCTAGGTCTATCTCGACGTAAGGCAGCTCTTTTCCTTTCTAAATATCTAGGATCATTCCAGATCCCTCTATGATACAGATTAGTCCAAAACCTTTTGAATTTCTCTTTTCGTAGAAATGAATTTCCTTCATGTGCAGCATGTTCTTGACTTTCCCACCACATTTGTCTATTTTGTTCATTTGTAATGCATGGTCTACAAAGACAGTGGGGACACTCGGGTGATTCAGGGTCATGTTCAATAGAATAGTTTTCCTGAGGAAGATCATCAGTTGTTTCAGAAGAAACTGAATTATCATTATTTCCAATGTTCACTTCATTAAAATCCCAGTCATTGTGTGCAAAAAATGCCCTTATAGCCTCAATTTGTTCTTCATTTACTTCAAGAGACAGAACGGAAATTTTTTGACTTTCACTATTTCCCTCCATTTACAAGTTTCAACTGGGAAGAAATTTTGTCTAAAATTTGATGGATATTAGTTTGAGGGAAATAAGGGTTCCCAATTTGTATATAAATTTGCTAAGGCTCTATTTATGCTTCTAATGAACCCTTAGAACTCAATTGTTATCTTTATCTCTAAGATCTAACTATAATGTATGCACAGAGGACATTAATTTGCTAATTAGAAATTTTATTACCTAACCGAGACCCTCTAATGCACTTACATACTGATTATTTATTTGTTTTTACCAGACTTTGGCGGGAGTGACCTTCTATATTTCTCTGGTTCTGTCTACTATCACTAGGGGTGGAAAGCTTTTATGTTCTTAAATTTTAAATGTTTTAAAACATATCTATTATTTCTCATAATTTCTTTTCATGTTTTCAGAGGTAACACATGCATGTCATTAATGTCTTCTTTTGAAAAAAAAATTATATATTTCTTTATTCTGGCTAGTACATGTATGTTATGACATAGTTATCTGGGTTTCCCATTTCAAATGGTATAGGCTTTCAAACTCTGAACCCTGAAAAGCTGTGGTATTTCATTTATGAATGAGAATTGAGAATGGAAGAAAATAAAAATAAAACTAGTAGAAAAAGAACTCCCTGCTTTCGAATTGAATTGTCTGGAACTGACGAAAAGAAAACTGAAATATTTTCTAAACTTGGAGAAATAAAAGAACAATTGACAAAACAATATAATAAACCAGTTGGAAATATACAAGTTATTGAAGCATTGCTGGAAAATTATAGTGCTCAAAAGGACAATGACAAATCTGTGCCTAATGAACCGTGTCCATCAACCTATGTTCGATCCAAAAAGACAGACTGTAACCAGAAGATTTTCTTGACATCCGAGGACTCTATGAAGAGACTTATTTCAGTAACTGAGTGGCATTCAAGGCAATGTACAGAAAAGTTAAACACTACCAGATTACTTATGAAAGGACATGTTTGTAAGACTAGTTTAAAATGTAAAAATAAAGAAACACCTCATATATTTTCATGGTCATCTTCACCGTACTTACCTTCAAAGGAGTACTTAGTTAATAGTAGGGTTAATCATGGAATTGTTTCAAGTGGAATCTTACCTGCAGATTACAAACGTTTTGTGAAGGGTTCAGGAATTGGTGTTATATCAGATGAAAAAAGGTCATCTTTTTTCAATACGTACTATCCGCATGTTGAAAAGGAGTACGAGGAATCTACGGACTTAGCTCTTTTGCAGGAAATAGCTTCTTATGAGAATCTTGAAAGTGAAATAGACATCATGACAGATGCCAGACATGGATGGCGTAAGAATGCTAAAGATTCCAGTATTGTTTGTCTTGGTCAACAATCCCATAAAGTTCTTAGATGTGAGCATGTTACAAAGTCAATGGATCCTGTTTCACAAAGACATGAACGTATTGGAACTGAACAAGTATATGACTTCTTAATGTTCATTGTCATGATCGAAATTTATCAATTAATAAATATGTGAGAGAAGGTACTGAGGCTATCAACCAAAACGATGTATGGCATTGTGTAAAGTCTGTAAAAACAGCATTGAAGAAGGTATCAACTGGTACTAAATCATCTGAAGGAAAGACATGGTCTATGCAGCTTTCTGACAAGTTGGAACCTGTTGCAACACATATTTACTGGGCTATCAAAAACTGTGATGGGGATGAAAACAAGCTTAAGAAACTTTTATTGAACATTGTGGACCATTATAAAAACATACATCATGAATGTCATGCTAGCTCAAGATGCAAACAAGATAAGAATTATGAGTCATCTAGGATAGTTATTACATCTCCTACTGCAGAAAAACTTCTTCTTGCAGTATTATTAAATTCAACAATTTATAAACATGCAAAAGATTATGTGCTTGGTCGGGACACATTTTATGTGGAAAGTTTTAATAATGTGACAAATATTTATCAAAATAAAAGAATTTCATTTGGGGATAAACAATATAACTGTAGAGCCTACTTAAGTGTATTACACTGGAATGAAAATGTAGATAGGGACTACACTTCAATATCTGATCAGCCAAACCATCGCATGCCAAGAAGGAAAAGAGGAAAAAAGAACTATAAAAGACCTGCCTACACATTCCGAGACAAAATTTGGTCAAGATATTTGAAAAGTGTTTTCAGTAGAAAAAAAGCAAAAAAATAAATTTATTTGTAAATAATGCAGTATAAATCTAAAATATTTGGATGGAATAAATTATAGTTTTTTAATGGAATTAATATTACTTATTCAGTGTGAGAAGGTAATTGCCACTTTCATTGTTGATAAGATCTGATAAGCCATGTGTATTTGTTTTGATTAGGCTCAATGTTTGTATTTATTTTTAGAAGTTTGATAAGATTAGGCTCCACCCTATTTCCTTATAGGTTTTATTGCTTACCACCTGGTAAATTTTATAGGTCATGTCCGGCCTTTAAGCACTCAGCCACTGAGGCCAACTGCATTTCAACTGCAAGTCTTAAAATGCTAAATTATTTGTTTGTTAATTTGTAGGTAACTCTATAAGGCTCGAGACAGCCACACAAAGTGTTGACAGGCACGTGACCTCGGCTACCGAGGACCTATCGTATATGTGTTATGTATTGTACCTGTTTATTTATATGTTTTATTATAATTGGGTCAATATTGTTTTTGCTGTAATCCTAACGGGCCTGCAAAAAATAATAAAATTATATCTCTCGTCGTTCCCGTTATAAGAGATTTAATTTTCAGATAGTTTAATCCTCTGCGGTACGGATACTCTGAAATGTGATGATAACTATAAAACGGAGAATTAGTTACGTATTACTTATCAGTCATAATGACATCCGTACTTTACAATTAGGATGTTACATCGATCCACAGTAACACGAGAGTGCTCAACTACCACGCGGTCGACATTCACAGTAATTGCTATAAATTTGATTCAGTCTTCAGATACTGTACAAATGAAATTACACCATTCAAATATTGGCCTCAGACATTTCTCTTTATTATACTTCTAAGGGTAAACTAATATTTGGTTATGAGACATGTCAACTAGCAATTATCTAATTTAAAAATTTTAACTTTCACTTGCTCCCCCTTTTTGTTATTGTTTGTACACACCACGTGATACACACTATAAACTCATTTATTAGCATTTTATTCCATAATAAAATTATCCTGACCCAAAACTTAACATAAATATAATACAATTAAAGGTATATATATTAATAATTTATTGTGTTTTAAAGTAAAAAAAAATATTAAGTATAAATAAATTAAACTACATCCGACAACACCTAGTCAAATAAATAAAAACCTATCTTGCATGCTCATTAGCTTTAAAGATTCTTCGATATAAATTATTCCCCGTGAATTATTTAAACGTCAAGAAACAACATTTAGTTGACACGATTGTTTAATATCATTAAAAATTACTTATAAGATTGTTTTAATCCTCTGTCTCAAGCTAAAACATTTTATTTACTTATTTTTGTATTACTAATTTAGATGTTTTTGTGTTTATCTTTCATATTAAGGGGGCTTTAAATACCATTTCATTCTTGGCGCGTCAACAGTTAATTAATGAATAATCAATAAAGCGGAACTTACCACTTAGTTTTTATTCCTATCATATAACCAAAAAACCCAAGACATATTGTTTCAGAAGGAACAAAGAAAACATATTAACTAATTTTTCATATTTGATTTCACTGTACATAATGTATTCCGGATTTTACGAGAAAATACCAGTGTAAACTAACCGCGGAAGATAAAGTTGTGGTTTGCTGCATAATTAGCATGAACATGGAATATTGCATCATGTGGTCGAAGAAGTGATTGGATAATTAACTCGAAGGTAGCGACCTTATATTTACTGTGAATAATTTTTGTTTTGGTTCGATATGTACACACCTGCAACGTTGCATATTTCTATATAGAGGATACAGTGAAACCAATATTAATAGAAAGGGTTAACATCGAATAGGATGTTGACCTGACTACTTGCGGGAGTTTCTAACGTCCTACACCTCATGCCAATCTGACCTTGTAGCACGCATCGAGAATAACCCCTCCCCCACTTCCCCTAACTAACCTGTCTAGAAAAGCTACAACCAAGTAGAGTACTTTCCAGGTACTTTCAAAAGTCAAAAAAAAACAACAACATGGTTTTAATAGTTAGTGTGTAGGGTATATTAACGTTAAAGGTCATATCCCTGTAATCTGTACTTTAGGCAGGAAGGGTTACATGGGATATAATAAACACTCTTTGTAGTTCACAAACTGGTCAAAAAGCCATTAACCGCATCCGCTATGGCGTTTCATAAACCCCGGCTATCTATTTATCATCACACTGTTTTAATTTTTTGCTAAAATAAATTATACCACTTCCGGAAGGTTAAGTTGGTTAGCTCTTATATCCTTATTATTGTTTGTTTATATTTATTTATGTCAAGTTCTATAGGCCGTTCATGTCTTCGTAACATGATATCTTGTAAACATGTATGATAATGAGGCCAGTTCGTTACCATTCAGGCCCGGTAAGGCTGACAACCTTGGTAAAAAGATATAAACAACATTGTTTATAACTTCATTCTATATAAGGAAAATAATACAGCATGCACAACTGATTTATATTTTAGAGAATCGAATGCCGGGGAGGGGTTACTGAGAAGTGACTATCTTTTTTCGGCCAAAAAAGATGCAGTGTATAAGGGACCGACCATTTAACTTGCAAGGGGGGGGGAGCCTTGTTTTTTTCCTAAAAAAATATTTTGAAAATGATTTTTAATGAAAAAATATTTTGGAAGCAGAGGGTAAGAAAAAAATATTTTGAAGAGGGATTTCTGCTATATAAAATAATTTTAATAATGAAAAAAAATATTCTGTTGCGACGCCTTCAAAAAATAAAAATTATCTGACCAAAACATAAAACCAAGCCCCCCCCCCTTTCAAGTTAAATGGTCTGTCCCTAATCGACTCTACTTTTTGTATAGCCTCCTTTTCCCATTCAGCGTGTGAGTTTAATCGTAACTTATAGTTTCCGAGTAATATAGAAAACACATTTTCAGACCAAAATCTTATTTCTAGTGAAAATCAAATTTCATTAAAAAAAAATGTGTATGATTGATCAAATTTCTTCGAAAAAGAGATGCCATCCAAACAGTCCCTATCATTCACTGTAACCTACGACCGATTCCATGCTCCTTATTTGGGGGAAATAAATAAAATTAAAATAAACATAGGTTACGGACGACCTTTCACGTTAACAGTTCATTATCAGTTGGCCGTCCTGAATATAGCTCAAATACCGTTTGCTGGACGTAAAGTAAACATCCAATGAATGAATCAATCAATCAATCAACCAATCATTATAAGTTGTGCATGCTTAAACAAATTACTATGAATAATTTTGTTAGTCCGAGAATCATCTGCAGTCCAACGCTTTTTAAGACTTTGATGGGATCGTGGGACTTATTATGTATGATTTAAACTTTAAAAAAAATTATATTTCTAATAGAAAACGGACATTTATTAAAGGAAAATTAAATTCCGAGCAAACGTGTTAACGCTTGCGAACCCGCCCTCCCCCCGTTTTTTCATCCGCCACTGTCGTTCGTGCTTAGTTAGCAGTTAACCGCTCTATACCCTACACATTTTATATATAACACCTATATAACGACCCGAATGCTGGACGACAGATGTACTTGTACTGTGTGTCACCTTCTACGCAGGAGAGAAACAAAAATGACGATTACCATTCAACCGTACAAGGGTCATATAAATTGGTACCTTGATTGATCTTGATTCCAGAATCTTTGCTAAAATCTATATGGGTTTGATATACAACTAGCCAGAATACTTTTGTCTCACTTTGGTTCAGTATTTTAATAATGACATAGGCTTAACTAATCGTTGAAATTATATACTGGGATTTATATTGTCACTTAAAAGAAAGTGTAAATATTGGATAGCTTATACTCCTAACTGTCAGTTAATTTTAACCCCAACCGGCCCCTATTTCCTAGTCGTGAATATTGTGTAATGAGTCTGTAATTATTCGGAGTATATTATTATATTCAGGTCGCGATGTATAATGACGTGATATCATTAGTCAATGATGCAATATTGTAAGTTAAATGATGCAATATCTAAGTTATGTAATATTTAAGTTAATCCGAAAAAATGTGTACGTCTGCAAAAATTACAACGACGATGTATGTTTCACGCTAGCAGAAGATAAAATTAAGCATTTTGCATTACTATTAATTTATTGTGTCAATCACAAAAACCATTGACAAAAACATTCCTTTAGCAAGAAAAGTGAAACAGCTCAAACAAATTTCGAAGCCCTTTTTACATGAAATTTGATTTTAATCTCCTTAAATATAACATATGTTGTCTGGGTTAGAGATAGCTGTTCAAAGATTACTTTTGTTCCGACGAAAAGCACTAGATATACAACTGGAGTGATCATTCTGTTTCCCGCCTTTTAATCACATTGTAATAGTGCCAACAAATAAACCCCCTCCCCCACCAATTTTTTCCCTCCCGCCTTATTTATATTATATCTAATTATAAACTAAAATTATAATAGTTATCACTAAATGACATTAAATTTGATACATTAGTTATTTTGAACACGTAAGTTATTTATTATCAGAACACAAAATTCCTCCTTTTCGATAAAAAAAACTTCCCCATATTGTAAATACAATACACGTGTTACAATTGAAATTGTTATAAATTTGTGGTAAAATGTTATTTAATACCGTATTTTTTAACATTCTCATTACCAAGTTTAAGTTTACAACTAAACATCTTAAAAGCATAGTAATTTCTCACATACCTTATTTGGAATCGTCAGATATCCAGATATCGCTTATTTGGTATTGTTTACCAAATAAGGACCATAAATACGTGCCAAATATGGCAACTCGCTCTATATATTTATTGACGTTTGTAAACTTACGCCTGAATGACTTATAAAGACATTTAAACACAGGTATATGTTTGATAGTTCATAAATTGCTTTTAAAAATCGAACTTTATCACACTTTAATTTACTGTTACAGAAGTAAAAATATAGCAGTAAATAATTATACATTTAGTATTGAACTATTTTTTCTGATTGTTTACTAAACGGCCTTGACATGGATAATCGATTATCATGTTTGTCAGTGGACCAACATGAAAACGTGCTGGTGTACTAGGTTAAGCGAAATCATACTGGCACCTGTATTTATATAATTCAATAATTTTTGTAATAATGCGGAAGAGGACTGTGAATTTGAAATACTAAGTGTTGAGTTGGTACGAATATTTAAAACTTTAAATTGGTAAAATTTATACAGGGTGTTGGATTGTAAGTATTTCACATTTCCTTCACATAGCTCCAAATAATTCTATGCCCTCTTAGTCTGGCCCACCTACTTCCTACTCCCACTTCTCTGACATTTCCCAATCCAAGCGGTTTCTCTACATATGAAAATTTTTTTTTTATAAACATGTCATGTCCATGTTAATTTCACATGCCGTAAAACTCAAAACAAAAAATACCTATTGCAATCGCCTGAAGTTTGTCTGGATTTACAGTGAACAGATTATTTAACTTATTACTTTCCACTTGAAGCACATTTTCTAACTCTTCATATATAGTTTTCAAACGATCACGCGACGATGCAGTTTTGCACTCTACTTCTTTCACAATTCATTTAATGTTTCTTTATTTTTTTTTTGTTTTAATGATTTGTTGTTACAAAATTATATTTTATAATTTTGGAATGTTTATGTCACAAGGCTGGCGGTTATTTCACCTTTTAAAGTAAATTCACGTAATATTACAAGTAACAACAAAGGATCAAAATGGTACGACAAACAAATTGGGCAGAATATTCTTATGTAATATTATATCATAATGGGTTGTCAGTTTGATTATTTTCTTTTTGAATACATCTAGAAGCGGTGATATCAATCTATTGTGTAATTATTTATATTGTTATCTTACTGCGGTAATTGTATATTTTCTCAGTTTTATTGTTATGCAATGTTACGTTGTAGGCTTCAGTCGGAGTCGGCCATTCAAACTGACAACACCAACAGTGACAAGAGAAATTAACAGAAATAAATCATATTCTGAAAATCTATATTTTGTCGATCAGGCTGTGTGTTAATTAGTTCCGCTACCATTTTGTGTGTTAGTTTGTCTAGTCGGTTTGGTTTCCATGCAGCCATGGAACAGTCGTCAGCCATTGTCGTGTGTTAATAACTTGGCCAGTTTAGCAACAGAACGTGTTGCAGTCGATTATTTTATTACGTTTGTAAATTGATTGATTGATTGGATGTCTGCTTTACGTCCAGCGAGCAGTATTTCAGCTATTTTCAGGACGGGAACAAGTAAACAAACAATAAATCAACGGAAAATAAGGGTTGGATGGGTCACAGGGAATACAATTTTGACTGCCGCTGGAAAAGTATGGAGTTTTGGGTAGGGGCGGAAAATTTAGCCTTTTGTAGCGGCTACAATGAGCCTACTCTTTTTGAAATCTACAAAAGGGGTCTTTATCGGGCAAGGAGCGTTGCACTCTCAAAACACGTTACCCACTACGGTCCGCGGTCAGGCTTTCCGTATTATGACCTGACAACCCCCCAACGAGAGGGTCTATCTGTGGGCTGCTCTGTGGGTCGAGCACTGGGAACCCTTCCAATATGGTCCCAGATTACGTGTGTAAAAACAGCGTTGTTACGTTGTTACAATAGAGCATATTATTCGCATAATTGTACAACGAACTTGTCAATAAAAATATTATTTACAAATATAACAAAAGTGGCCCCAGTAGAGAGCCTTGTGGGACACCTTTAAGTTGTAAGTCAGCCATGATTTGCTAAACTATAGATCCAACTTGTATGAGCTATTTTCTTCCTTTTAAATTTTATTTTAGTATTTCTGAGGCTTCGTTTGTTTCTCCATATGCCGAATGTTTGGAAAGTAAAATTTCATTTGACAAGCAGTCAAATGCTTTTGATAGGTCCATAAGAATGACTGTTATGTCTTCAATTTTTATTAAGTGCTTGGTTCCAGACTTCAATAAACCTCACGACTGTTTCTTGGCAGTAGTAGTAAATAACTGTATTGTGTTAATTATAATCCAATACAAATAGGCGGATTGTAATAAAACTTTGACATATAATTTTAAAAGACATGAAAGCAAAAACACGACGTTTCCACCACCAAGAATATAATAGTCAGCTTAGGTGTTGATAAATTCTCTCAAATTTTTTACTTGGCATAAAACAAACTATAGAAACACCATGAAACAGTTGACAAGTCGCTTTATTTTTAAACTTAAAAAGTAACCAATATTTTATACATTGTTGATTTCCTAGTACGTGTTTTTTTTTATTTAATGTTTTGGGTCTTTTACGTGGCAGCTTACTGATATATTCAGAATTTCAAATTTCAGAAATAATATCGTCTGCAGATTGATCTTTCACAAAGTATTACAAGTCTTTTAAATAAAAGGTCAAAAGCCGGTTAACAGAATATATCCTTAATAAAAGGAAAACTAAAATTTTGATACATATTTTAATGAGTGACAAAATGATAAAACTTTTAATAATATTATATAACATTAACTTTACACTGTAATTGAGTACTCATAAACACATTTAAAAATGTCGGACTTTCGTAATCGTACGTGTTCTAACAATAGATATTGGCAGGCTTTCTGTTGAATCATGTAATATATGAGGTAATAAATGTCTCGTTATCGTTAGCTGTTAGCTATTTTCGACTACCCTTTTATGCATAGTTAACTAATTTTGTTTGAAGTAGATATCGTGGCCGTCGGGACGGTGGGTGCGTTTGGTGCGAAAGCACTCCTTCTAAACGACATGCTTATGTATGATTGGCCGTTCATGCCATATCATAATTGCGTTATTTCTATCGTGTTACATTTCTATAGCGTTTCTTTTAAAAAGTATCGCGATACTTTCAACTTCTATCGCGTTACTTTTTCAAATTATCGCGATACTTTTCAAAAGTAATGAGAAAGAAGTTGAAAGTATAAAGTATCGCGATACTTTGAAAAAGTAACGCGATAGAAGTTGAAAGTATCGCGATACTTTTTAATTTCATCTCTTCAGAAAGAACCAATCACAAAAAGCCTTACAGATGTAATATTCGATTGTAGTCAAATCTTGACGGATATATATGATTGTCATGCGTAAATATTTTGATTATTATTTCACATTAAGACTAGATATACTACTTTGTTTCGACGTTCATCTTATGAAAACAATTAAAATTAAAAAAATAGATATAGTTCTTTCGAAACATTCTATTCGACAAGAGGATGAAATCTCGTTCGGTCAACAATCGTTGCTAGGTGTATTTTGATTGGTTCTTTCTGAAAAGATGAAATAAAAGTATCGCGATACTTTCGACTTCAATCGCGTTACTTTTGAAAAGTATCGCGTTTAAAATGAAAAACAAAAGTAACGCGTTTCTTTTAAAAAGTATCGCGTTACTTTTAAGAAGTATCGCGATACTTTTGAAGAAGTAACGCGATAGAAGTTGAAAGTATCGCGATACGTTTTAAAAGTAACGCGCTACAAATAACGCAATTATAAAATGAACGGCCGCTAATACTTGTGTTACCGAGCATAACAATTTTTTTTAAAGAAAATTCCTTGTTTCAATATGACGACGACATATTGATAGTTATAGACTCTCATCAAACCTATACTGTTCAGAAAGCGTCAGAAGTGCCAAAACTTGTTTCATTACTTAAACATTTTCTAACATTGCCGTGGAACCCTCCTTCTCACCCTGATAGCCAAATGCAAACCATGTTTGTAGGCAGGGATGGTCTTGTATTGGTGTTTTCATTTTTGTCGCGATCACAATATTATTGCATGTCAATGCCCTCCCTTGGCCCATTGCAGAGTAAATATAACCCAATCCCCACTGGTCTAAGAGTAGTTCTCGTTTGACAATTTTTGTCACAACTTGGCAATTAAAAAAAATCGTACATTGTTTTGGATGGAAGATAGTGAAATCTATTTAATGAAGCATTTGCCATCGATTTTTATGGGGGAATTAAATGCAGAGTAAGCAAAATGGCGAGAACTACTTTGTGACCAGTATAGCCTATATAGTATGAGTGAGATACCCATCCACAACCAATCTTTGGTCAAAAGCATCCTTTTAAATTTGTGTCTCATTGCTGCTGCATCAATAATAATAAGACAACCACTTCCGACGTCAACGACGTAATATAATAGTTAAACATTGACGGTTGACAATGAACTCCGTATACTTTGTTTGACAACGTAACATTTGTTGAAAGAGAATTTTCGGGTTAAATCTGGTCAGGTGGGCAACATAAAATAATAAAAAGACAGTCAAAATTACACG
The DNA here is from genome assembly GCA_944474755.1 of Limnoperna fortunei. Classification (NCBI taxonomy): domain Eukaryota; kingdom Metazoa; phylum Mollusca; class Bivalvia; order Mytilida; family Modiolidae; genus Limnoperna; species Limnoperna fortunei. The sequence continues at coordinate 42,687,838 of OX104112.1, forward strand.
GTGTATATCTATTATTCTAATATGACGTGCTTTAAAGGCTTTGAGACCACACCTGTGGTAAAAAAAATGATTTATCTATGAGCAACACGCGCTGAAAAGGGCGTTTTAAATGGCTGTTCCAATTACAAAACTGTAACTCCCATCGAAAAGCTATTGCATATGACGTATAAATCTATAAATAGCGACACGCGCTATAAATATTGTGTGTTACATTGACGGAACAGCCAGTTTATGGCGGAAATGATGTTTTCTATGGGTACGAAAATATTATAAATGTACTCCAATTGTCTTATTAGAATAGAACTAATTCACGGAGGCTGTGATTTATCATTGTTTTACCACGGGATGACCATTTATGTCGTTATTTTAAAATAATACGACATAAATGGTCACCCCGTGGTAAAACAATGATAAACCACAGCCTCCGTGAATTATTTCTTAACTAATAGTATGTGTAATTTACTAAATTTCTAATATATGTTTTGTATATGTAAGGTAAGACAATATGTTAGTTGTGTGATTTGCCGGATTAACGACAAAAACAAAAAGAAACAAAGTGAGGGTACGATTTTTCGTTCTACATACAGGCTTGCTCTCGTCTTGATTTAGCCAAGTGATTGTTCTTTTGTCGGGAACACAATACTTTGATAAACCCTGATTGTTGACATTTGTTTTTATTAATCTCCTTATTGATTTGTTAAATGTTTTGATGACAGCTGGAATCTAATTTCGAGTCGAATTCATGCTTCAAAGTTTAACCATTAATTTTATCTTAATAGATCAGTTACTTATGTTTACGTGAATTGATAAACATCATATGCAATAGGTCGTATACATTTTTAAAGGAAATCGCCTGAGGTAAATTTACCTTTTGGAGTAATATGGATTATTTCTATACACACAAGATTATTAGCATGTTCATGAAAGGTGATAAATTCATAGGCACGTGGGATATTGACTCGTTATAATACAAAAAATATAAAAGTGAAACACAAATTATGCTACGGAATAACTTTTTTACTGTGCACGTAATGATATATTTAACATGGTATATAGAGTATTTTATTAACCTGCAAAATGTGGATGAGCAAATTACGTTAAGTTTCAATTATATCAAGGAATGCAGACGGAATATCTGTTCCCGACTGCGTCGGTATATTTTCGAGTTTGGACCTTTAAACTTAAAGACGCTAAACAATTACAAGTTTAGCTTTTCTAAAAAGCTAACCGTCTCTTAGCTGCATTACAAATTTTATGGATTTATTAAAGTATCTGTTTTTTTTAATTTATATGTAAGATAGGTAAACAATGTACATGTACCTTGTAAGGACATTGTTTACGCTAACCTATTATCCAATGGTGCTTGAGAGATTTAAATGCCTGCCGTCACTTGCTTTTTAAAAAATAATTAAAATTAAAAGTTGACTCCCTAAACAACAATGATCAAAATTAGCGGTAAAAATATGTTTTGTTAAATTTGCATCAATATCAGAACGAAAATAATGATACAGAACATATAATATTTTCCTAACCCAAACAGCTTTAAAAAGTAGGGAGATTTTGGTACAATGTTTACCTTTTAATTGTTCACTGACCAATGCATTGAACATGTTGAATGAAATAGAAGTCAATATGTGGAACGTTACATTACTACACTAAAATACTGATTAACGAAAATAAAGATATAGAACATATATTTTTTCCTCACCCAAACAGCTTTAAAAAGTAGGGAGATTTTGGTACAATGTTTACCTTTTAATTGTTCACTGACCAATGCATTGAATGAAATAGAAGTCAATATGTGGAACGTTACATTACTACACTAAAATACTGATTACAACCCCGATTCGACCTAGAATATATCGAAATTTCAGTACACATACTAGTGCGATCCTGACGTAAACCAATGAAATGAGAAAAATATTTATAGATTTAGTTCACCACCCAATCAAGTATCAGAGAGTCATTTACTCCGAAGACTGATCATCATTTGACTATGTATACCGTCTCCCATGGGAGACGGTAATAACGAATGATTGTTGAAGACAAACTTGCATTCTGATTGGACAAAAATGATTAAAAAAAATAGTGAAAAAAATCTGCGTTCGAACATTTTACTGATCTTTACTATGTTATACTCTGGAATGCATCCCTATTTGCATTTCTCAATTATTATTCCGCCAGATTGGTGTTTAAAAAATATGGTCGTAATTAAACTAAAGAAAATGCCAAAGAATGCCTACAATAATTACACGATAAAACCATACGTCGTGTAATCTTTGCGTATTTCGTCTGGGGTATGATATATTTGCATTATTGACCATCTTATCTGAAAGCAACCCTAACGCCGGTGAAATATTTTTGAAATATTTTACGTGAATTGACCGGCGCCAGACACACACTGTCTCTATCACGCCATAATGACCAAGACAGTGGTTTGATAACACATTTGTTAACTGTACACGCACAACCCACAGAATTAAGAATAAATTACATCAGGGTTCGTTACAATTATTTACTGGGACTTCAATTACCCATACAATTACGAAATTGATTACATTACAGATGAATCTATGTGATGTAACTACATGTAGCATGTTCGTGTCAACTTAAGAAATCTTACGACTTAGAAAGATAATTTTCAGCATTAATTTTATCATGTATTACTTCAAATGACAAGACAGTTGTCCATTTCGGTAAATCCCAAATTCTTTTAAACTGAAGACCGGCACGTGCGTTTTTGGTTGATAAAAAATTCGTTTATTTGCAAAAAGATGTACGGATAATATTATTTGAGATAATACCGATTACATTACAGGTTTTTCAATTATTCCATATATCAGTCATCTTAAAACGTTTCTAGAAACTCAAATCTTGTTGTAATTGTTGCATAACAGCAAGTCCATGGTGTCCAAGTTTTTTTTGGGGAACTGGTCATTTCGTACCCTGACCATTTCGTACCCTTACAAATATGGTCAATTCGTACCCATCGCTGAGTCAATTCGTACCCGACGGATGGTCAATTCGTACCCGACTAAAATTTTATGAAATCGTAATGAAATTGTATGTATTAAAGGTAAAAAGTGATCAATTAAATGTTTTTTTTATATTATTTTACTCAAATTTCTTTTTAATTAGTCGGCATATTGTGTTCAGGTTCTTTGTATTGAATGAAGTGTGGTGATAATTTCTATTGTATGATGATGGGACTAGTATAACTAGTTGATTTATAGTTTCCTGAATGATGTAAGTTTATAATTAGTTTGTGATTCTAAGTGTGCGCATTTTAAGTGAACTAAACATCTGTTGTCTTTATACATCTAGGATTTGTTCGACAACGCTTCACTTGCGTACGGACAAACTCCGCTTCTTTGTACAACAAGCTAATGAGCATATAGAAAGGCGGAGCACACTCTCGAACGTTCAAGCTACGGTGCCAGTCCTCACAGTTGTTATTGGTGCGGACAGGCATCCCGTAGACCGACCAGTCTTTTGGTTCCCATATGCTGCTGTCGATCCACGAATAGATAAATACAATATAACAATTATAAATTTAATTATACATGTATCAAACCATAAAGGTATCTTGTCCAATTAGTTTGTTTTTTCAACAATAGGTATCTTCACATATACAGACACGTGCCAGGAAGTGAACAATAAGTATGTAACAATAATGATTTATAATATATACACTTACCTTTATGTTCACGCTTACAATCATAATTTTAATGAGTTCACACAAAATTAATTATCACCACACTACATCCAAAATAACTATCAAAGAAACCGAACCTGATCACAATATGCCGACTTATTACAAATAAATTTGAGTAAAATAACCAATAAAAATTTTTTTTAAATCATTTTTAATTTTAAATACATACAATTTCATTACGATTTTAGTCGGGTACGAATTGAACATCCGTCGGGTACGAATTGACCATATTTGTGAGGGTACGAAATGGCCAGGGTACGAAATGACCATAACTCTTTTTTTTGTACCACACAGGTTTTTTATTGACTAGTTACATTTCTATACAATGGAGACCGATTCTGTATATACCGTTATTTTACCAAAGTTGTTACCATTACTGTTATTAATTAATCGATGGATAGTAAGATACATTGATTGATTGCATGATGAAAAAGTAGGTGAAATTTCACCACTGAACTCCAAGTGGTTTAAAAGTTATAGAGTGAACCCAATTACATGCTGTCCTATAGACTGACAGACAAGCTGATCACTATTGGGCTTCCAACAAAAACAAATCGACTCAGCCTAACACCATATCATTCGACCAAATAATAAACAAATAATTCAATTTCCAGACAGAGGGAATAATTACTGACCCATCCAGCTTTGTTTGTTTGTTTGTTTGAATGGTGTTTTAACGCCACTTTCAGCAATTTTTCAGCTATTTCATGGCGTCCAGTTTTTTATTGGGGGAGGAAGCCGGAGTACCCGGAGAGAACCCCCGACCTGCGGTAGGAAAACTGGCAATCCTTGTCAATTAAGATTGGAGTCGAGTACACCCTGCCTGCAGTGAGAATCGAACCCCCAATCTCAGTGTTGACAGACCACGTGATCAATAGTAGACGAACTACCTTGACCACTCGGCCACCGAGGCCCCCCATCCAGCTTTGAGGAAGGAGCGTCTCCTATAGGTTTATGTAATACAGAACCATACAATAAATTACAATAAATAAAAGAAATGTCAAATTTCAGATATATAATTCTGTTTTTGTTGAATTGAAATACAAACACACTATTTAATGTACTTTTAAAACATTGGTATCCATAGGAACAACAATTTTCATTTCGAAACAAGTTTTGTTTAAGTTACAGAACCATCACAACCACAAAGAATATGATCAATCATTCATACAAAACCATTCTTTTATCACAGGTACACTGTTTTACATTTATTTTGACATTTTTGTTTACATAACATTGATAAAAAGATACCAAACAAGACTTACACACTGTTTTGAGGGACACTGACAACAGTCCGTCACAAAAACAAGGGCCAACTTTTACATGATTAAGTCCTGCTAATTTACAAAATGAAGTCAAAATTTAAAAAAGCACACAGAAAGTTTGAAATCTTTAAATTCTTGAAAATTACAAAAAGTTTTTTGTGTTAATCTTATTAGTCATAAAAAAAATTTGTTTGGAGGAAGTTTATCAACATTTAAATCATTTACAATTCTACGGGATGTAATTTTAACAAATAGCAGACGTTTAGAATAATGAAAATTTCTGCCTGATATTCGGTCACACATATAAACAAACTGTCCAATAAAACTCTGATGGAATTTTGAGATGTTTTGTGGCATCCTTTCGCTCAGACAACTTTAAAGCCCGCCTGGCCTCAGCCAATATTGCTATTCAGGCCTGTAGTCAGATAGATCTCAAAAAGACTGAAAATGTCAGAAAAACTATAGATAACAACAAAATACATATATATCACAAAAACAACACATATCAAGGTGGTGGGCCAAGAATTAATGTAATCCTTGAAATACGGCAACAATTGTAAGAAATGTATATACATGTAATAAATATTATAATACTTTTCAGACTATGTTTTTATTTACGGGAGAAACCTTTCCCTGCTATTAATTAAATCTATTTCTGAAAAGAAATAAATACAATCAACAAATCATAAAATTAGCAAATGTATTCCCTCTGGTTGAATAAAATATATATATTACAATTTAGGAGAACAATATGAAATAATGACTATCTTTATTTAGTACAATTATTTTCTTATTTTACTGTAATTATGAATTAAAATGAAGCAGTGACATGCGACTTAATAAGAAAAATATACAGTTCCTTAGGACAATGTGTAAAAATCAACATATACATTACAATGTATTTACATTTCAATCTTTTATCACAGTATTCAATAAAGAATATTTACATCAAACACCCATTCAAGCTCACATATGAAATCTTTCACAAACACATGGTTACATTTTCTATCAACAATATCATATACATTAATTACACACTTTAAATCTGTCAGTCTTCAAATGAATATAAAATACAATTGAATACCATGATCTGAATTGTAGGGCTGTATTAAGTCTGAAATAAAGACTTGTCATAAGTCTGAAAAATAGGGCTGTACTAAGTCTGAATTACAGGACTGTACTTAGTCTGAAATATAGGGCTGTACTTAGTCTGAAATATAGGACTGTACTTAGTCTGAAATATAGGGCTGTACTTAGTCTGAAATATAGGGCTGTACTAAGTCTGAATTACAGGACTGTACTTAGTCTGAAATATAGGGCTGTACTTAGTCTGAAATATAGGACTGTACTTAGTCTGAAATATAGGGCTGTACTTAGTCTGAAATATAGGGCTGTACTAAGTCTGAATTACAGGACTGTACTTAGTCTGAAATATAGGGCTGTACTAAGTCTAAAATATAAAGGGTATCCTAAGCAAATCATGTTGTCCCTTTTTTGTAATGGCTAAAATATATGGGAAGGGGACAAGATGACATGTCATATAAAATTTTATTGGTGGCTGGGCTTCCCCCAAAAATAATTTTAAAGAAATTTCTGTAGAACTTGACGTCTGTAGAAGTATACTTCAATTCTTGGTAAGCAATTGTTTTTAATGAAACTTACCTAACAAGATGTAAACAATGGGAAATCTGTGACTGATTGGCAGTTTGTATTTTTCGTGACTTATCAGCTGTTTGAACCTAATGAAGACTTTATTTTTGTCCATAGGCATTCAATTCCTACTGAACATGACACAAAGTGTTATGAAGAACATTCTTGACATGAATGATTTTAATGATTTTTATTCAATTAGAAGTTGATGAAATGTATTTGGTCCAGGGATACAGGTAACCTGAGTTGGAATATTACTAAACCTTGGTAAAAAGAAACAAATTACTAGGACACTTAAATAAAGTCTTATGAAATATTATGGAATCTTATTTAGTTATTATTAGACAAGTCATACAGTACTGAACCACAACTTTTATAAACTGTGAGTTACAATACACCAATACAATGAAAAAAATAATGAGAATAAAATCAAAACAAAGGATGTTCATTTACATTTAAACTTCATGGATCGATGTTCTGATCCGATTAGTTTCACATGATACTAGTATGTTGACTAGCTTGGAACATAATTACTGGTTTACATAAAGAACAACGGGATTCTCACAATAAAGAACAACAGGCATTCCTTAACAACTATTGTCTGTTGTTTACAACAACAAAATTAAAAAATAATATTTACAGGAAACTAACTAAACTATTACTACATCGGATGTTTTCTCAAAACTAATTGCATTGGTAGTCATTAACTTTTTAAAAAATATAAAACAATGAAGTTTGAAATCTATAAGGTTTTTTTTACAGTGATCATAAAAGTAACACTGAATTAGAAGCTACAGTTCAGCATTAAGTTTATAATTTATGATGTGTGTGAAACAATGCTGATTTTAGATCTGAATGTGAGAAACAAAATCTGTATAGTAAAATGCAACAACTTAAGAATGTGTGTGAATGACATGATCAATTCGCATGAAAGAAAATCTGTCAAGACCAATAAATTATCTCAGTTATCCCGCCCCCTTGTAACAAAAGGTGTGACCTAATGCCTTTATACAGGAAGTGATATCATATTTGTGAAATTTGCATTAGCCTGAAAAGGTGGAGTATCGTTTGTTTGTTTGTTTGATGGTATTTAATGCAAATTTCAGCAATTTTTCAGCTATATCATGGCGTCCAGTTTGTATTGGGGGAGGAAGCCAGAGTACCCGGAGAAAACCCCCGACCTGTGGTAGGAAAACTGGCAATCCTTGTCAATTAAAAACATGGAGTAAGGAGCCAATTAATTTCTGTCAGTAATTCTTAACAAAAACATTCCTACACATACATCCATCCCATAAATGTAGGAAAATAACAATTAAATGTATTGCTTCCAAAATGAGTAACCTACCAACTTTTAAAAACATCTACAGAAAAACTACAGTACCAAAATAAAAATAATGCAGTATTGTGATCTCTGAAGCATGCCCTCCTACCTTACAACATAAGTAAAAGATCATCACAATGTAAATCCTGTACTGATGAACAACACAAAAGAGAATAGAAATATGTTAAAATGTTTGTTAAAAACCCATGGATATCATTTTTACCACTGTATCTTTGCAAAACAAATTATCATCTAAACTTCTATTACCTATTTTGGCAGTGTCAAACACATAAAATGTCAGAAAATTGTAAATATAAAAATTAAAGGATTTGAAGCTGTTTTATGAATCTAATTAAAATTAAATCTTTCGCTTGTTCTCCATTTTTTTTTTGTTGCAGCTTGGAATATCCAACATAACCCCATTTAGGTCACATTTAAAATCTGAATTAGCTTTAAGATTAATTGATAATTTTATTGTCTACATTATGTGGTTTTTTTTTAATTATCTATATGTAAGGAGTTCTATAAAAAATCAATATGAGCTTTTTCATTAATAAATAAAACAGAGACAGAAGAGACTTTCTATTTCTAAAGACCATGTATAAAACTGTACAAACCTAGTAATGAGTTCTTCTGTGTTATCTAAAAATAGTTTATACACAAATATTGTATTAAGTTTATATAAGGATACAGTTGTCTCTCTTGGAAGATCCATGAATGTAAAAAAATTAGTCATTCAAAAGAGTTGGGCTTTCCACCGAGGTTTACGTTGATAAATAAAGTGAACTTAATTTAATAGACCTGCCAAAAAAGGATAGCCAATAAACTCAAGATTGCTGAAAATAAACACATTTAAATTATTGAATGACATATGTGTCATACCTGTGTATTACACTTCTTTTAAAATGACAAGTATATTGAGAGATAAATTACTCAGTAATTATTAGCAATAAACAATAAAACTATTGAAATCAAGACAAATTATTTCCCACTCATGAACAATCTTTCAAAAGTTTAATATAGACCAAGTGGTGGATCCAAGGGGGTGAACCCATTGTGTGCCCAAGCTAAACTTTAATCAAAAATTGACAAAGATATGCCAAATTTGAATGAAGAAGGGTTTTTGCTACTTTTCAGAAACTTGGTAGTACTGTTATAAAATATTGAACATTTATGCTAGATTAGCAAAATCTACACTATGGCACAAAAGATACTTACATAATTAAATTCTGAAAAAATTAGATTATGAACATTTTGACACCCCCAATTTTTTAAATAAAGAACAAAATAAAGAAACATATTAAAAAATCCTGAAAATTATATTAATACTACAAAACTTAAATTAAATGGTCTTAGTGATAAGTCCAAACTTTACTTAAACAGCAAATAATAAACTGATAAAACTAGAAGAATATCCTCACAAAGCTTTAAAAATAGACAACTGATAACAAAACTTAGATTGAGTAATTACAAATATTTAATAAGATGGGATACCAAAATATTCCAAGAAACCAAAGACTCTGCTCTAGATGCCAAACTGTGGAAGATGAAAAACATTTCCTTTTACACTGTCAAATAAATAATGAACCATGACATCCTTTAATTTCACAGATAACAAATGAAGATAATAACTTAATTAATTTAAACAGTAATGGAAAAATTCTATACATTCTTTGTTCAGAACATGGACAGTTAACTTGTGTAAATATTTTTATAAAACAATCATTAGAACTGTGAAAATAAGGTCCACACCAGTTGACATGTACTACTTTCATATCATTACTTTGATTCTTTTGTTCATGATCTTTTTAAAAATTGTGTTATCAGTTGTTTATTTGTAAATTGCTTTGGAAAAATTTGCCATTTAGGATATATGTATTGTTACTAACTTGCAGGATTATAACCATGTAGTATCACACAGTCTGCATTGAACAAGATTTACTGGAGTAATACAAATAAATATAAATACACTACATATTAGGTGATATTACTTTTCCACCCATCCACCGTGACAAAGCTTACCAATGGCTACTTCACTTTTTTAGTTTATTTGTAAAAAAAGGGTTTAATGCTTTTAAAATATTTGTGATAAAAACAAAAATAGCATATCACTCCAAAGCATTTTAGACAGAAGTTTTGTCTACACCATGTCCACACTGGACAGGTGGCAAAAGCAAACCCACCTGGCTGTAGCGTTTTTATACTGAATTCAAAACAACTTGCATTGATAATTACTAATCTTCAAATCCTCACACTATCCACAATTGTTCCACTAACCACACCCTACCATGTGGCTTGAGGAACTTATCCTGCTTTTAGGACTAGAATGTATTATTTATCCATTTCTCCATATCCTGGTGGCTTGGACAAGAAATATCCACTCTACAGCACAAATTCAATATAGCAATACTTAAGTCAACCTTATTGACATTAAGATGAATGTAATCTAGGTGGCGGCAGTGGGATTAATTTTCGGGGGTCATAGTTCACCAGTCTCTGACCAACTAAATATCTGGAAAAAAAGAAGAAAATATATAATCTATTCGCTTATGCTCTGTTAAACACAGCAGTTCTTTGATAAATAGAACTCAGACAGTCGGCAAAAACAATTTAAGCCACAGAAATTGGATGATGAACAAAATCTACCTGTTCTGTACAATGATAGCGTTTTTATTTTGAGCTCTCCTGCAGGGATCCAGAGGTTTTCTCTGCCCATTTCGGTCATTTTTCCCCTAAAGAAATTACCAAATTCCATGGTAGTGAATATTGGTCTGGGGGCGTTTCGTACCAAAATTTGTTTGCACGTCGGGTCATTTCGCCACGATAGTGTGAAATTCATATTATAAGCGGGTTGTATCATGGAATATGGGATGGCTCCTACGATGTATGCATCATGTGACAAAGAAAAAATACAAGAATGTGCCATGGGACACAGATGCCCCCACTAAATGAAGTCCCAAACAGGAAGTTGTTCTCCGACAGGTCTGAAAGTTGTTTAGAACGTACAACTTGTGATACTGAACCATTCTGCCAAATTTCAAATTGTTCTCATTTACGGTTTCTGAGAAAAGCTTGATGGAAATTCGTACATATAAGGACGGATGTATTTACATACAAATGAAGTCCCAAACAGGAAGTAGTTGCTTAGGACGTACAACTTGCGATACTGAACCACCCTGCCAAATTTCAAATTGTTCTCAATTACGGTTTCTGAGAAAAGCTTGATGGAAACTCGTACATATAAGGACGGACGTATTTACATACAAATGAAGTCCCAAACAGGAAGTAGTTGCTTAGTACGTACAACATGTGATACTGAACCACCCTGCCAAATTTCAAATTGTTCTCATGTATGGTTTCTGATAAAAGCTTGACGGAAATTTGTACATAGGAACGGACGTATTTACGTACAAATGAGTCCCAAACAGGAACTAGTTGTCCGACAGGTCTGAAAGTCGCTAAGGATGTACAACTTGTGATACTGAAACACCCTGCCAAATTTCAAATTGTTCTCGGACCTGAATTGAATTTATGCGTTATTCTGTGATGGGTGCTTTTTACAAGTTTTTATTATTAAATGAAATAATCATTTTTGTTCTCATTATTTTAAATGAATTTTTATTCAAATTAGTTTTCTCTTCTTTGATGTAACGTTAAGTCACATTTGCGCTTGCGTAGTGTACAATTTTGACCATACGTTTGTTGTGTACTGTAAAGTTGTTTTATTTTCTTAGAAATGTGATATAGAAACAATCTATTATATTCAATCTCTGTTGCTTCAAAATGTTGTTGAAATAGTTTGTTTATGATATGGATGAAACAGACCTGTCACCTGTTGACCTTATTATGTAATCACTGGTTGGTGGTCAATAAACACATGTCAGGGTTGATTTTTTAATTATATAGCAGAAATTGAAGGGATTTTAATACAAATATTTGTACATAGCAAAAATTGAAGGGATTAAATACAACAAATGATTATTGCATGTAAAATATTACTTTTGAGATGTCCGATTTGAGCAAATCTTAGTCTGTCATTAGTGTAAATTTCGGTCGTCTGGCAATTATGACCGTTTCCTGACCCTTGCTTTGCTGATGTATTTTAAAAATTGTGAAATCAGTTGTTTATTTGTAAATTGCAAATTGTTAATAGTAAATTTCACAGTGTATGGTTGTTTTGGGGACAAACAAAATCATTTTCAGCTTGTTTAATTTTCTTTTAGTTTTCTATGAAACAACAATTGTCAACAAACACATTTTTGTTCTTTATAAAATCACTTGGTAGAGTTAGTTTTTTGAATTTGAAAATCAATTAATGTCTATTCGCATGTAGACATAAATCCTGACAATAGTACCTGCTATTTTGCTTAAAGTATGTATTCCACCATTCTACTGTAAATTCATTCTTTTGCACAAAGGCCAATATTTTTTAAGTTTGGCTTATTGATGATTATTAATGTGAATTTCCTATCATATGAATCTTTACACAAATTTGATTTTGTGAGATATTGTTTTCAGAGAAACCATGATTTACTGTCCAAAGACAGGAAAATATGACTGGATTTTATAAACAGTGACTGCATAAAAAATTATATTTAATCAATAACACTAAATGAAATTAAACTGAAGTGCCTTTATAAAGTTCTAATAAAATATTATGCATTATATCAAACAATTTCTTCAACCAAAATTGAAATTATTATTAATTTCTTTAATGCATAACAATACTTACTTGTCATTTTTTATATGCTCGTACAGTCGTCTAAACTGTCTGGCTTGGAATATTCCAAATAGAACAATAATTAAACAGGCTAACAGGAATGGGTATATCCTCCGCAATACTAAATTCTGAACATCAAAATTAAAACCTGGGAAATAAAAAAGACACTTTCCATAGATATAACACGTGTGCTGTGGATACATTAATATAGTTGTATCTGTCTTTAGGGGTTTCATATAGCAAATTATTTGATCAAGCTTTCTCAGAACCACAAATTTTGCAATTTTTAGCATAGTGTTACAAAAGTGAAATTTGGCAAACTGGAACAATATTTCACTTTAGTGGTTCTTAAAATCATTTCCAATTTCAATTGATTTGGTCAAGGTTTTTTCTGGTCTAGTTATTACAGAGAAACAAATTTCATGATGTTAATACAGGACAAATCTATCTATACCCCTGACAGTAAGTAGTCTAAAAATAAAATACATTTATGAAAAATAAAAAAAAATAATAATAAGGTCATATTTCCTTAATACAATAATTATTATGGGTACAAAAATTGTAAAAAGTAAAAAGCAACAACATAACATGTTTTCTGGGAAGGGGAGATAATCTTACCTAAAAATGGAACAATACTATTGGCAACTACATAAGGGGCAGCTAATGACATGCCTAGCACTCCTATAACAGGAGCACACAGCTTGGTGATTATAAACCTCAGGTTGATGTTACGGATTCCATCATTGTAAATCTGAAACAGATGAAAATATTTGAAAAACTTAAAATTTTAAATTAAAATTGTTAACTTTATAGTCATGTTAATCGACTGTTAAGTCAGATGAAGTCAACGTTTTTAATTGTTGAAGGCATTTATATCAAATATAAAAAAATAATTTTTGCATCAAATCATTGAAGTTCCTATTCATGTCAATTAGATGTTTGTATGCAGAAAGCATTTACAACACAAAGTGAGATGTTGGTCAATTTTCTTCATTTTTCACAGCGTTCCAATAAATTGGTCCAATTAGCATAAACATGAGATGGCAATACAGCGATACCTGTTCTATGACTCTCTTTAACCACCACTGGGGTCCCATCATTGTTATTGCACACACTATTTTGGCATGGAGTACACCAAGAGCCCAATCCTGTAAATACAAGTATTATTTTTTTCTCTAAGAAATATTATGTGATACTGAACATTGTAACCAAAATGTTTATTCACATTTAAACCCGTTTCATAACATCATGAGTACAAATTCCTACACAGCATAATAAATTATGTATGACTGATGAAATGTTTGACCTGAACAAAATTTTTAGTGCATGTAAATGAAGTAGTTAAATTGATGTGTAAACAGCCAATTCACTCACAAACAGAATCAAGTCAGATATTATGTCAAATTTGTGAGATAAAGACCAAGTTAAAACATCCAGTAGCTCTGTAAAAATAACCATTATTAATAAAGTACCTGTGGGATAAAACATGACTGATACATGTAAAGCATAAATCTAAAAAACACACATACTAGCTACAAGTCTGCAATATGGCCAGTTTTTTGCCACTATAAATATTCTGCATATAGGTGTCTGTGATAATCTGCATATAGGTGTTTGTGATATCAAAAAAAAAAATGTTCTGAATATAGGTGTCTGTAATAATAAAAAAAAATTCTGCATAGGTGTCTGTGATAAAAAAATAAATAAATATTCTGTATACACGTGTCGGTGATAAAAAAAAAAAAGATTCTGCAAATAGGTGTTTGTGATAAAAAAAATAAAGATTCTGCATATAGGTGTTTGTGATAAAAAAAATAAAAATTCTGCATATAGGTGTCTGTGATATAAAAAAATAAATATTCTGCATACATGTGTCGGTGATAAAAAAAAATTAAGATTTATCATACTGCAAACATGGAAATTTTCCCATGGAGGTTACTTTCGCTAAATTAATGTCCAAGAAATATCTGTGAAAGTTGCCCCCATGTCAATGATTTGGTTTTAACAAATCAAAGTTAGAGAATAACAATGCTGCACTATATAGTATGGATTCATACCTTGATCAGTCTAAATTCTTTGTCACATATATATACAAACTAGTTTTATTAACAGTACATTCTACAGTTTTATTTTTATTGACAAATTATAGAAATTATAGTTGTTCAGTGTTTAAGTCCTATACCTACAGCAGTAAAAGCATGTTTAACAAACTCCATTTAGTTTTTTACATTTGATTTGATTAACTAAGCCTGCATCAGGTAATTTTTATACACACACCCGGAGGACAAAAATATAAATGGACAGAGGGGTATATCTGCTAATCAACATAATTAACAGACAAATACAGTTCGCATAAAAAATCAGTTTTAAATAATATGGATACTTTATTCGGGGTGTTCCCAGAATGCCAACATTTTTAAAATCACATAATTAAGTTTTGTTGCTTTAGTGGTTACAAAGAGGTCAACAAAGGGTGTAGGTATAATCATAGGTAAAATGACCTTTTTTACAGAAAAGGGTGAATTTTAAAATTTAAAATTACATATATTTAGAACTTTTTATTATTATGTTATTTAGGTAAAAATGAATAATAAATAAATTAATTTATATTTTAAGCGTCACACCTAATTTTGTTTAAAATGTGAAAATTAACAAATTGATTATAATATAATGTATTAATTGCTATAATTATAAGTTTAGTAAGTAAGTATACCAAGCTGCTTAATTCATGAATATTAAACTGTGACTACTGCTTACACTTTAGGAGGCAACAACTTAGTCTTCAATGGTTATCTTTTCCGGGTAAAAACTACCCGTGGTGAAAGAACTTACTAAAAAATAAATTATACCAGCATGCCCACCCAGTAACAACACCAAGAACGACACTATTACTGGACTAGGACAGCACCAACACAGCCACTCTGCAGACAAAGCAAAAATTGTATTTGAAGACATCATGCACCTGATATCGACCATGAAGAACTAAGACCAATACCAGCTATCTACCAAGTTTAGTAAAAGCATGACATGTGGGCGACGATTCGAGAAGTGGTTGAGAAGAGATACCGACATTCAACTCTGCAAAATCATTATTTTACAGAGCAGGCAGACACCCAAGTTACCCACCACTATTTCAGACATCCAGCTTGATGGCAAGTGGACACAGACAACAACTTGAGACCGATTCCCACTATTCGACGACATCACACGACGACAACACATCCTTGCCTGCGCATCGACAGAAAACCTGACTCATCTTTCTGCTTCAGACTGCATCTTCTGTGATGGGACCTTCTACACATGCCCATTACTTTTCAACCAGAAACTGATATAATTTATAATTTTAGTATTTATTGACTGAAGGCAGAATTGTTAAATTCACAATGCAAATATACAAATACTATCACTCAATATAATTTATTACACCAGTACAATATTACACAATTTTACCTTAACAGTTAATTAATACCCTGTATGGGGGACCCCTTAATCCTCACCAATGAGAGCCTACAATGTTCTTTGATCTTTCAAAATGTTGGCATTCTGGCACACAGCCCTTTATTCAACTATTAAGATTGTTATCTTACTAAAACATTTTTAAATGGAAGCACTTGTGGTTTGTATTTAGAATTATTCCTATAGTCTACAATTTCTATTAAAATTAATTAATATCCATAATAAAGAAAATATGGAAACATACAAGTTTTGTCCCAAGTTATTTTAATTCATAACTGGGATGTCACGTGTCTCCACATAGAAAGACAACTTTTTTTTCACTTCCGAAACAAAATTTCACTGGTAAATCATAGGTAAAAAATTAAGGAGACATCATACAGCGAATTTTCTCCCACGCAAAATGTTTGGCCAACAAAATTGCCAAAAATAACACTCCCGTGAAAATTTCCACATTTACAGTACATGCGTCTGTGATATGAAAAACAAAAAGATTCGGCAATCAGCATACATGTGTCTGTGATATAAAAAAATTTAAGATTCTGCATACAGCTGTATATGATTTTGACAGATTTATGATTTTACAAACAGGTGTCATATAAACACATTTAAAAATTATGAACACTGGTGTCTAAGATAATGACATACTCTGTCAAAAACATACTCTCTGTTTATTTTTCAGGATACCATCCCAGCTGATCCTTCTAACAAGTCATAATACTTGTCCACTCACCTGCCATGGAAAGAAGATCGGAGACTGGTCCAGTGGTACTCGTAACGGGGCTACAATTACTAACTCAAACAGTAATCCGAGTAATAGGGGTACAAAGCCAATAAGTAATGCAGCTACTATAAAACACTTCATAGCCTGAAAAACAGAAAATAACATGATTTCACACCATCCCATGATAAAAATTGTCATGTTTACTTGAGATTTTAGTTTCAAAATACACAGTTTTAAGTCAAAAAAGGGGCCATAACTCACTTAGAACTATACTATTTTATGAATCGTTATGATATGCACAAGAGTAGAGTTATTAAATGTTAACTACATGTATATTTGTCAAACATATGTTGAACCATCTCTGATACAAATTTTTTTATAGCACATATTAGTCATACAGAAACTCCCATCGTGTTGTATTTCACTGCTACTAAAATGTTATATTACAAACTCTATATAAAATGCCATTTAAAAACAAATCTTTGTTGGGTCTTACAATTTATCTTTAATTGAATTTATTGCAGAGAACTCTATTAATTACAAGTTGAAGGATACTGTTCATGATTGTAACAATAACATACAAGAATAAACCATTCCTTAATTTTATTCAATATGGCTGATGTTCCCTGTGGTATCCAATTATACAGCACTGTGCCTATCCGCAGAATCATCCAGCATATGTACAGTCCACAGGCTGCTGTGTACAGTTCATGGACTTTAGCATCACCCATCCACAATGCCATCAACTTACGACCACACCACACTACAATGTCAATATAAATTGTCATTGTTTGGTTATTGTAAGCAATATATGTAAGAAATGATATTATGAACAATTGTGGAAACAGAAAATTGTCTCCGCATTCCACATAAGAAATGAAAAAAAATTACTTTATGAGCAACATGTAAATAGCATTAAATTGTCATCATTCAAAATAATAATGCATGTTACAGAGGAACTGACCTAATCCAAAAACTTTATGGTAGTCACTGGACCACAAAATTGAGGTCAAGATGGAAGGAAAAAATTGTTTGATGTAAACGCGTTTTACTAGGAAGGACAACTGAGAATCTCTGACATATGGCAGAAAACTGGATATCTTGTTATATAATTCAAACCCCAGGTAAATCATCAACAGTTGACGATTAACTAACAGGGCCAGGTTTCATAAAACATCTCAAATTTGAAAATTTCCTCAACTCATCCTCAACTCAAGAAGTTTTATGAAACTGCGGCCAGGATTGCTTGGCCAATGAGGCTGCTGCAGCAAATATTAATTTTCTTGAAATATGGGATCAATAAAAGTCTTAAAATTACCTGGCAACACAAGAGAAAAAAGACTGCAGACAAACAAAGTACAACACATCATGAATACCAACAGTAGTATCTACAATGGAACAATTCTGAATCAAAATACATTGATAATGTCCCATAAAACTGTAAATAACACATCCAATGTCAACATATAAAGAGAATATATCTACTGTTTGAAAATTTTCTCCTATTTATTCTAAAAACTTTTTTTTAGCAGCTGTTACGAACTTCCTTCTTTTTCAAGCCAATACGTTTTTTTTAATAAATTTTTGTGCATTTATTTAAGACTGCCACTTTTCGATCAAGTGCTTTATAAAATTAGCATGTACAATGTTTAGGATTGAAACCTGTAGAAAATGATATAATAGATACTGCATTATAGCAGAAAATATTTTGATAGATATTGCATTACAAATTGTCATCATATAGAGTATGCTATCTTTTAGAAAAACAATCTGTCAAAAAACCTGATGTCAAACAAATTTGAGAATACATTCAGTAAGTTCTAATATATCAGTGACAACTAACCCTAAGGTGGAAGATGGAAGGTCTCTTGTATGCCTGAAAACCTGTAGGACCACCTCCCAGCAACATCGCCTGATGTGCAGCACCAAGACCACCTTCTTGAGGGGGTGGGGGGTTATTTGCAGGTGGTGGTTGCTGTACAGGCTGATCACCTTCTATCACATTGTCCTGTAAAAGAAATTTAAGTAATTATTTACATGAATTATAAATGTATTTTAACTTTTAAAAAAACTGTATTGTATATAAATTCTGTGTGTATAGAAATGTAATAATTTCAAGACAACTTACAGCATTATCAATTGGAACATCTCCTAGAAGATAGGACCTTAGACCAAGTATGTAGGCCATGCCAAGGGTCCATCCTCGGACCATGCCTTTCAGCCACATTCTGGTATGACCCTGCTCCAGTAACGCTGGCAGTACAACTTGCAGTAACAGTAACTCTAATGATAACTCACTGACAGGTGCGTCACTGAAAAAAAGTGATACAATGTAAACATGTACATGAATATTCATTAACATGCAATATACTATTTTCATGACAATTTCCATGTTTTCTAACTACACAGAAACATTTGTGTATTAAGTAATATTTATTTTTTACACGAGATCAAATTTAATAATAAATGAAAATAACAAGTGTAGAATGTGAGCACGCTCACAAAGGATACCCCCACTTCGCTTTCAAGTCCAATTTTCACCCTTTAATGATATCCATAGTCAATAAAAATCCTTCATGCACATCAACATATAATGTACTTCCTTTATGCTAAGTTTCCTTAAATTTCATCGAGAAATTTAGGAGGAGTTGTGCTTACAAAACATGTGGACAGACAGACAGACAGGGTGATTCCTATATGAGGATATGAATCTATAATCGTCTAACAAAAGTAATATATAAAGGTAGATGTAAACAGTTGGTCTTTATACAAAGGTCATAACATTTGTATACCAGTCAACTCAGTTATGTTGTCAACTTGTTAAAGAGTGAATTGATAATGCTTGTATTGCATCTGTTAAGGAAGTTAAAAATAAACCAGAGGCTCTTAAGAGCCTTTATTGTCACCTGATTGTATAGGCAATGAAGATGACATTTCCTTGATGATAAACTTAGTCCTGTAATTTTCAATTTTCTACATAAATAACATACCATACAATGAATCTTGCTGTTTGATTTCTATTTTAGAGAAGATATGTTTTTACACTTTTTTCCCATAGGATCATATGTTAAACTAAGTCCTGTGGTAGTGGACTTCTTAGTTTTCGAATTATAATAAAAAACACAACTTTGTTCATCCAATGAACATTCTGACTAAAGTTTAATTGACCAAATGGTTTCAGAGAAGAAGATTAAAAGGTAAAAAATTACAAATGCTGAGGATGATGGCAATGACGACAGATGGAAAGTGATAACCTTTGGGTCAAGTGAGCTAAAAATGACATTTAAGTATAAAATATACAACAATCATGTGCGTTTTGATTTCCGATTGTATAAATGCATGTCAACTTTGTTCCCCATTTATCTGTTGTATTTTACATTGTACTGGTTTTACTGGTATCCTTTTAACAATACACTCTAGATAGTACCAGGTGGGCAAGAACCAGTGTACAACTGGTTTTATTTATTATTGAGAAAAGATGTGTACTCTTTAGTACTGCTCTTTTGGTTCTGTTAATGCTTCAGTTATTAGATTCCATAAACACTGATGATGTTTCTTTAGGCTGCAATTATCATCAATCCTGCATAATTTTCTCTCTACATCTGCAATTCAACTGATGCACAAATAAACATTTCCTTTTAGGTTAAGAAAAAAAAACATCCTACCCAATACTCTTGGGCTTACAAAATCTACAAACCTTGATAACAAAACATGATATGGCAGGAAACCAGTGGAAATGTTTCTGATAACTTTGACTGGTAACCATAACATTAGTAATACAGTACTTCCAAAGATTACCTGTGAATATAAAGGCAGAAAATGTCATGGAATGAAATGAAATAATGAATTTAAGCTAATATCGTCAGAAATATTGTGCTAACAATTTTTTTATTGTCACGTTAAAAACGCTGCACTAATTCTGCAGTTTTCCCATTTAAACACAAGAATTTTACTTTCATAGCCTTAAAAGATTTATATAGTGGGCTATAACCAAAACGTGTAAGCTCTTTAATGCAACAATTAAATCTTTTGAACTGTCACCTTGTCTGTCTTTTGGTTACTTTTTGTATGTACAAATATTTTTTTTTATTTGATGACAAAATTTCAGGTTGACTAAAAATTAATAACACCTACCACAGAAGCCAAAAACCGTCTGGCATGTCTGTAAACAGGTAGATGTATCATCTGCAAATAGAAAATTAAATTTAATAAGGTACTGTGCATACACTGACCATACCTGCAACATAATTTTATTTTAAACAAACTCGGCTTAATTAGATAACCTCCGATTACGGCTCAATGCTTCTTACTTTATGTATGAGTATTTAATTTTGCCTTGGTATGGGTTGAACAATAAGATTGATTATATTGGTTCTGTATTGTGCAGTTATAGTTTTTGTTTTTGTTGATTTATGCATGTCTGTGTTAAAGGAAGGGTTACAATTCTTTTAACTGGTTCAACCTCACTGTTTTCAAAATGTTGAATTGTTCAATTTGTTTATTGAATATATATATCTTTTGTTTTGACAAACTCAAATTCAGCTGATATTGAAATGAACATTAAAATTGTGGGGCTTGAGACATCAAACCATCAAAACTAATCAAAAGAAACATTGAATTAAATTCCTTACAATATATACAAATGTGCACAAAAACTTATAATATAACAATTTTAGCAATCTAATTTAAAGGCTATTATTGTATAATATTTTGTCTTATAGTTTTGAAAAGAAACCCACAGAGAGCTGAAAGAAAACTAGATTTTTTTAAACAATATATTTTCGTACCTCCTGTATTGGGTTAAATTCTGGGTCATTCAAATTTCGCAGGAACCATAAAACTCCGGGTCTCAGCACTTCCCTCAACAACAGGATAAACGATGCAAAGTAGAAGACATAGACCATTCCGACTAGCCAGTGTACAAACATGGATGTTCCTGGTGCTATGTGGAAACTATTCTTCCTATCCTTCAGGGTAGCATCAAACATCGACTTTAAATGAAAAGACATTTATAAAACATTAATGAACTTTTAAAACTTTGATTTAAAAATATGAGTCTTATGTACAAGATTTTCTCTATGTAAACTTATCCTAGAACAAGCTGAAGTCCTATAAATACCAAGCAGCATTATTTGACAAAATATATTGTATAGGATTTATATTATATATGTGTGTTGTATTTAAGGTATGTTGTTTGTTTGAATGGTGTTTAATGCCACGTTCAGCAATTTTTCAGCTATATAATGGCATCCAGTTTTTATTGGGGGAGGAAGATCAAGTACCTGCAGAAAACACCCAACATTCGGTAGGAAAACTTGCAATCCTTGTCAATTAAGATTGAGTCAGGTGCACCCTGCCAGCAGTGAGACTCGAACCCGCAACTTCAGTGATAAATAGTAGACAAACTACTTTAACCACTCGGCCACTGACACCACTACAGGTTTGATCATTGAGATTTATTATAGATCTGAAATTTAGGTCTACATGTGTAAATCTTCTGCTGTAACAGGTCTACATGTGTAAATCTTCTGCTGTAACAGGTCTACATGTGTAAATCTTCTGCTGTAACAGGTCTACATGTGTAAATCTTCTGCTGTAACAGGTCTACATGTGTAAATCTTCTGCTGTAACAGGTCTACATGTGTAAATCTTCTGCTGTAACAATTCTATTGTATCAAAAATCAATCTGAACATAGAATTACAAATAGATAAATATCATGTGATGTGTTTACAGAATATAAACATACCAAGGAGCAAATATCTAGCCACCAGCCACAGATCAAAGGGAAAACTCCTATCTCTATGACAACAAGTAACATCACTTTCACCACAATGTAACAAAGGCCCAGAACTCTTCTAAATCTGAAAAAAACAATACTTTGTTGTATTAAAATAAACTCCTTATAAATACATTATTTAGGTTTGTAGTATTCTCTGCTACCCTCTTAGAAATGTGTTACATTAAACAACAATTTAAAGTGATACAAACATTACTTTGGTCTAAACTGATGTCAAGATTTGAAGACATGAAAATCCCATTACTGTTGTTACACCAAATTAAAATTTAGTGTTACACAATAACATAAATTATTCCTATATTATTATTTTACTTATAAAGATAACAAATATAGATAGGGAACGATTTCAGCCTCAAGTGACATGGACAAAATATTTTATTATACCTCACTTTAGAAATGTGATATAAAACAAATGTTCTTGTTTTCAAAGTGGTTTACATGTAAATTAAATTTGTGTTTGTTTATTTGTTTAAATTAGATTTTCAGTAACTTTTCAGCTGTCACCATGAAGCTCGAATACCTAGTAAAAAACTCAAATAGGCAATCATTAAAACCATATAAAAATGGTTAAAATTAAAAGGTCACTGATGGTACAACTTAAATGTTGTGGACATAAAGACTCTAAGAAAAAGACTGTGTGTTTCATGTTATACACCATTTTAAATAATTTTAGCTATATCATGTTGTCCAGTTTATAATTAGGGAAGACTATAAATACACAGATTAATTATTGTCATCTGTCATGTATGTAGGAATAAAATCAAATACAAAATTTACTAATTTCTTATGTATTTTTGTATCTTTTTTTCTACTGGTAAAACAATAATTTGCCATTCATTGCTGTTATTTCTACTTTCTTCTTAACATTCAGAATTACTCAATAAACTGAAGGTTTTAGAGCAGAATGTTTCCTCTCAGCAATGGGTGACAATGTTGTTCTGCTATATTGCCCTTACTGTGTTATTTTTAGAGGATTTAAACAACCAGATTCAGTATTTTGGTTATAAAAGTTGATGGAAATTCTGTGAAGTGACTTACTTTTTCAGTCTAGCCACAGCACATAACATATACAACACAATAAGAGAGAATGCTATTACAACATAGCCAATCATCGTGGTCAGTAATCCTTCATAATGGGTAGACTCCATCTGAAAAACCAGAATGAAAAGCTTTCAGACACAGGACACTTAAAACATTTTCCAAATTACAAAAATAACCAATGATAGAAAAGCATTTTTAAGATAAAGCATACTAGAACACATGAAAGAAAATAATTAACATGTATTAGTATACTGTATATGATCAAATTTCCAACATACCAATATGAGCTTTAAATTTGAGCAGATAGCTTCTTACTTTCTGCAGATTTTAATTTTTTTGTTCTTACATAAAGAAACTAATCTGTGTGTTTTGAAATGCAAGAGTTTTTAACGTCCAACACAGACAACATAATGCCTTTTGTCAGACGGGTGATCTGTGAGACTAAATTCAAGAAATTGGTTTTGTTAATTTTAAATAAATAATGCATGTTTTCACTTAACTATGTCTTTGGGAGACATTTTGTTCTTTAATATAACAATATACTGTCCATTTGTCATTAAACTTCAATGAGAAATGTCTCAAACTGAACTGTACATTAATTAAAGAACCTTAAAGTGAGCAGACTCACATACCCAAGGCTCCAACATATCAAGTTCTAACAAATTGTCATCAGTAGTTTCTAAGTATAATCACAAGCAAATTGTATCATATACATATATTTTAAGAAATATCTTAGTTTAAAGGAGGAATAATTCATAAAAAATTGAAGAATGTGTCCATGGGACACGGATGCCCCCGCTAAAGTAAGTCCCAAACAGGAAGAAGTTGTCCAACAGGTCTGAAAGTCGCTTAGGACGTACAACTTGTGATACTGAAGCACCCTGCCAAATTTCAAATTGTTCTAATGTACGGTTTCTGAGAAAAGCTTGACGGAAATTTGTACATACAGACGGACGTATTTACGTACAAATGAAGTCCCAAACAGGAAGTAGTTGTCCGACAGGTCTGAAATTCGCTTAGGACGTACAACTTCTGATACTGAACCACTCTGCCAAATTTAAAATTGTTCTCATGTACGGTTTCTGAGAAAAGCTTGACGGAAATTTGTTCGGACGTACGGACGGACGGACATGAGTAAAACTTAATGCCCCCCGACATGTCGTCGCGGGGGCATAAAAAAATATTGTATCATAATTTGCTGTTGATATGCAACACTACAAATGGTGTCCTTCATTCCTACCAAGTTTCATACATTTCTGATTAGTTGTTACAGAGAAGTTGCGATTACAAGAATATTTTGAGAAATTTTTAAGTTCAAAAGGGAAATAACTTCTACAAAAAATATCATATCATAATTTTCTGTCAATATGCATAAAATTCTTACCAGTACTAAAAGAGGAGGTGCGCTTACTAGAATAGGACTGACAGACAGTAATACCAAGTATCTAAGGTAATAACTAACCACAGAAAATAAACCAAAAAGTATAATGAACTCAAATGAAAGAGCATAAGGAATTTATAACACAGTATAATGTAATAAGAGAGAATGGATTCATAAAAGAAAGCATAATGTGTTAATGAGGTAAAATAATGAATTTATAAGCAAGCATAATGAATTCTTACAAAAGCATGAAAACTAACCATATCATCCAGTCTCAGTCCAACCAAAGTGAAATGGCCAATGTGGAATGGACAAAAAGCTGAAAAAAAGAAAACAAAATATATTTTTGTCAATTTTAAAAGTAGTTACAAATGAGGATGACTTTAGGCATGAACAAAAATCTGATTTTTTTTTCAAGACAATTATTTCTTTGCTAAATAATAACTTTAATTAGTAAAACAATTAATGTTTATTTGTTTAAATAGTAACAGGGATTTAAAATGGGTTAACTAAAAGCTTATAGAAGTCTGTCACAAGGAGATCAATATCGTTTATTTACACATCCCAGCATCCTCTGGAGAAATATCACCAAGCTTAAATCATCATACTGACAAGACTATAATAATATATTACAAGTATACAGGATAGCTATAACAACTGCAGAATCACTCTTTAGATAAACCATTAGAAATATAGCAAGGAAACAAACAAAAGTCAAGGAGCATTTACAAATCCAATAACCTGAACGTAATAAAAACTGAAAAACAATTATGCTAGCTTGTGCTCTCATGTATCAATACATTGATTATTCATTTTTAAACATTATAAGAGTACTTTATATGATTACTATTGTTAACTCACCAAACACCAAGATAAAGAGAGTGTTCAAAGACACCACCCAAAACACATGTTCCTAAAAATAAAACAAAATAACTTAATATTCATGTTATGTTTGCATTTTGAAGAAAAAAATTTTTTCTGGACATATGAACCTTTTAAAAAGTTACCATGTGAGTCTTGCAAATATATTTAAAGTCTTAAATATGTCAACCTTGAATTTATTAAAATATAATCTTTTGTCAACCCAGCCTTAATTAAAAATTTTTTTTTAAAGTACTTACCAAAAATACCAAAGACCCATCTAAGCCAAGAAGCTGAAATAAAAAAAATGCAAACCTGATCAAGTGTCATCTTAACAATAGTCTCAGTTTTATTAAAGGAAGATGGAGTAGCCAAGGAAAACCCTTTACCTCTAGTAGGAAAACTGGCAACTCTTGTCAATTAAGATTGGCATCGAGCACACCCTGCCCATAATGAGACTGGTACCTAGAACCTTACAGTCAACAGGCATGTGATCAATAATACTAAATAGATGACTAATACTTATGACGAGTAACATAGTTTAAACATATTTTATTTGCTTAAATATGCAAATAGGATAAGACACAAGTTTATCAAACTTATGAGGTATTCTCCAGTTTACAGTATGTTACACAAATATATTGGAGGAGCAGCGTACATTGTAATACAGTACAAATTATATTATGTTTGTTAGAAATGAACCAAAAGATTTAAAACAAAACATTTGAAGAAATATTAAAGGAAAAAAATGGAATAGAGAAAGATATATGTGATGATGAGCGTGATTTAAAAACCTTGTGAGTAAGATTTAAACAATGGGGAACCATTCTGACCTTACTCAAAAACATGCTTAGAAACTAGTTCGTTCTGCTCATTAAACAATTACCAAATGTAAGGAGTTTCAAATTTACTGGACAGTAGATTTTCAGCCACTGAAGGTTTTCAAATAATCTATTTAGCATATGTCATTCCAAGAAGTAATGATTTAAATCTACACGATCAGATCCACAGTGAGAGTATGAATCGGATATAATATTTACACCTGTACACAATGTATATGTCAAAATTCAATATTGATGCTGAACATCGTAATTGGGTAAGTACAATATTAAAATTTTTTGATGACCATATTCATAGTGCTTTAAAACTCTTCTACTTACATACCTACCATTATTCTGTACAACATTAATTCATAATTCATCAAGCTGTAAACATCTTTATTTTCACATTTATAGAAATTAAACAGGTTTCCATTAAATAATTATTCTTACACTTAATAATATTTGCTGTAGATCATAACATTTACAATGTCAGCAAAACAAATTTCAGCCCTCACCATCAGTGATTGCCATTTACCTCAAAAATAATTTTGAACAATTATATATAAACAAAAATTCCTTAAATTTTTATTTTATATGGTGTTTAAATTATGCCACTTTCAGTCAAATCAGGGCATCCATTTTTTTTTAGGGGAGGAAGACAGAGAATATGATAAGGTATTCACAGGAAAACAATCAATCTTGTCATGTTAAGAGTATGCAGACCTTGTCGGAAGAAAGGCTTTGACTAGCAACCAGACTTATTAAAAATCGATCAAAGAAATGGCCAGATTTCGTTAGAAATTAACTAAGTAGGTTAACAGGAAGAGCGACAGACCTGAAATCGAATCCCACGATATGGGAGGCCATGCTGATGCTGCATACCAATTTTCAAGATAAAGTGATTAGTAGTTGCTGTGAAAATTTTTTCCCTGCCCGCCAGCCCGCCCAACATTCATTATACTATAACCCGGATTTTCATTCTGTGAAATCCGGCCAATAATTGATAGCTAACTCCCTTGACCGCCCTGTGAAAGAGAACACTTACACAAATCAACCCATGGATGATAAAGTGAGAAACATGATAGTGAGAATCAACCATGGGTTACAAAAATGTTTGGTACTAAGACATGCATGTAGCTGAAAAACATTCTATCATTAATGAATTGATCCTACCCTTTCCCATGTCAGTTCTTCTGCAGCTCTATCCCACTCTATAGGGTTCCAGTTTATATCATCTGTAGAATAGAAATTGTTAACATACTAAATTTTTACACACTTGATGTCTGCTTTGTAAGTAATACTTACTTTTTAACCTCTAAAGTGACCAGTATTAGCTTCTCAGGGTTGGTAATTTTTTTTCAGGTTTAGTTCCACATTGAACATGCCCTAATTGTTTTCCAAATATAACACACAATTTTTTGTAAACTGGTTAGAAGTCTATAGCAGCCATATTTTTTTTTAGTTTTTTAGCTGTTCCATATTAGCAGTGCTGACATACAGAACTACATATACAACAACATTTATAAAATTAAACAGAAGAGATAAATTTCAATAAAATAGGTGTGTAATGAAAACTGGCAATGGCCATAATGTCCAATCTAATATTAATTCAATTATACAATATACAGCGGTATCTCTGAATTTTATTTAAAAAAGAGTTTACAAATTGCTTAGTAGTATTTAAAGTACTGATGAGTTTTATATTAGAATGGAAATTCTCACTAATTAGATAGTGTGGTACCTATTTTTAGCCGGTTGAGATAGCCTTGTCTCAACCAGTGGGTAAAATTACTTGTGATGTCAAGTGTCAGTTCAGCGACAGAAATCACAAAATATTTCTTTTTGTTGCCTCTTTAAATATTTACATGTAAACAACATATCTGAGCTTTCACGACCAAAATTATGCCATTTCTATAGTTTTGATAGCATACACATCAAAACTGTATCAAAAATGTATACTGGAGATTACTGTCAGGGTAGATAGCTCTACTGTTGACATCTTCCAAATGGAACAGCATTTTATATTTTTAAATGAATTAGTGAGAAATAGAATCAAACACCAAAAGGAGGGCAAGACAGGAAAATCTTAGACATCGATGTGAAAGATATTTTGGTCTCGCCTTGTTGGAGACCAGAAATCATTTCACGTGGGTGTCAGAGATTTTCCGATCTTTCTCTCCCACCGATGATAGATCCTTTATTTCTCTCATAGCAAAAAAAAAAAAAAAAAAAAAAAACCAACAACACAAAGAGGCCTTGTTGTAAATCTATGAAAACATGTTGCAAAATGTTCATACCAAATTTTACAGGAAGTACAAACCCTGTGCAGCATTGTTGCCATTGTTACCACCTTCAATCCCATCATCCTCTCCTTCATCCTCATTTGCTTCCCCTGCAGCAGGTGGTGGTTGTTGGTTGTTATCTTCATTCTGATTGGCTGGAGCTACTCTTGCAAAGCCACCTACTAGGTTGTTAACAACACCTGCATCTAAGAAATTCTACAAAAAGGAAAAATAAGCCATGGTAACTGAGAATAACAAATATAACAGCAGTTACTAAATGTTGTCATTTTCCAACTTTTCAAAGTTATTAATAATGTGTCAATTTATAATTTGTGTTCAAGTTATAATAATGAACATAAATATTTATCAACTGTCTGACATGTGACCACTTATCTCTGACCAACCAGGCATGTTACATTTTACCTCTTGGTTGTCCATGGACCAAGTTATTAAAAGGATGCAGTACAATGTTCATTTGTGAAGAAAATATAGAAAATATGTCTAAGTTATTTAGAGAATTTCTGAAATAAAAACAACAAGCTTAAAAATAAAGATGAAAATATTTCAATCTAAAATTTTATGGATGTCCTAACAGGATAAATTAAGTATGCAGCCCTGGTTTTAATAAACATTACTGTACATCTGTCCATTTATACAGGATTGTCAATCAGTATGAAAACTAAAAAATTAATTTTAGTCTAATAAAAAAACTGGGACATCAATGAACATGCTGGGAAACAAAGAATAAAAGGTTCATAAACAATATTACTTTTCTTCTTGGCAAGTAAAAATGACAGTTTTACTTGCTTGTTGACAACTGCAAACAATAAATATTTCCAAGCCCTTGACTTCTTTATCAAGAATTAGAAGTTACCCTCTGTGGATTTGGTCCTTGGTCATCTTGTTCTAGCCATTCAGGTCCTCCTCCATGTAAAATCTGCTCCCTTAGCCAGACCAAACTTATAAATGCACACAGTGTACAAGTGACAACAAAACAACCATGGAAACAGTCTGAAGCTATGTTCTCTCTGTTAATAATAAAACGACTACACTGTATTTTGAATATAATAGAAGTCTAGCTCAATTGCTGTAGTACATTTATTGTACAAGATCAATTCATTGACAACAAATACTAAATGCTGAATTGTAGAGAAATTTGATTTGTATGAATCTACCTAAATCAGCTTACAGTGTTTGAAATTAGCTGATACCACTAGTCAATAGTCCCTATTCATTTTGTGGGTTCCTTAATTTAGAAATTAAAAGTTTACAAAAAAAACCAACA
The DNA here is from genome assembly GCA_944474755.1 of Limnoperna fortunei. Classification (NCBI taxonomy): domain Eukaryota; kingdom Metazoa; phylum Mollusca; class Bivalvia; order Mytilida; family Modiolidae; genus Limnoperna; species Limnoperna fortunei. The sequence continues at coordinate 42,718,155 of OX104112.1, forward strand.
AAACAAACAAACATTTTTGTAACTATTGATAAGAGCTTATTCTATCTTGTGAGATTTCAAAAACTTTAGGGCCCATTTGGTTCACTTAAAACAATGTTTAGTTTCTGTTCTACGAATGTGAACAAGATACTTTTCCAGTTATAAGTGGTACGATACACTGTAAAACATAATATACATTTTTCCATAAAATGTGTAATATTCTTCTAATTGAGTGATTATTTGATGTTTTGCATCCAGCAAGCATAATATTCTTTTAATTGCAATGTGCTAACATCAGAAGTAAGAAGATGTAACAACCGAGCATTTTCTTTAAAAAACATGAACTCTATAATCTTGCATACTGCAATGACAACCATAGTCTTATTTTCAAATTATATTTACAAATGACAAAAAGATGTATTACTACCTGTCATCTCAATAAAAACAACAGTACAATAAACTAAATCATTACGATAAAAATAGATTTAAAAAACTTTTGTTTAAAAGCCAAAGACAACAAGGTGAAATATAAAACTAAATTACAAACATTATGTGTACATTTTCTAAAACAAATAATTAACTTACGTGGATAACATATCGAGAGGAAGTGTTAGCAGAGAACTAACGGAACCAGTAAATAAACATCTGTAAATACGACCTGCAAAGAAATTTACATGTAGATAGCTTTATGGCCACCCAAGATTTAAGACTACAATCTACTAGTACTCTTGGTAAAAACCGGAAGTAAGAATCAGCTGACTTAATTTGTTGTGTATTTCGAGCAGACACCTGTTGCCCACTGATTTTAGCATTCATTTTTCAAGAAAATGTGTTAGTTGTCATTTGTTTCTTTAATATTGAATGATCGAGAAATAAAGATGTTAAAAAATCGTATATGTGTTTATATTTTTATTGTTTACCTTGTCGATATTAAATTACACAAACAACCCATTTTTTACCTTGTGTGTGTGTAAAAGGGCATATAGAAACGACCAGTATAATACGTAGCAGTGCATGTTTTGTGGGAATGTAGAAACTCAATTGCGCATGGCTGCAAAAATGAGGCAACTGGATAAAATTTATTCTAAACATAAATATTACTGCATTACTGTATTACTGCATTACCTAAGCGTGTCAATGACCTCTATATTCAATTGGCCTTTATGGCAATTTCTTTTCGTATATCGTAATTAATTAAATCAAATTTTTAACAAATTAACCAACAAAGACATAAATTAATATAAAATATATAAATATATATGTTAAGACATAATTATAAGGGATTATATCATTAAAGATCAAGATTGGCGTTTAACAGGTGTTGCTCATGTCTTTTTATGACCCAAGCTTTCAATAATGTTAGTTGGGGTTACTCATGGTTCTTACAATGATTTTTCACAATTTAGTTCAAGTTTTCGAGTAATCTGTGTTCGAGAAATCACAGCATTTTAACATCAATTATATCATGTATATAGGGGAGAGTTCTGCACTTTTTTATGTGTTTGAGAGATCCTCTGTGTTCAAGCAATCTGAGTTCGAGCTACTGAAGTTTGACTCTGTATAAGACTAATAAATATAAAACTATTTCTCCAAAGTTTTATAACTGGACATACTTTACATATAGGTGTTTATTACACAAGTCTAGTTTTGTACACAATAATCACGAAATATATTTAAAGAACACAACATGTCAAAACAGAATTCAGGGTTGTTTGAGGAAATTAAGGTTTCTTTTATGTCTATTTTTGCACAAAATCTTTCCAATTCATATTTTACAGTTTTTAAAAATTGGAAAGTGCATGATTTAACTGAAATCAGGAAAAATATAGAAGTCTTATACACACCACCATAATGTTTACCTTTACTATTTATTAGTGTTTTAAATTACATGTGTAACTAAACAATTCAAATGTTTAGGATTTGTTTTGTTGCTTTTTGTTTTCATTTGAACAAATTTTGTGCAATTGTATTTTAAATTGTTATTGCAAATAATAACTGTTTAAACACCAATAAAATAGAAAAATTAAAATAACACAATTTTTTTTATTGTTTTTTATGTGCATCTAAAAAATTTTCATTTCAGTGAATTTTCTATTGAAGTTAGGGAAACATTGTTTCTATTTAAAACAGCTTAACATTATTGCTGAAAATGATTAAAAAGCAAAAAAAAGGAGTAGGCATGTATAATGACAGCAGTGACTGTATTGCAAACAAATCTGCTAATATTTTAAACATTTTTAATAATAAAACTGATATTGTTGCACACTCATGTAATGTGTATGACTCAATTTATGATATTTTTTAAAACATATGCACATCATTAAGCAACAAATTGTTATCTTTAAAAATATCCTTTTTATGAACAGGAAATATTAGGGGAATATGTAAATTTAAAGATCTTATCAGTTAAAACCAAACCACTTTTTTTTAACACAATAGAATAGATGTATGATGTCATTAAGATGCAACTTATTTATAATATATTGTGTACGTCTTAGAAATGAATGGAGAAAAACAACTTGGTTTCAGACAAAAAATGCAATGTTGGATGTGACTGTTCTAAGTTAATGGTTTGCTCATATTTATTGTTTCTGCTGGGTTTTTTTATTTTTCTGTCTTTAAGTGAATAATTGAATTATGAGGTTTGTGTTGAGGATATACCTCCTGTGTATACTGTTATTTCTATATCCGAAGACATATTCCCACTATTACTATAAAAAATAGCTTTTTATAAAGCTGATTTTAAATGATTTATGATACCACAAAGAAATGTTTGAAAACCTAAAAAAAAAATGTCTTACATGCTGTTAAAGGAACAACTCCCAGCCAAGCGAATGCTACGAGTGTGTAATGGAACCAGTACCTCACGGCTCGTCCTATACTGGTAAGTAGTCCACTAAATATGTCCTTTATTGGTAACCTCTTTGGCATATCGGGGGAATAAACTGGAAATAATATAAAGTGTTCAAAATACATGTGATAATATTGTCAGACAAGAGTAGTGGTGTTCACTGGCTGAAACATAATTTATCAATTCTACTTATTACATATTAATAAACATATAAAAAATGAGTTAAGAGGCTACCATCAATAAAATGGTTGCCTCTGTGGTGGAGTGTATATGGTATTTAGTCATCTTCTATTGATCAAATGGTCTGTTAACACTGAGGTTGTGGGTTCGAGTCTCACTGAGGGCAAGGACTAGTAGACTCCAATAATAATTGACATGGACTGACACTAGAATTTCTCAGTGTACTCCATCTTCCTCCGCCAATAAAAAATGGACACCATGATATAGCTGAAAATTATATGAAACACATAAAGGATTTCCTATTGATAACCATTATGTTAAATATATTGTTATATTACTAATTTCGAGCATTACAGAGTAATTACTTGATTTGGCCCAAATTGGGTTCTTTTAAGTTCTGGCACATGTCTGGGCGTACTTTAACTGTACAATCATGTGTGAATTGCCTTTAATTTAAATTTATAATTTATTCACTTACTTGGAGTGAATGCAAATCTGTGTTTACATAGTTCACAGTATTCTTTTCGGCTGTACTTCAACCATTGCACCAAACTGTTATAATAAAATAACTACATGAAATATACATATGATACTGTATAATTTTCTAGAACAATGTGTGGACATCGCTTACATTCTTCATAAACATATATATAAAGAGTTTGATAAGACATGTATTACCAAGGCACAGGGTAACAATTGTTATTTATAGTTTCTTAGTAAAATGTTTCATAACAATAGAATACACATAAAAGAGCATACTAGTAAATCTGGATTTCATGTGTCATTTAATTTGTTATATTAAATTTATTGAATATGCCAGGACTGACCATTTGTTAATTAACATCCAGTGTGCAATACTGCAGTAATATTCAGGATAAGATCAAGTTTATAAAAAAAAATCAACAGGAAAAAGTAATGAACCTATAGAAACAAAATTTTGAAAGAAATGGAAACGAATGGAGTCTTGGGTAGAAACAGCTTCCCAAACATGTTACACATCATGATTCATAGACAGGCTTTCCATTTTAACAACAACACACCTTCTCTCACACCAACAAGAGGGCCTCACCTCTCTGACATGCTGGGCAGTTCTGTGGGTTAAGCACCAAACCCCTCTTATGTTCTCAGCAGATAACACTTTTGAAAAATTATAAAGTACTTGCAACTAGAAAAAGTTTATCGACGATCACTGATAACCCTGCTAAATTTTACAACCATTTTTGTACATACATGTATTTCTAGCATATCGACCTTGATGTACATGTAATATGGAATTTCTACAGCATCAAAAGGCTTCTTACCCACCCACAATCAATGCACTTTTTGAGTTATTGTCTGCTAACGTCCTTTTTTGTAAAAATTTCTGAAATTTTTTGGCCTCTGTCACCTTGAAATTTACAGATTTCCCGAAAAACTGATAGGCTTCTTATCCACTTAACATGAAACTATATCCTAAAGTTTTATTGAAATAAAATGCAAACTTTTTGAGTTATTGTCAGGAAACATCTTTTTTTAACAATTTCTAATGTTTTTTGGTAACTGTGACTATATTCGAAAGTTTCACTGACATGACTGAAATCAATTGCAAAGTTTTAAGGATAAGATCAAGTTTATAAAAAAAAATCAACAGGAAAAAGTAATGAACCTATAGAAACAAAATTTTGAAAGAAATGGAAACGAATGGAGTCTTGGGTAGAAACAGCTTCCCAAACATGTTACACATCATGATTCATAGACAGGCTTTCCATTTTAACAACAACACACCTTCTCTCACACCAACAAGAGGGCCTCACCTTTTTTGTAAAAATTTCTGAAATTTTTTGGCCTCTGTCACCTTGAAATTTACAGATTTCCCGAAAAACTGATAGGCTTCTTATCCACTTAACATGAAACTATATCCTAAAGTTTTATTGAAATAAAATGCAAACTTTTTGAGTTATTGTCAGGAAACATCTTTTTTTAACAATTTCTAATGTTTTTTGGTAACTGTGACTATATTCGAAAGTTTCACTGACATGACTGAAATCAATTGCAAAGTTTTAGAGTTTTTGTCAGAATGGATAGATATGAGGGCTAGTATGTACCCCCTGTCGTGTGGGACATAACTCCAAAAGAAAAGCAGACAAGTTTTGCATAACCTATATATGGTCATAATAAGTATGGGTAAAAATGCTATGCATCCAAGTTTACAATACATATTCTAAAATAAAACATGCCCAAGTTCAAATAAGTAGTTTAATTACATGAAGGTACACGTAACATCTAATAAATGTACTGTAAACTTACCAGTCTTGGTGGATGAATTTGATACTGCCTGTACACACACATGGATGGAACAAAGGTTTTTCAGGAGTGCTTTCACATCGACACACCCGACAAATGTCTGGAAAAAAGTACATTTATACCCAATACATGTAATTTAAAACGGTAAATTTATATATCTTCATATTGTTTTTTTTAAAAACTATACAATATTACAAAATAAAAATTGTGCATTCTAATGGGACTTTAAGTGATACTTCACCTTCTCAAATTTTTGCACACAAGATTCACTTACCGTTAGTTGTAGGGGAAAGCAGTGGGTAAGGAATCCAAGGGGTACGAGGCAATTTTGCGATGTAATTGTAGATTTGCCTTGTTTATTGTAAGTTGCATTTGCTTATTAATAATTACCTGATCCTGAACTTGATGAAGGGTAACAAAGAAATTCAGTTAAAAATGAAATGGAAAATATGAAAAGACATAAATCTCTTTATAAAAAAGGAAAGTCAGAAAAGATTAGTGGTTAAACGATACTCTGAAGTACCGAAAATCCACGGTATTTTGATGAATTTCGGTGTACGGTACAAAATTGTCAATTTTCGATTCGGTACGGGTTCGGGACCGAACATCACTATTTTTAGCCTTTTTCATGGGAAATCTTCAATGCAGAGATAAAAAATCCGCCATAGCTATGGCTGAGGAAAACGTGATTGCCGATGGTAGTGCCGTGATTAAATTGAAAGATCAGCCAACAAGCTATATATCTCAATATGAATACATATAACAAAAATCAATGAATATATATATAACAATCGAATGCATCATATCATATCGTAAGTAATAGTATCCTTGAGAAATTCTACGATATTTATCAATCTTCGAGTAACTGTATCGTTTCACCCCTAGAAAAGATATGATTTTTTATTTAATAAAAGTTTTAACATTTTGATGTAAAAAAAAAAAAATACAAGTTATATATATAGATACTTATTATAAGTATCTATATATATAACTTGTATTTTTTTTGTTTAAGTTATAGAATGATATTAAATACCAAAGGATCAAATATTAAGTCCTTAAAACTAATATTAAATACTAGTAGTAAATGAAATTTTGAAAAATGTATATATACTAGTAATAATACACTACAAAAAAAGAATCCAATTACATTAGAATGTCATAAATAGTTTATATAGTTTAGTCCAAAAAATATTACAAAAGGTAATTATTTAAATTGATTGTCTTCTTACTACATTTTAAATTCTGAAAATATTATTAATGTTTATTCACATTGATGTTAGTTTGACATTTGGAATACACATAATTGCAAATCTTTTGCTACAATTTAATTACTGTCAAAACAATTCAAAGGACATTATAATTTGTTGGTACTAGTACATGTATATTTTTCATTGATCTTCCAATGATGCATATATAACTGACAATAACTGCAGATCCTACCCCCTTTACAGAACCACATGACTATGGGCTTTCAAAAAGGTTGATACTATGATTTCTGGTTTGACAAGTGTATATTTTCTTTTTCATGTTGAATGTTTCTAAGTACTATTATTAATTTCCTGTTACTGTATAACACATGAATCACAGGCAATCTTTTTTTTTAATAATTTGAGTGTATACAAATCACATTGCTGATTTACCATAATTCTTCCTTATCCATGAGTTCTGACTTTCTACTGCTGGATCCGGAGACCTCTGATGAGAGCATTTTAAGTCGTATTGATTTTAAAGTTTTTAAAATTAATTTCTTTACAAGTCTCGCATTTATAGTGTATTTCTTTACAAGTCTCGTATTTATTGTGTAATGTGCTATTTTACCGCTAAAAATGTGAAGCCGCGTGTTCACCTGTTAATTATAAAATTATATAATAAACAAGGTTATTGAAATGTTTGAGAGCACGTGCTTGATTAAATTAAGACTGGACAATACTTAGATAATCGATCGATTTAAGGTGTGACACAATTTACATCCCGTAAAAGTTCAAACGGTTGGAACATAGTCATTAATCAGAGGCGCTGACAGGGAAATTTTGACGATAGAATAGCAAAGATTTTGACAATTTTAAGGCCAAAATGTGGTGTTCTAACCTTTTAGAACACAACACGTTAAAGGAATAATTGTCAATCTAAATCAGTGACAATAAACTTTAAGGTATTCTCGTATAATGAATAGATTAGCAAGAACGCAGATTAATTTTGTCAAACAAAAGTATTAAAACGGCATATTTTAACACACAATCTCTAAATTAAATCGCAACATTTTAATTTTTTCACTGTGTAAGCATGAAAGGAAATTGAAAATCCACCGTGGTCAACACGGTGGGTCCCGATATGTAGTGGACATAACATGATGTACATTGTACCGCAGAATACCACTGTGGCGTATATGTGGTGAATTTCTGAATGAAAAAAACCACGACCACTGTATATAGTGGGCAATATAAAAAACATGTTGTCACGTCTGTAGTTAAAAATGCCATTGTCCAAGGTAAATGTGTATAGAATTGTGTGTACGTTATCGTAAGACTTTGAACTTTCAACCTTGTGAAACATGTGCCTGTACCATATCATAGTTAAACTATATTGTACATACATGTATGTAACGATTCTCGTTTATAAACTTTTCACATATTTATTATTCTTGCTGCATGTTGGCTTCATTTTAGTAATTTATTGTTGTATCCCAGTCTGTTAACGTATTTTATATTACGATATGTGATGCAAACTTTTGTCTGCATTTGTTAAAACAACTCTGGTTTTAAATACCAAATAAAGAAAAAGATAGCCGCTCAACTGCCTGTTTTCTGTCGAAAAGGATTTATAATTGATTAAAGAGAGTTCGCGTACAACTTCAGGACAATTCGTTATATGTTGTAATACACTAAAAATGTAATGTGACAATTCAAATCCGGATAATTTACCAAACTTGTTCATGGTGATATTTAATGCATAACACATGCATCTGGTTAAACAAATATTCAATCTTCAAGTCTACAGCAGTGTTCTGCCCAGAAATTTTTGATAGCATCCTGGTATTTTCATTTCACAATAGCATCATTTGCTTTGAAATTATAGCATCACATTTCTAATGAAATATATTAAGTATGTTTTCAGAAAGCATCATATTTGAACCAGATAGCTTCACATTGCCAGGATGCTAAAAGAGCCTGGGGAGAACACTGTACGGGCACATTAAATCATTATTGATCATCAACAAATAAAATGCATTTGCAAACTATTCATAAGCACTGCTTAAAAATGTTCTCTTTTCATTCGGGTAACGATGTTTAGACCCGCAATCAATTAAATGACACCATTTATGTTGTCATGTACTACTGCAGGGCATTTTTTAGGATTTTGAGGGCTTTAGTCACTTAAGCGGTTGAGCCGTATAAGCATCTGCTCAGAAGCATGCATTCATTGTACTGGTGAAATATAATAGTATAAAAAACTATATTCTTTCAATTGCAGTGTATAAATTTGTTTTAAAAAATGATTATAACAAAATGTTTATAAATTTTCAAAGAATTTGAATGTTAAAACTTATTTAAAAAGCGTTTGTATATCAATCAGTTACAGTGATACTTGTAGGATTTTTTTATGGCGAGTCCTGGACTTATCACTTTTGAAAGTGGTGAGTCCCAAAAAATTTTCATGAGTCCCACATATCGCAGATGAGTCCAGGTAAGTGCTTGCATACAACCGTTTTCTTTGATGACTGACCCAGTAAATGTCTTTTTATAAAAAGATACAATATGGCTTGCAGAATGTTTATCCAATGCTATTTTATATTAGTAGTAGCTGAATTTACAAGTCTTTTGGAGTATGATTGATGTGCACTCATTACTTGAAACATGCTGATGTTTGCCCATTAAAGAGAGACTTTTGTCTTATCTTGATACAGATGCTGACATTTATATTTCTTCCAAACAACTCATTACCACCCATCCAGTTATTCCACCCAACCCCCCTTTTTCAGATCATAGTCTATAGCAGATTATCTTATTGTTATAAACAAAAATTAAAAGTTTATAAGATAACTAATTAATGTTCATATTGAAGATATCTTTGTACCAGTCAAGAATTCTACAAAAATCGTAACTGCAACTGCAATGCAAGGTTCCGAACGTGATTAAAATTTGAAACGAGTGTATTATCAACGCTTAAATTTAACCATAAAGAGTGTCCATCAACACTGCACGTTTATTGTTTAATAAACATCTTAATTAAAGCATATTTGCCGCCCAAGTGATTATTACCTGCTGAGAATCGGACGACAGGTAAATATCGATCGCCATTTGTAAGGATACGTAATCACGCATCGGAGACGGAATTGAAATGACGGAAATTCGTACGCATCTGAAAACTGACACGGACGCGTACTGGGACGCGTTAGATGTTGAAAAGGCACGTCCAGAACTGAAAAGACGCGTACAACACGCATCTAGACGCGTTGTGAGGATCCCTGGGTTACAATTTTTCATTAAGGGCCGTTGTACTCCTCGTTTTCCAAATGGTAGCCATCGGTAATTAGACGTATCTCGAATGTACACAAATGGCACGTAACCCATTTGAAACCAGCAAAACATACGAAAAATGAGTTAAATACGCAAAATCTTTGCAATTTTTATTTGCATTACATATTAATCAAAAGGTGGAAGTCTGTGCGCATCAGTACGATCTACGATACTTTTGTTTGCGTATATTGACCAGGAGCACCACTTAATCATGTTAATCGGATTACCTGTAAAAACATCGATTTGGCGATTGACACCTGCTGTTTAAACTATCAAGGTTAAATAATTAAATTTCCTGTTAATTGGATTTGGGGTCATAAATATGTCGATTTACACTTGGTAGAATGCATTTGTAACGAAAAATTTTAGTACTTGTTGGAAATCAGGTGACGAAATTGGTTTAGAAATCTATCGTCAATTTTCAAATGATTTCGTCAATGATGAAAGTGGCGAGCGCTAAAAAATTCCCTGCCACTGCGAAGATAGAAATGTTATCGTGGCCAGACCCCTGTGGCAACATGCCATGGTAGACTGAACACCCTCTATGCACGCACCGTGGTAAGATTACCTGAGAAGATTCTTAACCACGATAGTAGGCGTGGATATACCATGGTGGGTGACAGTGAAAGGGATTAACTTCCATGGTGGGTTAGTGTGTTGTTCCCTCTGTATCCAAATATAACTTGCATTTTTTAAATAGTTTAACATTTTAAAATCTTAAAATATATATGTTAAAGTCAATATCTTTTTATGACTTAATTTTATTATAAAGAAATGTATTTTCCTTCAATTTGCTATTGCATTTTATTACTGATTTAACAGTTTAGACATATTTTTTTTAACAACATACCCGTTTTCAAAATTTAATTTTCATATAAAAATCATAATCTAAATTTACATTTTCACAGCTTATTATGTCGGTCATCAAAGTGAAGTGTCAGGTGATAAATAAGCAATTAACAAATAAACAAGACACATTTAATATACAATTACATCACAGAAATACCCCTCACGCCTCGTTCTCACTGAATCTCATGCGTGAGATTCTGTGATTTCTAAATCGTCAATTCCAATATTGTGATCACCAAATACAGGAGATCCAAGGAATTATAAAAGTATAGGTAGTAATGGACATGAGAGTAGACATGAACATAAATAAGCTTGATTGAAGTTAACATGAATATTTGTATGGAGAATATATTTAGAGAAAAGATGTCTAGTGAACAACACGAAAATTTTTACATCATTGGGAGATTGTCCAATGTGCCGACTCTGACCTGTGTCGCAAAGTCCGCTGTTTCTTATCAAAGTCTTAAAGCGTTGGAAGGCAGATGATTCTCAGACTACTGCGGGAGCACATGAGCAAGTGTCCCTTTCCAGCTTCTGTGGTTGGGAATCAATTTGTCATAAATATTGACAACAATTGGTTATTACAGAACAATAATTGAAAAATCAAATATTTACTTTCATGTCAGAAAGATTTTGTTTTGTTATAATGTTTCCAGATCGATAGATTTGTGTACAATATAAACTCACCTGTTTGTCCATCTAGATCAGGCTCCTCCATTATTTTATTAAAGTTCAAGGTTGCAATGTCGTAATATAAAAAAGCAAAAATAAAAAATCCTACTGCATTAACAACTAGTAAATCTGGCAAAAATTTCTGCATACATATTACTTTAATAAAAATGCACAATCATCCGATATTTTATTTGGAAAGTAAATTTTACGATAAACTTTAATTCCTGTTTATGACAATAGTTCCGAAACCAGGGACGCACAGGCACATTAAAACAGTCTTAAACAAATCGCCAAAATGTAAAAAAAGTAAGAGACCGATACTTTTCAAAGTAGTAAAATGGATGAAGAATTTCTGTCAGTTGAACTTGCACAAGATGAAAGTGAAGGACGAACAACAGCCACGTGGGAACATGAAGATTTAGCACAGGTAAAAACCCTTGACACATTTTTAAGTACCATGCTGAATAAGTTTAAACTTTAAAAATTGTATCCAAAACATCCTTCTACTGTAGAAATATACGTAAGTAAGGTATCTCCTCAAAATAATTATAATCTAGGGAATAATAAAACAAATGTCCTGTACCCAGAACACTATATATAGAGACAAATTGCACCCGCCCTGGTATGGTAAATTCGGCACTAGCTATAATAATCAAGCTCCCTTTTTTATTGATGGAGCAAAAACCCCCTTGGGATTTATACATACTTTCCGCTATTAAACTGGTATCTTTGTTTAATTATTATTTTACCTTTCTCCGCCATTCAGCTGACATTTCTACAATCTCTAATTAAATAATTTTAACACTTTTTCATAATTATGTCATTATTGATCAAATTGAAATTGTGGACTGAACATTTATTACCAAATCGATTAAGAAATTATGCACTTCCAGAATTCAAATTTTGACAACAATGGCATGATTACGAATAAAGTGTAAAACTACAGTTCTATAACGAATAATCTGTTATAGAAATGTCAATTAAACTTCAGAGACATTACAAAGTATGCAGCAATTCAGGGAAACAGTTTAATAGATGATTATATCCATAAAACCCCTGGGTGTGAATCATTCCCAGCTTGCTTCATTGCTAGTCATTGGACCTCATTGTAACTCGATCCGTCCATAAAAAAAGGGAGCTACATTATTGTACATGTAGCTAATTCAACACCAGATAAAGTCAATTCAGCACATATATTTATATAATTATTTTTTATTAATATTAAATTATAATTTTTAGTGAAAGAAAAAAAATGATAAAAAAGAAAACAATGTTTATTTAATATCCCTAAAAAATCGTCATAATCAAGTTTAATGCTACAAGTACCATAAAATCCTAGCAAAAGACAGTTCTGTTCCAGGTGCTTGCTGTTGCACTGGAATGAATATATCTCCTTTTTTATTATTTTCCATTTCTCAAATCTCTCACTTATTTAACAGCTTGGGTTTGGGTCTTTCACTCCTATTTTAAAAATCAGTTAGGATAAAGACATAAAACACTTTCTATTACTACAATAACAAACAATATAATTATACAAATATATAATTAATTATACTACAAGTCATACCCCGGTGGAGAGCATTTTTTGTATTAAATAAGCTGGACCATACACGGTAAGTAGTTTTAATTTGTCATGCAAAAAATCCTCACCAAAACACTTTCACTTGTAGTATAGTTACTTTCTTAAAAGAATTTAAATGTGTAATTATCGCTTGTTTGTGTAACAACAATATATAACATGTGATTAGCAAACATAATTAAAGTTGTAAATATCAAAGAATCCCAAATCAATGTAAATATTTATTATTTTAAATTATAATTTCAAGATTTTGTGTATTAAAATTTGTCTTTTAAACCATTTCATTGCAAGAGTTAAATAATTGAACAGGTGCCAAAGTTGATGCTGATATGACTCTAAGGAGTTGGCAAATTGACTTTTTGGTAGTTGCCAATTTGACTTGCACCCTGCACCCATTAGGAATATATGATTTTGTTATGGTAAAATTTAGGCAGAAATGTTTTAAAAAATAAACAGGAACTTTATCATGTTGATATAAAAACAAACCAAGGAAATGTGGTTAAGGTTTAACATATATCTTTTTTGGTCATTGCATAAGTTGAGAATTATTGTTGTATGTATTTCTGCTGGTAATTCAGTATACATATATATACATTAAAATAGCTAATTATAATATGAATATAGGGGCAGTCAAGCATCACACATTTTATGGTTCATGACATTACTTTGAGTAACATGGAGACATGACATCTTTCTCTAATGTGTTGGTGACATCAAAGAAATGTCAGTTTAAAATACTGAGGTTTAGTGATTGCAAAAATTTTGTCTGAATTATTTTGAAACAAGACACTTAATTTTTGTCAATGTGAAATTTATTTTTAAATCTTTTAAATTAATTTAATGATATAATGCTCTAGTCTTTAAAAATATTTTCTGCCGATCACTCAGCTTAGCAACAGTCTGATATACGGATCACATGACTTATTTTACACACAAGTTACCGTAATTCTCACTAATATATTCAGACATTATGCTCACTAATATATTCAGAGTTTTATGTCTCTATATTTTACATACTGATTGATGAAATTAAAGGTTAAGCTAAAAGTATGATAATCTATAATTCACATCTAGTTCATGATAAATTAATGTGGTTGATTGTAAAAGGTTAAGACACATCTCATTATATTTATTCTTGAATGTTTATTTGATTGCGTATCTTTTAAATATGCATTAAATAGAAAATTAAAGCATGCACATGTAGCTGCTACTGTATCTTGTGTATCTTTTAGATTTTTACTTTGTTGTATATAGTATTGGATATAGATGACTTTGGGTCGGTTTAAGCCAATAAACCGTGAAGCGGCTTATGTTCAGTGTGAACCCACTCAAAGTCGTCTATATCCAATAATCTAACCAACAATTGAAAACAATTCCTATATTTTAAATTCAATATTATGAAAAGAAATAACAAAAACAATATTTTACAAGTAGTCAAATAATATTTGCAATAAACAATTTTTAGTGTCGTCGTTTGTTGTTTAGGGAAGAATCCATGTGTAGTCAACGTCATCAATACTTATAATTATGACGTCAACAATCAGTCACTTCATGAAATACCCATTTAGGTTATAAGAAATGGACAATCTTGCTCCTCAGCTGTTGAGTATTTAAAGGAAATTAAAATAATTTGTTATAGATAGAATTAGTTTAGAAAATAAAATTAGAAAATCAAACTTATCATTTCTAGATAGAATTTCAGTGAACCAAATGAAACCTTTCAAGTTGGTGTTAGTCAGAGCATTTAAATTTTAGGAAGGTGAACTGGTCCATTTATAGCAGACCACATGAAACCTTTCTGGAGTACAAGTTGGTGTTAGTCAGAGCATTTAAATTTTAGGAAGGTGAACTGGTCCATTTATAGCAGACCACATGAAACCTTTCCTGAGTATAAGCTGGTGTTGGTCAAGGTATTTAAACTTTTGGAAGATGAACTGTCCCATTGTTTGAATACAATACCTATTGTTCTCTCTGCAGTTTATTCAGTGGGTACTTTAAATCTGACAAGGAGAAGTCAAACACTCATTGATTAATTTTCCTATGCCAAAAAGTAAACTTCCCAATGGTGAAAATACATGAAACTTAATCACTGATTGTAGGGGAAATTTATGCAATGCTGAACGATATTGTATGCCATATTTATCATTTAGGACAAACATGTCTATTGCTGAATGTTTTCAAAATTTTGCAATCTATTTTGCTATGTTTTCATATACTAGCAACATGTTTTAATGTCCAAAAAAGAATTTCTGTTGTCCAATTCCAATTTATTTCTATTTCTATTTTAAATAGACATATTTTTTATTCAAACCAATTATGTTATTGAAATTTTGATTTAACATTTGGTTTGACCAACTAGTACATGTACTTAATAATGACCATGTTTATATTGGGGTAGATCATGGGCTTGTTGATTAAAGGGAAACTTCACGAAAAAATGAAAATTTGATATGTTATTCTTTAAATTAAAAGAAATATAATTGCCTTTTGATGTTTTATTGTATTCTATACCATTACGCTTCTAGAGTGGATTAAAGGTGGAAAAATTTTATGTATAGGGGCTGCCATATTGACAGTATTTTATCACGTGACTGCGTTGTGACGTGATAAATGTAATTATCCAGTAAATATGATAAATAATCCAGCTTAAAAATATGTTTTTCTGCCTTTGCTCTTTGAAGAATATTAAAACTGTGGCGATGACTAATAACCAGCTGACAACATAAGATAACCAAATACGTCTTAATGTTTTAATGATCTTTGTATTAATAAAAGTATTTTAAGACACAAATTTTAACCTGTCTTTATTTAACTCAGATAATTTACCTAAATAATAATTGTAATAAAAGATATATTTGTATATTAATTTTTTTAACATAAAAAAAAATTTCCGTAGACAATTTTGTACGTTTTGAAACGGCAGTTGTACCTGGACGTGAAAATGTTACATGTAATTCCTTACTCGTTTTTGAAGGGTAATTAACAGAATTAGCATGTAAACAAACAGGATGTTTATTGTAATTACTAGATCATTTGACGCCGACTTTGAAGTATGAATATTCGGACATTTTCAAAAGCTATTCAGATTGAAGGTTAATCATGTACTTCGAAATTAGAACGGCACGCCCCTCCTGCCAAGGACAGGTATGATTTGAATACACCGAAGTGTCAGAACACAGGATGTATATAAGATTTTGAATACCTTTCGATGCCATGTCAGAGGAAACGTAAAACTGACACGTTGACTCAAAATATACACATGTAAAATTTTGGAAACTGTGTTACACACAGGCACAATAAATGTTACCAGTATTAATAATAATAATAAATGTACTAAACGTGAACGAAATTTTGATGTGCGAAAACAGGGTATTTAAAAATAAATCTTTTAATGACCATTATTTCTAAAGATTGTGTATAAAAAAGTTTCGTTCATTAAGTTGCATTATCTGATTAAGTTGACAATAATAATATGAATACTTTTCAATTTAATATTTATGGACAAAATTCAAACAAACTATCCTCCATTAAATTCTGGAAAACGATATTTGCAAGAAGTTGTTGCTGCCTGTGGAGTTGGTCTTAAGTAGAAGTCTTTAAACTATTTGGTACATAAATCAGGGTTTTTCCACTACCTTGTCTTATAGTACAACCTTCTGTTATGGACCATTTCGCGTTATTATCATACGGCGACTTTAAGGTACTTGGATGTCCAGGGATCTCTAATATAGCCATCTAGCGACGACATAGTGACAAGATGGCAGACCTCCATAAGTGCATTTTTTACACAGTAAATTCAATGTAGAAACTTTACCATTGAAAATATAATAAAACATAGAGGCAAAAGTGTTTCTTTTTATTTTAAGATTAACATATCAAATTTTCATTTTTTCGCGAAGTTTCCCTTTAATAAGTATTATATATTATATATACAGTTTTTATCATATTTCAATAATATTGTCTTTCCTTGTACCAAAATAGACTTACCACTCAGTATACATACAAAAATAAAACATGAGGGTTGTTGGTTGTGCCTGTAATGCTCACAATTTTTGCGCACCTGGTTTCAACCCAGAATTTATGCCTCTAAATAAAGTTTTGTTTGTCCTACGGAGACCCAATAGTAGGGTTACATGTTATGTTTCTTTATTTAATTCTGTGTTTGATGTAATTAATTTTATGTGTCATTATGTGAGGAACTGCCTAACCCCCCACCCCCACCCCCGTAGATTTGTGGAAAAATCTCAAAATGACAATTTTTTTTTTTTTTTTTTATTCTTTTTTTTAAGACATTAAATTCTAAATTGTAAAATTAGTAACAATAACTGAAAATTGACACTCAACAAGGGAGATAATTTTAATGAATATATCCACAGTGTTTAAAAATGTTCTCTGATTTTTCATGAGTTATTCCAACACAGCATCACAAATTGCAGTTTTTATGTGATCAAAAGTGAAATCGCTGTTTGATCTCAATATCTGTTTCATTATATGAAAGCAGTATTCACATGTATTAATTTGTGGGTGGTAAGGTGGTTGATATATCAGGGTAACTCCTGCTGGTCTTAGCAAATAAGGTAAGTTAGTGTTTATTATATGTGAGGGATGGAAGGCACAGTTATCCATAATAATTGTGTCACCAGGTACAAACAGAGATTGCTGTCCAAGTGCTAGTCTATCATTGTGGATATCAATAGCCTCAGCAAAAAAATTTAAAAGCTCCAAACTATTAGATGAACCATCAATAACATTAAAATAGTCCACACCAAATCTTGAATGTAACAGATTAACTGTATAATTAGCATTTGAAGCATATCTTTGTAATTCAAATGCTCTAGAACCTTTGACTGAACTGCCATAATCCCTATTCCCAGTAGTCTTTATAACACCACTTTCATCAAAAAAATGTAAGGAACTTTTTTTGTATGAATAACCAAGTTCATGTACACAAGAATATGAAAGATATTTCATGGATGGAACATTCTGATGATCACACACCCCATTTCCAAGTAGTTTGTTTCTTATTTCTGAATAAGTCAAAGACGGTTTTGTATATTTGAAAAATTCCACACATTTTCACACTTCTTCCGTCATTATGTCCCTTCTAGGCTGCTGTACTGTTTTTTTATTTACATCACTAGAAATATATTTGCTAACAGTTTTTTGGCTAATACCAGTCTGCTTGGAAATAGCAGAAAAATTTAATCCAGACTGATGCAGTCGTTTAACTCTTTTTATTTGAAACTCTGGTAGTTTTTTTCCTATGTATGGCCTCTCTTGTTTTTCCCCAGGATTCATTTTTAAAAAGTAGCAACAGCCTGACCTATTGTTTGTTCCATTTTACAGGTGAAAAGATTTACCTTTATAACAATCTGTACATATATGTATTATAACAACACCCCTATCTTATATTCCATCCTTCCACCTTATGTCCAGTCCAAAAAAAACTTGCCATTATTTAGTTAGCTCAGTTACAACATGACAATTTACAGCCTATGAGCAAATATGAGTTTTGAAATGACTTCAGAAGACTTTTTTTATAACTAGAACCTGATTATAAGAAATACTCTGCAACATTCAACGAACATGGATTTACAGATGTTGAAACAATATGCACTATGGAGACAAACGAGGACCTGCTCACTATGTTTCCAGCTGAAAGTTTGCCTCTTGGTCATAGAAGAAAAATTGCAGCTGCAATACAGAATTTGAAAGCTGCAATAGGCTCAAAAGCCACTGAGACACGAAATTACAGCAGTACATGTACTGCAGAATCACTCAGGGGAGACAATGAAAAGGGAAGTTTAACGAAACTTCAAGAAAAACATTCAGAAAATCTTAAGCAACTGAATGACAAGCTGGTTAATGCTCTTGCTGCTCAAAAACACTTTGACGAGTTTGTTCCTTTGCCAGAACCAGAAGGACCATATAAGAATCAAACTTGTTCAATCTGCCACATAAGAGGTCATAGATCCGATGGAAATAAGGACCGATCACATTGTGATAAAGAGCCATGTAATTCATTGGAATATTGTGGAAGGAAGGACAAACACAAACCAGAGATTAGCAGGAAGAAAAGGAAATAGAGAAGGAAATCAGAGATTTGAATCGAGATATAGCAGAGGTTAAGAGCGAAAAGGAAAAGATTGATACATTTGCAGAGAGGTCTCAATCATGCTTTATGCACTTGATGAAACCAAGACTGAAAGCAATTAATCCTACAAAATATTCATTGTGTCCTAACCTGCTAATGAGGGATTTGATAACCCTCAAAGAATTGTATAAATGTAAAATTCCAAACCATGATCAGATCCAAGATGTGGAACTCCCTAAAGCTCTAGAAAGTATAAGTATTCTCAAAAGAAAGTCAACATTGAATATTTTTAATGATAATAGTAAAGACACTATGGAATCCAATGCTAAAATTAATTGTGCAAGTCCAATGAAAAAAACTGCAGCAACACCTCCAGTTACAACTTGCCCAATGACCAGTCCAGTTTCATCTGATCAAGCAATGTCTGACAGTTGATCCATCAACCAAATTACATGTACCCATTTTCGCCATATGGATATCCACCAATGTTCTATTACAATCAAATTCCTCAACAGCCTCCACTGCCAACTACACCACCTCCAACAAATCCACCACCACCAAAAGGATCACCACCTAAGTAACTTGTGTATACGTTTGACCTTTTTTTCAACAGAAGTTTGATGAGAAAGGCTTTTAATGACACTAAAGTGGAGATAACTCATGCATCATTAATAAATTTTGTCTTTGTTGATGATTTTATTTTAAACTAGTCTGATAGGATTGGATATGAGCATCAGATGTATTAATGTTTGAAATACTAAATACTCATTTTAAGTGTTGTTAGCTTGAACTGACCAGTGTTGGCTTAGATGATATAACATAAATTACAGTATACAGATTATTGGGTGATTTGCACTCTGTGGATGGATTTATTTATATATCTACTGCATAAAATGTCTGAAGTATTTAAGACCTTATGTAGCTTCAATTATGACTATTGTGTTGACAATTTTATTTCACGAGAAACAAGGAGTAAAGTAAGAAGTATGACATAGTGAGAGGCTTTCTTAAAATTTTGTATACATATAACTTGAAATAGTTAATAAATGTTTTTGCTTTGCTAGACTATTTTACATTTTAAAAATAAAAATGGCAGCATTTGTCAAGCATATATGAGACAATTCAGCAAAACTGTATCAAAAACACGAGGTCTATATATGATCTTAAATAACAGTCCTCCAACGCCATCAAGTGAGGTTAGAAAGGACCTATCAGCAAACAAAAGTAAATATCATTACCCCGTGTATACATTGGTAAAAATTTACCACATTACTTCCATAATGTGTGACTTACTAAAGAGAACTACCACATAAAAATATTATCTACTTATAGTCCACTCTTCAAACATCTACACATAATGTAGGTTTCTTTGGCATGCAACTAAATTATAGCTGGTGTTCTGGCTATCCACTATGGTCTGTGATTAGGCTTTCTGTATTATGTCTGGAAACCCCCATTCATTTTTAAATGCTTGTTTTTAATGAAAACTCCATTTATTTATTTTTTTTAAATGAAGAAAATGGTGAATTTGACTAGCAGCAAGATGTAGTATATTACTAAAAAAATAATGCATATTATAACTGCATATACTGTTCAAATAAAATATGGTTTTCTTCAGAATTCATTGGCATCAAATTGTTACAATAATTATTTGGTCACCATTAATAATAATACAATTAAGTGTAGACATATATATTTTCATAAGTGTGTTTAGTTTTTTCCATATGAAAATTAATCAATTAATGATTGACTCTCCTTGTCAGATTTGAAGTACCCACTGAATAAACTGCAGAGAGAACAACAGGTATTGTATTCAAACAATGGGACAGTTCATCTTCCAAAAGTTTAAATACCCTTACCAACACCAGCTTTTACCCAGGAAAGGTTTCATGTGGTCTGCTATAATTACAATAGCTATTGTTCTATGTTAAGTAAATCATAGCAATAACTATTTACTATTACTATAAGTGTCCAAAACTTTTAATAACCTCACCAACACCAACCTATTATAGCAGGAAATGTTTCATTTGGTCCAATATAATTTAGAAAATATAATTAGAAAAAAAAACTTTACATTATTATATACTATTGAATTATATAACTGGATATAACACAAAAAGTGATTATTGAATCTAAAATGGTGGAGACCCACCAAGATTCAGAGTCACATGGAGACTGAAACCTTATGCTTTTATTATGACTTTGAAAAATCAGTTTATCTCTGACAATATGAACAGTTTAACTGTCTAGAACAAACAGGTTTATATACCAGAACTGTGTTCCACAACAGTAAGTTTTCAGGACTTTTGAGTTTTTATGTGTTGCATTATAACTAAATGTTCCTAAATCACTCACCTTAACATAATAAATGGATGATAGATGTAAAATCAACACTTTTACAAAAACCTTGAAATAGAATTTTGCTATATAGATTTGAATCTATTTGCATTGTACTATAGTAAGTTAAAAAGTCATTTATGTGTCAAATTAGATGGTCATGAATTTAAAAAAAAGTCACAAATAACTTTGTAGAGGACATTCCCAGAAAAATTCTTGCGAAGATTTGTGACATTGTTTATTAATGTTTCAGAATACATGCAGATTAAAAATGTGTGAGTCAATTAGAAGCCTCTTGAAAGAATGGTTTCATCTGAAACAAAGTTTGTTTTAAGGTTTTGCTTTTAGAGAAGACTAAAATTTACATGTACTAATATAAAACTGGGTTCATGGATGACAACAATCTTCATGTGGTAAATGAAGGGGGAAATTCTATTAATTTCATAACTTGACCCACTGAAATGTGCTGACCACTGGACCCAACAATGGCAACATGACCACTGGACATGATATGCAATTTCTGTCTGATGGAATGCCTGACACAAAAAAAGTCTATAAATAAATAAATGCATTAATTTCTGTACAAATTTTTTACATGCTGTCTGAATGTTAGGAAGAGATTTTGGTAAGTCTTATCATAACACCTAATAATTACATACATCATGCACATGTTTGTTTGCAGGAGCATGTACTACTTTATTTATTGGGACCTCAAACTTAAAATACATGAGTATAACTACAGTACTGTAGCTAATTTAAAAACAAACATGCTTTCAAAATGCTTTTTTTTTATTAACTGATTTGTTGTTAACTTGTGTTTGTGAGTACAGCTAAAATTGAAAAAAATTAGGCTAAAATTTTATCTGTTAAAAAATATTTGTATATTTGTATTAAAAAATACACAATACAAATTTATATTACACAGATATAATAAATATGTTGACAGCAGTATTTTTATTCAGCCATATGTGAATGACCTCACCACAGAAAAAAGTTCTACCAATGACAACAAATGTATGAATATAAAAAAAACTTTATTATTATACTCAGTTTTGTTTTGGGCAAAAGTAAATATTTTTTGCTTGAAACTCCATGTATATATTTTTTTCAGCTGAGAATCAAAGTCTATCGTGGCCATTTAGATGCAGTGAGAAGTTGTAAATACATTGACAATGACCAGAAAATTTTATCAGCTTCAGACGACAAGACAATAAAGATATGGGATGTTGAGACAGGACAGGTTCTCCATAACTTTAGTGGCTGTCATGAAGGAATCATTAGTGAGGCCAACGTAAATGATAATGGTAGAAGGTATGCATGGAGCAAAACACTCATAGTTTTGTTATTTTTCAAAAATTATGCTTAAAATTTTAATAAATATGTGTGGCAACTTAAAATAGAATTGATTCTTCTAATCCTTGCAAACTGTGTTAACAATGTACTAAAAACACAAAAAGAGGAACCAGTATATTGATATTTTTGTCACAAACTGATGCTTGCAAACTTCAAATATACAAGTTATTTTATTCTGATGCAACCACAATAAAAATCTTACCCAACTGAATTTAAAAAAATCATTCTTTTTTTAACTTGATATTACTTCTTGTCTTGGCTTGCATAAATTTGACATTTATTGTTGAATAGTGCCATAATATAATTTACACACCCAATCAGAATCAATTTTACATCCAGTTTTTCATAAGATATGTAGAGTTAATATTCATTGAATTATGCAGTTTTATTATTTCATTCTACAAATGTATATTCAACACTTTACTTTATTGGGTTTGCTTGTTTTGTCACTTTTTGACCTTTATCATAGCATCTTATTTTTGTTGGAAGAGGAATCAGAACTCTTGACCTCAGCAAACTAGCAATCCTCAGGACAACTAGCAATCCTTGTCAGTTATG
Organism: Limnoperna fortunei; assembly: GCA_944474755.1. Taxonomy (NCBI): domain Eukaryota; kingdom Metazoa; phylum Mollusca; class Bivalvia; order Mytilida; family Modiolidae; genus Limnoperna; species Limnoperna fortunei. Next base: position 42,741,407 of record OX104112.1, read on the forward strand.
CTTGAAATCAAGCACACCATGCTCACATTCTGAACACACCAAATTGTTTCATATGAAGATTAAGTTTTTAAATTCTTTGTTGTCATTTAAATTTTTCAGGTTTGTAAGTTGTGGTTGGGACAAGAAAGTTGCCGTGTGGGATGTTGAGTCAGGATCCTGTCTGGTAGGTGTACATGGTAAAATTTTAATTCTAATATGACCTGCTTTAAAATCTTTGAGACTACAACTGTGGTAAAAAAATAATTTATCTATGAGCAACACGCGCTGAGAAGGGCATGTTTTAAATGGCTGTTCCAATTACAAAACTGTAACTCCCACCGGAAAGCTATTGTATATGATGTATAAGTCTTATAAATAGCGACATGCGCTATAATTATCCGTTGCAATATATTGTGTGTTACATTGATGGAACAGCTAGTTTATGGCGGAAATGATGTTTTCTATAGATATGAAAATATTATAAATGCACTCTAATTGTCTTATTAGAATAGAAATAATTCACGGAGGCTGTGATTTATCATTATTTTACCACAGGATGACCATTTATGTCGTTATTTTTATCCCTCGTTATCGCTCGGGATAAAATAATATGACATAAATGGTCACCCCGTGGTAAAACAATGATAAACCACAGCCTCCGTGAATTATTTCTTAATTAACTTCTGATCAATTCTTATGTACAGTGCAATTTTGGGGAATTTGAAGGAAAATTTCACAAACAACTTAAACCATGCATATTTCTACAAACTTGAATTTGTGAATGGTAGAATTCTATATGACACCTGGAGTGATGGAGATCTTGTGTTGGATCTTAGCTAGGAACAAACCAATATTTCTACCATTTCCATGGTGTATTGGTAGAATTCTATATGACACCTGGAGTGATGGAGATCTTGTGTTGGATCTTAGCTAGGAACAAACCAATATTTCTACCAACTCCATGGTGAATTGGTAGATTTCTATATGACACCTGGAGTGATGGAGATCTTGTGTTGGATCTTAGCTAGGAACAAACCAATATTTCTACCAAGGCCATGGTGTATTGGTAGAATTGTATATAACACCTGGAGTGATGGAGATCATGTGTTTGATCTTAGCTAGAAACAAACCAATATTTCTACCAACTCATGGTGTATTGATGAATTCTCTAAGACACCTGGAATGATGAAGATCATGTGTTGGATTTTAGCTAGGAACAAACCAATATTTCTATCAACTCATGGTGTATTGGTAGAATTCTCTAAGACACCTGGAGTGATGAAGATCATGTGTTGGATTTTAGCTAGGAACAAACCAATATTTCTACCAACTCATGGTGTATTGGTAGAATTCTCTAAGACACCTGGAGTGATGAAGATCATGTGTTGGATTTTAGCTAGGAACAAACCAATATTTCTACCAACTCATGGTGTATTGGTAGAATTCTCTAAGACACCTGGAGTGATGGAGATCATCTGTTTGATCTTAGCTAGAAAAAAACCAATATTTCTACCAACTCATGGTGTATTGGTAGAATTCTATATGACACCTGGAGTGATGGAGATCATCTGTTTGATCTTAGCTAGGAACAAACCAATATTTCTACCAACTCCATGGTGTATTGGTAGAATTCTATATGACACCTGGAGTGATGAAGATCTTGTGTTGGATCTTAGCTAGGAACAAACCAATATTTCTACCAAGGCCATGGTGTATTGGTAGAATTCTATATAACACCTGGAGTGATGAAGATCTTGTGTTTGGATCTTAGCTAGGAACAAACCAATATTTCTACCAACTCATGGTGTATTGGTAGAATTCTATATGACACCTGGAGTGATGGAGATCTTGTGTTTGATCTTAGCTAGGAACAAACCAATATTTCTACCAACTCATGGTGTATTGGTAGAATTCTATATGACACCTGGAGTGATGGAGATCTTGTGTTGGATCTTGGCTAGAAACAAACCAATATTTCTACCAACTCTATGGTGTATTGGTAGAATTCTATGTAACAACTGGAGTGATGGAGATCATGTGTTTGATCTTAGCTAGAAAAAAACCAATATTTCTACCAACTCATGGTGTATTGATAGAATTCTCTAAGACACGTGGAGTGATGGAGATCATCTGTTTGATCTTAGCTAGGAACAAAACAATATTTCTACCAACTCATGGTGCATTGGTAGAATTCTATATGACACCTGGAGTGATGAAGATCTTGTGTTGGATCTTAGCTAGGAACAAACCAATATTTCTACCAACTCATGGTGTATTGGTAGAATTCTATATGACACCTGGAGTGATGGAGATCTTGTGTTGGATCTTAGCTAGGAACAAACCAATATTTCTACCAAGGCCATGGTGTATTGGTGAACTCTCTTAGACACCTGGAGTGATGGAGATCATGTGTTGGATCTTGGCTAAGAACAAACCAGTAATATTTCTACCAACTCATGGTGTATTGGTAGAATTCTATATAACACCTGGAGTGATGGAGATCATCTGTTTGATCTTAGCTAGGAACAAACCAATATTTCTACCAACTCCATGGTGTATTGGTAGAATTCTATATGACACCTGGAGTGATGGAGATCTTGTGTTTGATCTTAGCTAGGAACAAACCAATATTTCTACCAACTCATGGTGTATTGGTAGAATTCTATATGACACCTGGAGTGATGGAGATCTTGTGTTTGATCTTAGCTAGGAACAAACCAATATTTCTACCAACTCCATGGTGAATTGGTAGAATTCTCTAAGACACCTGGAGTGATGGAGATCTTGTGTTGGATCTTGGCTAGAAACAAACCAATATTTCTACCAACTCTATGGTGTATTGGTAGAATTCTATATGACACCTGGAGTGATGGAGATCTTGTGTTGGATCTTGGCTAGAAACAAACCAATATTTCTACCAACTCTATGGTGTATTGGTAGAATTCTCTAAGACACCTGGAGTGATGAAGATCATGTGTTGTATCTTAGCTAGGAACAAACTAATATTTCTACCAAGGCCATGGTGTATTGGTAGAATTCTATATAACACCTGGAGTGATGGAGATCTTGTGTTTGATCTTAGCTAGGAACAAACCAATATTTCTACCAACTCATGGTGTATTGGTAGAATTCTCTAAGACACCTGGAATGATGAAGATCATGTGTTGTATCTTAGCTAGGAACAAACTAATATTTCTACCAACTCATGGTGTATTGGTAGAATTCTATATAACACCTGGAGTGATGGAGATCTTGTGTTGGATCTTGGCTAGAAACAAACCAATATTTCTACCAACTCTATGGTGTATTGGTAGAATTCTATATGACACCTGGAGTGATGGAGATCTTGTGTTGGATCTTGGCTAGAAACAAACCAATATTTCTACCAACTCATGGTGTATTGGTAGAATTCTATATAACACCTGGAGTGATGGAGATCATCTGTTTGATCTTAGCTAGGAACAAACCAATATTTCTACCAACTCATGGTGTATTGATAGAATTCTCTAAGACACGTGGAGTGATGGAGATCATCTGTTTGATCTTAGCTAGGAACAAACAATATTTTTACCAACTCATGGTGTATTGGTAGAATTCTATATGACACCTGGAGTGATGGAGATCATCTGTTTGATCTTAACTTGGAACAAACCAATATTTCTACCAACTCATGGTGTATTGGTGAACTCTCTTAGACACCTAGATTGCTGAAGGTCTTGTGTTGGATCTTGGCTAGAAACAAACCAATATTTCTACCAACTCATGGTGCATTGGTAGAAGTCTCTTAGACACCTGGAGTGATGGAGATCATGTGTTGGATCTTGGCTAAGAACAAACCAGTAATATTTCTACCAAATCCATCGTGTATTGGTAGAATTCTATATAACACCTTGAGTGATGGAGATCATGTGTTTGATCTTAGCTTGGAACAAACCAATATTTCTACCAACTCATGGTGTATTGATGAATTCTCTAAGACACCTGGAATGCTGGAGGTCTTGTGTTGGATCTTGGCTAGAAACAAACCAATATTTCTACCAACTCATGGTGCATTTGTAGAAGTCTCTTAGACACCTAGATTGCTGAAGGTCTTGTGTTGGATCTTGGCTAGAAACAAACCAATATTTCTACCAACTCATGGTGCATTGGTAGAAGTCTCTTAGACACCTGGAGTGATGGAGATCATGTGTTGGATCTTGGCTAAGAACAAACCAGTAATATTTCTACCAAATCCATCGTGTATTGGTAGAATTCTATATAACACCTTGAGTGATGGAGATCATGTGTTTGATCTTAGCTTGGAACAAACCAATATTTCTACCAACTCATGGTGTATTGATGAATTCTCTAAGACACCTGGAATGCTGGAGGTCTTGTGTTGGATCTTGGCTAGAAACAAACCAATATTTCTACCAACTCATGGTGCATTTGTAGAAGTCTCTTAGACACCTGGAGTGATGGAGATCATGTGTTGTATCTTAGCTAGGAACAAACCAATATTTCTACCAAGTCCATTGTGTATTGGAAGAATTCTATATGAAACCTGGAGTGATGAAGATATTGTGTTTAATTACACCTCATATAAAAATGCTGGCTTTTGATTGGTCAATAGACAGTGTATTTTTCGCAAATTTCCTCATTTTGCATCGATTTCGTCATCACCGGGGTATTCAGCAAAAAATTACCCTCTGTGCCGTGGTATTTGCTTAAAATAACCCTCGCATTTTATTATGCTGGAAATATTCATTCGGAAGTTTTGACTTTTACCTCAAAGTAAACGTAACATGAGTAATCGATTTTGAAAACCAGAAACGTTCCGATAGTACAGAGTCAACAAACAGCACGAAAGTGGTCTAGTATTCACCGCTCTTTGAAATCACGATATTCGGTGTAATTAAACAGATAAATCATGTCTGGGAGGGGTATTTGTGAAAAATACCAGTCTCGAGAATCAAATTTCATCTCTCGACTGGTATTTTTCACAAATACCCCTCCCAGACATGATATATCTGTTTATAATCTTAGCTAGGAACAAACCAATATTTCTACCAGCTCCATGGTGTTTTGGTAGAATTCTCTAAGACACCAGGCCTGGGTTTCATAAAACTTCTCAAATTGAGAGATTTTCCTCAAATATCTTAGTTTTTCCTCAAATTTGAATTTTCAAGCAATCTGATTGGTCAATTTTTGAGTTGAGGACAAGTTGAGAAAACCGGGCCCTGGAATGCAGGAGGTCTTGAATAGTTTCAAGCCAAACACATTAAACTTAGGAATCATTCTTGTTGCATGCAGCATCAACTTTATGAAACAACAAAGTAAGAAAAATGTTTCTTTAACTGTTGACATTACTTCAGTGTTCTGTGACTACAGCCAAACTGTACATGCATCAAGTATTATTGATTAATTGATTGATTGAATGTTTGCTTAATATCCAGCAAGCAATATTTCAACAAGATATTGGTTAATGGACAACATTTGTATAAGTACAAAGCAACACTAGTCTTTATTATATTTTGGATAAAACATGTATCAGTATATATTGGTTTCTTGATGTTAAACAGAACTGATGTTTCATCCTCCATGTTTTGTTTGTTTCAGTGGTCAGGACTACATGCTGGTATTGTGACAAGCTGTAACTTCTCTCATGATGGCAAATTTGTTGTGTCATGTTCTGATCTTGACAACACAGTCAAAGTTTGGGATACAAACACTGGGGATGTTATACACAATGTTGATGGTACATACTTAATGATGTGATTTAAAAATATAAATAGCCTTCATTTACAGGTTTTTCTTAGTGGTGATTTATGGAAAATAAAGCTTGTATATGTATTTTAATTTCTCTTAAATCCTCGTGACCATGTGGTTAAGGTAGTTTGTCTACCATTGAATCAAGTAGTCTGGCAACACTGAGGTTGCAGGTGCAAGTCTCACTGCAGGCAGACTGGGTTTGACTATGAATAATCTTAAATGACAAGGATTGCAAGTTTTCCTACCGAAGGTCTGGGGTTTTCTTCTAGTACTCTGGTTTCCTCCCCCAATAAAAACTTGACACCATGATATAGCTGAAAAATGGCTGAAAGTGGCATTAAACACTTAACCAAACAAACTTAAATTCACATATTTGACAATAGATTGACCAAGCGTTATTTGAGTATATCTTTTCCTTTTATAAACAGTATGTCATTAATGGCACATTTGTTTTGATATTAAATAATGAAGAGGCGAAATATGCAACCTGTATAATATTTTAATTACAAGTAAATGTACATTGTATTCTTAATATATGATTAATAGTTGATTTGTTTGTCTATAAGTTGGTCATAACTGTTTTGTTCAGGATATACTTCAGAAGAACACATTGATTTCATTTGTTCAGTATTTTGTAACTGATGCATGTAAGATTTTTGGCTCAGGTGAGCATCTACCACCACTTGGCATCCTTTGTTGTTTGTCATTTTCAAAAAATTCCTGTTTAGTTATTGAATTAGTGCCTTTTTTAAAATAGTTTGTGTTTTTGGCTATTATCTTGAAGGTATTATAGATAAACTGTAAACAATACACCGACAATTTTACATTTCCATTGTGGGCCCCTGTGATCGAGTCGTCTAGATTAATATCCATGTACTCATAATCATCGACATGCCTACCCTCTGATTGTCAGTCTGACTTAAGGCAAGGTGGGCTTTACTTTTACTGACAAGGACTGATAGTTTTCCTGCCATAATGATTGGTAAATTTGCCTATGAACTCCACTGCCTCCATTAAAAAAACCTAAATGCCATGTTAGAGCTGAAAAAGTATTCCAAGTAGGAAATACAATATTAAAACTAATAAGAAATATTTCAGTGCACTAATTTTTAATATTTGTTCTGTCTGTTGTTTCAGATATCCATGCCAGTACTATCACAAAGTGTATATTTTCACCAGGAGATGATAAAGTTATTACCACATCAATGGACAAAACTTCCAAATTCTTTGACCTTAGAACTTGTAAAGTTACAATAACATTACAGTATGTTTGTTAATATCAAGATATATTTTGCACTGGCCAAGCTAGCCAAGTAGTTGTTTAAATATGAAGACTCTATATAGGCTTATTCAAAAAATGTAGTAAAGGCATTTACTGGCTCAGGTCATCAGCTTTTGCATAACAGTATAAGGGAAATGAAGCCTTAATATAACTGAAAACTTGCTTGATTTGTTGGTGACAAATAATATTGCAAATTAAAAATTTTTATGAGGATTTTATTGAATATTTTCATGAGAACTATAGTTTCAATTTATATAATACACCTGTTATTCCTCTGGTACATGTACACAATCTCATCATTCTTGGAGACAGCAAAATTGATGTGCTAGAAAATCTTAGAAAGATGACATTTTTAAAATATGGTTTCGTTTTAGGAAAGATTAAAAAGTAATTTTTATTTACAGGGGTCATATAAATATTATATCATGTTGTGACATCAGTTATGATGAGAGGAAATTTGCCTCAGGATCTTGGGATAAAACAGTTAATATATGGGACATAGCAACAGGAAGTTACAGGTAAAATATGTGTCAGAGAATGTTGGGTGAAGGTGTGAGTAGGACTGGTAAAGCCAAAATTATTTGTTCAGTTTTGTAAGAGTTTATTTTAAAAAAAAGTTATTAACTGAAAAAGACGCTAATACAAATTTCTGTTGTATGTGAGAGTGCAGTTTCTTTAGTTTCATTACAACATAATTTTTAGTGAGTATAAAAAAGTCTTGAATGAAATACCCAACACACAGTTAAAACATCCATGTTTGTAATAACTCTGACAGGGAATTCTACACGGTGACCATTGCAACAAAATTTTTTGATACCTTTTTTTTTGGTGACATTTCCTGTTACCAGTAATTATTAACTATAAATTAAATACCAAATAGCATTAACTGTAAAAAATCAACTTGAATCAAAGTTTAGATAAAGAAAGGTCACTGATGGGGAAACACAGAGTTTTTATTGTATGTTCTCTTAGTAATATTTAAATTGCTTCACATTGTTGGTATATAATACATTTTCTATACCACAGATCTAAAGGTCCGGGGAAGCTAACAGGAAGTCATGATGGATCTGTCAGCTCTTGTCAGTTTAGTCCTGATGGTAGGTAATGGTTGTATACTGCCCAACCTGCTAAAAAAACTTTGTTTTTGATTTAAAGTGTTTTAATGAAGAATTGTTTTTAATTGTTGGTAAGATTATTGGATATAGACAAGTTTTGGTTGATTTACACAATAAACCACTTGTTTATGTCCAGCAAAAACCGATCCAAAGTCATCTTTATCCAATAATCTAACAATTGAAAAAATACCTTGTATTTTAATTTCAATATTATAAAAAGGAATAAGAAGAACAATATTTACCAAGTAATCAATAATATTTACAATCTGTTGTCACTTGTTGTTTGCAGAAGAATACATATATATTGTTAAGGTCAACAAGGTAGTCAATCAGTCACATGCTGGGGACATGGCTAAAATAGCAAGTTAGGTTATACAAAAATGGACACCATTGCTTAGCTAAAGTGTATTGAAAAGAAATTATATATGATAAAATGGACAGAAAAGACAGTATTGCAAGCTTGTAGTTTTGTGTCTGGACAACCAAATAAAATAGATTTTCAACTAAAATGTTTTAGTTTGTTTATTTATTTATAGCCAATTTGTCAGCTATATTATGTCATCAATTTTTTTATAAGTGGAGGAAGCCTGAGTACTTGGTGAAAACCCTGAACTGATCAGGAAAACTGGCAATCCTTGTCAATTAAGGTTGAAGATGAGCACATCCTGTTCAAAATCAAAACTTGAACTTGCACTTCGTTGTGTGCATTGAGATGTTTTGTTGATTGATCATCAGTTGTGTTTGTTCAATCTCCCAAACAGACGTTACATATCTTCCTATGTCAGAATTCACCTCTGCCACACAAAAAATTTAGCTTCTCCTATATTTATTGATTTGTTAGCGTCTATAAAATAAGATAAATTAAAACAAACTTATTGATTAATTGATTTCACATGTTAAAAAGTGATTTAATTCTTATTAAATTCAGTGATATAGGTTAACTAAACTACAAACATAGATAAACATTTTCATGTTTATCTCTTGATTATCTAAGTTTCAAATTCAAATAAAAATTATTCTTAACAATGGTTAAAAACAAGTATGCAGCAAGCAAGACTGAATTTTTTCAATGGTATTTCTATAAATTGGACTGATTTTAGTGGGTGGAGTTTATAGGGATAGCTCAAGCTTGTTTGGCAGAGGTAATATCCTTAGCTTAGTATTACTGAGTATGGAACAGAGAGGATATGACCTAGGTTCCAGGGATTGGTATTTATTTTGATCATTATTGAATCCTAACAACACAAAATTAGAGACAAGGAAAATTAGACTTATGAAAAGATCACCACCACATATAACTTTCCTACATTAGTACATGTATGCTCTTTTGTGTGACTTCTTGAGACATGCTTGACTGTATATCTGTTTTGACAGGTTTACAGTTAGTAACAGGGTCCTATGACTCTACTGTGGTTGTGTGGGATGTTGACAACAGGGTACAAAAAGTCAGACTTCAGGTAGGTGGTTGTTGCATGGAACTGTACACAAAATTAGACTGTATGTAGGTTATATTTGTGTGGACATTGACGACAGGTGCAGACAATCAAACTGTAGGTTGGCAATGATTCCTATCAATTTATTTATCAAGCATTTTCAAGTCTTTGTATTTGCTGGAAACTTCAGATTTCAATACTGTGAAGAAGCAAGTATCAGGTTTAGTATTGACAGTGAAGATTTTTTTTCATTCTGCAATTACAGCTTCAACTATACAAATACTACCCTAAGAATAAAGCAAACTTTTATTTGTAAATAATAGTGTCAGCTCCTGGTACCCTTGTCCTTACTTCTTACAATATTTAGTATTCTGTTCTGGTTTACAGCATGTTGAATAAACTTTTGCTATCATATGTGACCACATATTTCCTGTCTTTAATGGTGATCAAACAATAAATGGTCAAAAGAACCAATTTTTGTTGACGCGCAGTTTAGTAAATATTATTTTTTCTATATAACTCAACTTTTAAAGGTGTTTTTTTATTTTTTTTTATTTTTTTTAGTTCTGCACAATGTCCTTGGTTGACTTGCTGCAGTTGTATCAATCATGTAGGCTATGTTAATTGTATGTTGTGCATGTTTCAAGGCCATGATGATTTGGTAGAAGATGTCTGTTTCAATGTTAATTGTAATATGTACATGTTCCAGGGCCATGATCATTGGGTAGAAGATGTCTGTTTCAATGTTAATTGTAATATGTACATGTTCCAGGGCCATGATCATTGGGTAGAAGATGTCTGTTTCAATGTTAATTGTAATATGTACACCTTCCAGGGCCATGATGATTGGGTAGAAGATGTTTGTTTCAATGTTAATTGTAATTTCTACTTGTTTCAGGGCCATGATGACTGGGTTGAAGATGTTTGTTTCAGCAGTGATCAGAATACAGTTTTATCTTGTTCAAAGGTATATAGTTACATAGTTGTACAAACTTTTTGATATTTATTTTTAATTAGTAGTAATTTTTACATTGCACATAGATCTTGGCAATATTTTATCTACACATTGAACCATATTTGTTGATGGCACTAATTCTTGCTTGTACCCATATTTGTTGATGGCACTAATTCTTGCTTGTACCCTAAAACTTCTGAAGGAAAAGTAACTGACAAAGACAAAAGTTTTGTTGGTGATAACCTGAAATTGTCATATGTAATATATCACTGTCAGAAAAATATAAATAAAAACAAAAACACTAATTGTATGCTAAAATTTTAAGATTGTTAGAGAGCTTGATATTTTTTTTATAAATACATTTTTAAAATGTTAGTAAATCAAATGAAAAAAAAATATTACTCTGTGACTTGGTGTCATATAAACGGGGATCTATTGAAAAAGTCACTACACCTAGGTTATACTGATGCTAAATAATTATATATACATATACCTATTTGATAACAGGATAGAACCATCAGAATTTGGAATGTAGAGGAAGCTGATAAATTGCCTGTTGTGCTTGAGAGAAGAAAGGCTATTGGTCTAAAGATAATTAAGGTAATTATTAGTCTTTATCTTGATTGTTCTGAATGCTAGTAAACAGGTGGTTGACATAGTGTTAGGCCTTTTCCGTTGCAGCAGACTCCTTATAGTGTTACATGTATTATGTCAAGTATATTATATTGCAATCTATTGTAGGATGTTTACAAACATGATCCATAATTTTGTAATTTCTATGTTTTTTTAAAAGACTGACTGAAACTGACTTTATTTGATGAAAGGCCTATTTTTATACAAATGATATATTCAGTGGTGTTGTACAATAAAATATTCATGTTTAAAACATAACAATTTTCACCCATATTGTGCCGCTACTCATTATGCATTGTTACTGGGATTATACGGTAAGCCAGTAATTTTTGTGGGGTCTAAGTTTTGCTATATGGACAAGGTACACGGAAGTTCATAAATAAATAATACTTACATATTGGAGTCCAAATATGTACCATTTATTCAGACCTAAATAAGGATATTTTAACATGTCTTACCAACCTGTAATTTAATACTTATATTATTTTAAGTACTTCATTGAATTGTTCTGATTTGTCCACTGTCCAAACTAGGTTCAGGGTTTAATTACATGTAAAGTAGAAATTTATGACGTCATGTTTGCTCTTCACACAAACGTCAACTACCACGTTTGGTCGAGTTTATGGTCCTTTTGTATATCTCATATTACACTATTTGAAAGTAACAATTATTTTCCACAGTTAATCTGCTTTTTGAAATGCGGCCTTTTTTTCATTTTGCTAGATCGATTTTCCATAGGAAGTCAGTCATTTTTGTATCTTAAGGGGTCTAATGTTGTTTACAAACGTTCGTATGTTTTCGTAACGTACAATGGTATTCGGACAAACTGCGAGACTTTTCCCGCCTCAACTGCAGAAGACACCTGAAGGATTTTGGATAGACAACAATGGAATTTTCCTAACATACAGTTCCGTTCAAAACAAGGTCAAAATTTAGTATGGAAAATCGATCTGGTGACATGAAAAAACGGCCGCATTTCAAAAAGCCGATTAACTGTGGAAAATAATTGTTACTTTCAAATAGTGTAATATGAGATATACAAAAGGACCATAAACTCGACCAAACGCGGTAGCAGTTTTCAAATTTTGTCAAGCAAAAACCCGTCATATGGACACGGTAAAGTTGACTATAGTCATATACTATTACCTATTGTGTTGAAATCAGTTTGACAAAGTTCCAAGTGTATTCAGTAATCATGGAAATTTTAACATATCATCAGAATAGTATTATACTAATACTACACAAAAGTTCAAAGCATTTAATGTGTTCATTTTGAATTTATAGCAACAATAATCAATTGTGATATCAAAGTTTTTGTGATAATCAGTCACTGACTGTATATATAAAAAAAATATACAGTCAATACATTTATGCTGCCTTTTATATTAAAATTGCAAGAAATGGTATTTTAGACATCATCCTTGTTTGTGGTACAGGATCCCATGAAACATTTATAAAACAGTTGTCAGTAACCTTTAAGTTAGAACAGTCTCGCACTTATGTAAATGTGATCAATACTAATCAATTTCACATGCCAATGTATGACAACAAGCATTACATATTTGACCTGGTAGCTCACACTTAGTAACATTTCTTTCTATATTATGTATATCGTAAAATAATCATTTATATATTTTCTTTTCAGTGTTCTGTTTGTGGAAAGCCATTCTCTATGTCACAGTTAGAAAATTACAAAGATATTTCCGTCTGTGTATTCTGTAGGATGCAAAACAGAGAACAAACAATGTTAGAAATAATGAATATGGTGGACAATGGATAGCAGATTATATATACATAAATTAATTTATTATCTGTATATTTTTTTAGAAAACAAATGAACAGTAAAAATAATGTTTCTTGTTTATTCTGATTTTTGTAGTTTTTAGTTTGGTAAATGTACCACTATCATGTACCTTCTGCTGTTTAATTGGTAAAATTGTACCACATACTGCAAAGTATGTTGACTTGATAAATTTTATATACCAGATACCACAACGTCTGCTGTTTAATTGGTAACTTTATTCCACATACCACAAAGTATGTTGAATTGGTAAATTGTATATACCACATACTACAGTCTGGTGTTTAATTGGTAACTTTATACCACATACTGACTACAGTCTGGCATTTAATTGGTAACTTTATACCACATACTACAGTCTGGTGTTTAATTGGTAACTTTATACCACATACTACAGTCTGGTGTTTAATTGGTAACTTTATACCACATACAACAGTCTGCTTTTTAGTTTGTAACTTTATACCACATACTACAGTCTGGTGTTTAATTGGTAACTTTATACCACATACTGACTACAGTCTGGCATTTAATTGGTAACTTTATACCACATACTACAGTCTGGTGTTTAATTGGTAACTTTATACCACATACTACAGTCTGGTGTTTAATTGGTAACTTTATACCACATACTACAGTCTGGTGTTTAATTGGTAACTTTATACCACATACTACAATCTGGTGTTTAATTGGTAACTTTATACCACATACTACAGTCTGCTGTTTAGTTTGTAACTTTATACCACATACTACAGTCTGTTGTTTAATTGGTAACTTTATACCACAAACTACAGTCTGGTGTTTAAGAAGTAACTTTATACCATGTACTACAGTCTGGTGTTTAATTAGTAACTTTATACCACATACTACAGTCTGTTGTTTAATTGGTAACTTTATACCACAAACTACAGTCTGGTGTTTAAGAAGTAACTTTATACCATGTACTACAGTCTGGTGTTTAATTGGTAACTTTATACCACATACTACAGTCTGGTGTTTAATTGGTAACTTTATACCACATACTACAGTCTGGTGTTTAATTGGTAACTTTATACCATGTACTACAGTCTGCTGTTTAATTGATAACTTTTTATCACATACTACAATCTGGTGTTTAATTGTTAACTTTATACCACATACTACAGTATGGTGTTTAATTGGTAACTTCATACCACATACTACAGTCTAGTGTTTAATTGGTAACTTTATACCACATACTACAGTCTGGTGCTTAATTAGTAACTTTATACCACATACTACAGTCTGGTGTTTAATTGGTATCTTTATACCACATACTACAGTCTGGTGTTGTTTAATTGGTAACTTTATACCACATACTACAGTCTGGTGCTTAATTAGTAACTTTATACCACATACTACAGTCTGGTGTTTAATTAGTAACTTTATACCACATACTACAGTCTGGTGTTTAATTAGTAACTTTATACCACATACTACAGTATGGTGTTTTATTGGTAACTTTATACCACATACTACAGTCTGGTGTTTAATTGGAAACTTTAGACCACATCCTACAGTCTGGTGTTTAATTAGTAACTTTATACCACATACAACAGTCTGGTGTTTAATTGGTAACTTTATACCACATACTACAGTCTGCTGTTTAGTTTGTAACTTTATACCACATACTACAGTCTGGTGTTTTATTGGTAACTTTATACCATGTACTACAGTCTGGTGTTTAATTGATAACTTTATACCACATACTACAGTCTGGTGTTTAAGTCGTAACTTTATACCACATAATACAGTCTGGTGTTTAAGTCGTAACTTTATACCACATAATGCAGTCTGGTGTTTAATTGGTAACTTTATACCACATACTACAGTCTGGTGTTTAATTGGTAACTTTATACCACATACTACAGTCTGGTGTTTAATTGGTAACTTTATACCACAGTCTGGTGCTTAATTTTTAACTTTATACCACATACACAGTCTGGTGTTAAATGGTAACTTTATACAACATACTACAATCTGCTGTTAGTGGTAACTTTATACCATGTAATACAGTCTGGTGTTAAATTGGTAATTTTATACCACATACCACAGTCTGCTGTTTAAGTGGTAACTTATTTATAAAATACTACATACATTGATTGATAAGGATGGTTTTACATACTAAACCAACAACTTCATGCCCTTAGTCAGATGGGTCTTTATACCATGTACTACAGTCTGGCATTTAATTGGTAACTTTATACCACATACTACAGTATGGTGTTTAATTGGTAACTTTATACCTCATACTACAGTCTGGTGTTTAATTGGTATCTTTATACCTCATACTACAGTATGGTGTTTAATTGGTAACTTTATACCACATACTACAGTATGGTGTTTAATTGGTAACTTTATACCACATACTACAGTATGGTGTTTAATTGGTAACTTTATACCTAATACTACAGTATGGTGTTTAATTAGTAACTTTATACCACATACTACAGTATGGTGTTTAATTGGTAACTTTATACCTAATACTACAGTATGGTGTTTAATTAGTAACTTTATACCACATACTACAGTCTGGTGTTTTATTGGTAACTTTATACCATGTACTACAGTCTGGTGTTTAATTGATAACTTTATACCACATACTACAGTCTGGTGTTTAAGTCGTAACTTTATACCACATAATACAGTCTGGTGTTTAAGTCGTAACTTTATACCACATAATGCAGTCTGGTGTTTAATTGGTAACTTTATACCACATACTACAGTCTGGTGTTTAATTGGTAACTTTATACCACATACTACAGTCTGGTGTTTAATTGGTAACTTTATACCACAGTCTGGTGCTTAATTTTTAACTTTATACCACATACACAGTCTGGTGTTAAGTGGTAACTTTATACAACATACTACAATCTGCTGTTAGTGGTAACTTTATACCATGTAATACAGTCTGGTGTTAAATTGGTAATTTTATACCACATACCACAGTCTGCTGTTTAAGTGGTAACTTATTTATAAAATACTACATACATTGATTGATAAGGATGGTTTTACATACTAAACCAACAACCTCATGCCCTTAGTCAGATGGGTCTTTATACCATGTACTACAGTCTAGCATTTAATTGGTAACTTTATACCACATACTACAGTATGGTGTTTAATTGGTAACTTTATACCTCATACTACAGTCTGGTGTTTAATTGGTATCTTTATACCTCATACTACAGTATGGTGTTTAATTGGTAACTTTATACCACATACTACAGTATGGTGTTTAATTGGTAACTTTATACCACATACTACAGTATGGTGTTTAATTGGTAACTTTATACCTAATACTACAGTATGGTGTTTAATTAGTAACTTTATACCACATACTACAGTATGGTGTTTAATTGGTAACTTTATACCTAATACTACAGTATGGTGTTTAATTAGTAACTTTATACCACATACTACAGTCTGGTGTTTAATTGGTAACTTTATACCACATACTACAGATAGGTGTTTAGTTGGTGACTTTATACCACATACTACAGTCTGCTGTTTAAGTCGTAACTTTATACCACATACTACAGTCTGGTGTTTGTGGTAACTTTATACCATGTACTACAGTCTGCTGTTTAAGCGGTAACTTATTTATAAAATGCTATATACATTGATGGGTCAGTAATTTAAGCTTCCATTTTCGTTTAAAATAGAAACGTCCTAAATAAACCAACAGACGACGCATTTACTGAACTTCTGGAAAACGGCACCAATAGAAACTTCCTTTAAATAATAGTGTAGAAATTAACATTTGGCGTTAACGAATTCCGTTGCGAAAAACTTATGAAGCATATTGAAACATAGAGCTAATACCAAAGACAAAATGTGAATTATAGAGCCTACGACATAATTTTAAATTTAAACCTGTTAAATGTATTTAGTGGCAATTAACAATGCACTTCGTTATTCACAGAAATTATATATTTCTTAAAATCCAGGTTTTTAGAAGCGTAGTCTGATAAATCGGAAATTATATTTTTCATCGTCGGACGCTATCTGAACGCATTTGATTTAAAGTATGAAACAGATTGCAGTGTTTTAACGAAATCAATGTTTGACCATGTAAACGAACACTAAAACATGCACTTAATGAATGATTGAAAACATTTCTGATGGTTTCAGATCCTGTTACGGAATTAAGTTTTATAGACAACACAAATTTGTTAAACAAAACAAAAAATATAATTTTCTTATTTCCCATCTTTTATGCTCCAAGTGAAACAAATTTTATATGATGACATTAGTAATTACATTTATGGTATTTTATTGTCAGAATCGTTCTAAAATCACATAGTTAATTACACATGTACATTATCGAAACATGGTGACGTTGTAGCGTAAAATCTGTAAGTCCGTAAAGTCACATCAAAATGTCAATAAATCTTGAAAATCGAAATAAAAAAATGCACGAATCGTTGTTCCTTTGCTGTGCAAATTAATATTTAATTAAGTGGTTATTACTGGTAGTTATAATCTTTAGGAATATAGGTAGTCTTCCCTACACCTGGATTTGACTTGTGCATGACAATGCTTTACTGTCTTTGGATGTTTAAATATTTCGGTAAGAGCGATAGAAAGGATATGTCCATCTCATTGGGCATTTATAAGATTGAACAAACTAGCAGTTTCTGCTTTGAGAGGAAACCCCTCCAACGAAGGAAGACCTAGACGAAAGTATACAAAGGCTAGATTTAAAGATTATACTACCGGTAGAAGAAACGTACTGGATCAACACTGGAATGCAATGAATCACGTCGTCACCACATTTGTTTAGTCATTATGCCAGGGCCGCCTAAAATAAAACTTAAAATAAATTGTCTAAAAATCAATATAAATATAGAAAACACATGAGTTTCAAATAAATCTTTTTTATGCCCCCGCTCGTGTCCGTCGGTCCCTCCGTACTTTCGTTCAAAATTGGTTTCCGGATGATAGTGGTTCTGGTATAAGATATTAATATTTTGTTTTGGATATTGAATGATTTTTAATTCCTGGTGAATGATTTATCCCCAATGCCTTTTATAATTGTAGCATTGTGGTTTCTATTCTATTAAAGATTGACATACATACCAAGTAGTCGCGAATATAAAATTCTTTAAGGTATATAAATCGAAAATGTTCATGACATATTGAAAATCGTACCGAACGCATATTTCAAATATTGAAATTGGTCACACCTACACTTGAATAATAAGCAAGTGAAACACACTAGATCTTTCTACGGGAAATGCAACGTTTCATCAAAATCGGATCAGAGGTTTGAGAGGAGACACGTTCACAAAGTCTTCTATTGCTTTACTCTACCATAAATCATGGCGATTTTTGTAGATAAAAAAAGGTCGTTTGGACCTATTACCCTTTCAAACCAATGCCCGAGAATCCTAAAATTCACGTCGGAAATCGATTCAGTTTGTACTTGTTTCAAGTCAGATATAGTTAGGACAACAAGTACAACCTGTTGAGAAACGATTTAAAATGTGGGTGAAATGAAACATAACCGACGAATTTTAAATGGATGGGGGGGGGGGGGGGGGGGGGTAAGAGTGTTTCAGTCTGGGAGTCTGGGATTTTAAGGATTTCTCAACTTGTATACTTTAAGGAAAGACGTTTTAGACTGAAATCGACATTCTCAAAAGAAATGGCGAGGTTTTCAAACAGCTAGGATATAGCTATTTTTACATGAAGAGAGGTGTTGGACTTGCACAGCCTATAGTTTTTTCCTCGTTGCTTACAAAGATTTACCACATATCGACAATTTGAGGAACATGTAAAGATCGAATAGGCATCCATTTCGTTTGAAAGTAGTGTCCCTATCACGCCCTTAGTTTGACGGGATGTTCTATTTAAGCACTTTTTTAAAAAGGGTCCCGGTACCCCACCCTAGCTTGCAGTAGATCTTTGATGTTAAATGGAATGTCAATGATAAAAGGAAAAAGAGGTTTGATAGTTAAAACAAGGCATCAAAATCGGATTGTTTTGACAATTATTTTACTAAAAATTTGAAATAATGTACAAATTACGAATGACTATAATACATAATTTTATATATTGTTGTTGTGCATCTTTATCATAGTAGCTTTGATAACAAATAAATGGTAAAACTTGGTTCAAAAGTTTTATTGTATGAATTGTCAGTCGAAAGTATATATACATAACATTACCAATAGACAATTTACATATGGTACGAAAGGGTTTTTCGTATGGTACGAAATGGCAGGTAAGAAACGACGTCTACTCCTTTAAAAAACGTTACGTCATTTAATCATATTCAACGTAGAACGTACCTAAACACTTCAAAGTCTTTTTTCTCGTTCGAATCGAAATCGGATCAACTCATTTTAAACGTGGGTGGTATTTTAGTCTAATCAGTTTCTATTAATCGACATACTGAATTTCTGGGACTAATATGTGATTAATTAGACCGAATTTTACTGCCATTATAAGTTAGTTTTGTGATTTGTCGGATTTAAAAAAAGCGAGGGTACGATTAATCGTTCTAATGATTAATAGGTTCCTGTGAATTTCAAGGATTCAGTAATTTCAATGTGGAATCATTTTTTCACGACATATCTTGTCCATATTATGCAAAATTTAGCTATTGAAAATTCAGAATCCACAATACAAAAAAAATCATTAAAAGAAATATTGTCTTAAAGAAACATACAACATTCCCATAAAGAAATAGTAGTGTATCGGGGGTTAACCTGATACATTTTATTACATTTAGTGACATATTTATCATGATTGTGAACTTGACAAAAGCAATGTGCACCCCTCCCCACAAAGAAAAAAAACAAACAAAAACAAAATTGCAAAACTGCAGTAGCCGTATCCAAGTTAACACTTTTAAAGTACACGTATGAACAATTCTTTCGTTCTTTGTATTGGGATTTTACCAAACTCTACATTCATCCAATTAACGACGGGAAACGGTAATTATTCCGACAGTTTCGACACTTCGATGTTATTAATCAGTCAGTGTCGAAACCTCATTATTCTTCAATGTATCGAGTTATTATTTCAACTGTCTCTTCAGTATGTCGACAGTTATTATTCTGACAGTTTCGACAACTTATTATTTTAATAAGTGTCATGAGTTTCTTCCTTAACTCAAATTTAATATTAACTTAACATTTTTGGATAAAAAAAAATAAAATAAAACTAAAAGTTTTGATAGGCTTAAAAGCAATCTAAATACAGAAACACCAGCAGATATACAAATATTGTAATCTTTTATTTATCTGTAATTAGAGCACAAGTGCAAGCAAACTATTTTTTGCGTAAAGGGAGCTACGCCACTGACTTGACGCCGTGGGTCCCATTAATAGAAACTCTACAAAGGCTAAGATTATTACAATTAAACAAGGCGTTAACGTCCAGTCTTCAATGTTAGCCAGCATGGTCCAGCACGTGTTCTAACAAAGAAGATGAATGTATGTTGCGCATTACGCCTCGCATTGAGATATTTTTAGTTCAAACTTTTCACCACATGAGGAGCAACAAACAAAATAGGAGCCGGTTTTGTTAATTTCTCCGTTTTGCTTTTCCGGAATATTTTTAGCTTTGTGTTTTGTTGCAATATCTATAGACATGTATATAGTTGTTTTCGGGTTAAACCAGATTAATATTTAGATGCACCAGACCTACATTTAAAGAGTTTTAATATACATATAATTTTCATCATTTCCGACTTGTTTGTACTGCGTCATCAGCATACTGGTAGTAAGTCATCAACGAAGAAAAAGGTAAAGGATCTGAAATAGAACATTGTGTAACTCCATATTTTACTTGTTTCGGGCTAAAAAATGACTTCCAACACATAGTTATTTGTATGTTTTAAGGTCATTTGGGGTCTAGTTTTAGAAAGGATGGCTAAAATAGAAATGGATTTGAAATTTCTTCGTATACTTTTATCCATCTTGGTCAATTGGTAATATTTTTGCCTCCAACAAAAAAAACGAGTGAAAGTGTAATTCCTGATACGGAAGTTCTTTAAAAACATTGACGAGAGCGGTTTTTCAGTTTATAATACAACATTGTAAAACGTAAATTGTATAATAAAAAAATAGAAAATTCTATTTAATATTAAAAATAATAACAAATGTAGTATTGAATTTAAGCTCATAAATGCAGTTTGGTTCACTTTGTGTTGTGCTATTTATCATTTAAACATTTTGTGAAAAAGAAAACTAATAATAATTCTTCCTTTCTCTCAATATCAATGGTGTTTCTAATAACACATTCAATTTTATATGTATTTTTACAATTAATTTATTATTATTATTATTGAATTATTTACTTCATTTGATAATGTTACAAAATTGTTCCTTAAGCTTCAGTCACACTACACCGTATAGCGTTAACGGACGTCCAACGCATAACAAAATGTTCAATCCGTCCATGTCCGTTCGCATGCGTTTCTTTTCTGTTTATCATGCGGCGTTTGCGCTTCTTGTCCGGCGATGTCCAGCGGTGTTCGTTCCGTTCGGTGGAAAGTTTTGAACATGTTCAAAATTTGGAACGTACAGCACCGGATAAAGTTGTCCGTCAGATGTACGGTAACCATGCGCTGGTATGAGTTTTGTTCGTTACTCGTACGTTCCTTATTCTGTACTTGTCCGGTTCGAGTCCGTTCTTGCCCGGTGGACCTGATTTACGGCCGGACTACTAACGGACATGCAGCGGAAGTAACGTAAGTTAAACGAGTTAAAAGTTCAAATAACGTTTTGTCAGTTCTTCATACGCTGCGTGTACGTTTTGTGCGGTACAAATCAATTACTAGTACGTTGAAGTCCGTTAACTGTACGTCGTTCATCCAGTATATGTGCGTTGATCGTTCGGTCATTGTGCGTTTTGCACGTTTTATGCGCCCCGTACAGCGATCATGAGAGCACCGAGCACCAGCAGCGGCAAATGCTTTTCATCCACTGGACAACTTTCAGCCGCATTTTTCTTTGCGTTTGGCGTCCGTTAACGCTATGCGGTGTAGTGTGACTGAACCTTTAGAGTTGAAGTAGATAATAAGGTTTATTCAATAGCAAATAAACCAATTTAATTTGGATTTGATACTTGAAAGTTTAGTAGTTATATCAGAGCTATCCCCCTTTGTCCAAAGTGTTGAATATCTGCAAAAAATCTTAAAAAATTATTTATATTTTAAGTTTCATGTTTCAAGGAAAGAAACATGCACGTGAGAAGATGATGAGGTAGCAAAATTTTAGCTCCCGGCCACAGTTGCGGTTTTGCTGGCAAGCTGAAAGGACAAAATATTTATTGAATATTGAACAGCATAAATATTTTAACCGAATCTACAATCTAAATTTATTCAAGCAAGAGATATTGAGTACTTATATATTGACAACGAAGTTTTTCAGTGCGTTCGGACTTTAATATTGAGTGGATTTAATGTAATTTTATCGTAAACTACAAAGACACGTGCTTTCTTCAAGAGGACGGAATAGGAAATACTATTAACACTCTACACAAGTAACAATTTGCACCGCAACTATTGTATATAAGAAATTACGACAAATTGCATACTGTAGATCGGTTCAAAAGTTGTATAAAAGCCAAAAGATTGCCGAAAGGGTCGCTTCTTATAAAAACGTGCTACCTAGACAACCAAAGGTGTGGCAGGTTATAGACACGTGCTGCTTTCTTGAGCATACTATATAAGTTGTTTCCGTGGTTATAATTAGGAGTAGATGTGTATTATACAAAATAAAGCAAATGTGTATGTGTTTAATTTGAACTATTTACTGCTGTTAAGAATTTGTACTTTCAGATATTAAAAGAGAACAGTATTTGGAGGATGGTTGAATGAGAATAATGTTTAGTTACAAATATGTAGGATTCACTTGAAGAACATTCAGTATCAAATTCTTAGTGGAAAGACATGGTGGTTGTCAGAAGAAAATGTATACTAGCTTTTTCGCCTTAAATTTAATTCAGTTTATTAAATGTGACATTGAGATTAACACTTACGCAGTGGCAGCAAGACAGTCCTAGTGTGGCTGGATTCTGGCATGCCCAACCTATTAACAGGTTATTACACCTTGCCTGGCAGCTTCCCTGGAAGGTGAATTTGCTAATTATGGTCTCTAGGGTAGACCCAATATTTCATTAGCTTTGGCTCCTAAGGTGGGCCCGCTGTTATGCTATTTGGCCTCCAAGGTAGGCCTGCAAAACTGCTTTTCGTGGCCTCTAGGGTAGGCCTGCAAAAGGCTTTATCTTGGCCTCGAGGGTAGGCCTGTAAAATGCTTTATCTTGGCCTCTAGGGTAGGCCTGCAAAATGCTTTATCTTGGTCTCTAAGGTAGACCTGCAAAAATGCTTTGTCTTAGCCTCTAGGGTAGGCTTGCTAAATATAAATTTGCGCTAAGGACCTCTAAGGTTAGATCAGCTTAAGCCACTTTGTCTTGGTTTTATCCCTTGAAGAGTGTCGTTCGTTAAGGCATTGCTATTGGTTTCCCAAGAATGCCACTTTATAGTTGTAATGCTAGAGTCCAGTCCAGTTACTTGCTGCGGCCATTCCTCCACAAATTCATTAATTAATTATGTAAATATTACTTATCAAAGTGTTATTTCATATTACATGTTGCCTTTAATTTAACCATGAAATTCACGTAATTGGTTTGCTTTATCAACTTGTTGGTTTACAGAGGCAGTGCTTTGTACACATGATCTAACTGTTGGTTTACAGAGACAGTGGTTTGTACACATGATCTAACTGTTGGTTTACAGAGGCAGTGCTTTGTACAAATGATCTAACTGTTGGTTTACAGAGGCAGTGCTTTGTACACATGATCTAACTGTTGGTTTACAGAGGCAGTGCTTTGTACACATGATCTAACTGTTGGTTTACAGAGGCAGTGCTTTGTACACATGATCTAACTGTTGGTTTACAGAGGCAGTGCTTTGTACACATGATCTAACTGTTGGTTTACAGAGGCAGTGCTTTGTACACCTGATCTAACTGTTGGTTTACAGAGGCAGTGCTTTGTACACATGATCTAACTGTTGGTTTACAGAGGCAGTGCTTTGTACACATGATCTAACTGTTGGTTTACAGAGGCAGTGCTTTGTACACATGATCTAACTGTTGGTTTACAGAGGCAGTGCTTTGTACACATGATCTAACTGTTGGTTTACAGAGGCAGTGCTTTGTACACATGATCTAACTGTTGGTTTACAGAGGCAGTGCTTTGTACACATGATCTAACTGTTGGTTTACAGAGGCAGTGCTTTGTACACATGATCTAACTGTTGGTTTACAGAGGCAGTGCTTTGTACACATGATCTAACTGTTCTATATGGAAATCAGATGAGCTGATCATGCAGTTGGAGCCCCAGTTCTGCTTCGTTTTATATTTCCAACCAAATTCTTAAATTAAATATGACATTATAATAAACATGGCCACAGATAAAACAATTGTTAACATCATCAGCTGCAATGGAAATTTAACTTCCAGTATCGTTGACTTAGCAAAAAAAGCAAAAAAGGCACTATTTTCACTGCTTTCAAGATTTTCTTTAAATTGGAAATGTCCCAGTTCAAGTTGCCCTGAACATTTTTGATGCACTAATAAGGCCAATTTTATCATACAATGTTGAGATTTGCATGATGGATAGTAGTGTTGTAATAGGCATACAAAATTAGCAATAGCAATAAAAATGTCTGGAATGTTTGGAATGTAGAGAATGCAATAGCAAAGGAATGTGACACGTCATCATTGGCAATAGCAATAAAAATGTCTGGAATGTTTGGAATTTAGTCAAAAATATTTATAGAATGTCCGGTATTTAGGAATTTTAAATGACAACCGGACATATTTTTGTAAAATAAAACGTTTTGTATTTGTATTTGTTTTGTCTTCAATTACTCATTCAATATTAACCTTCTCACAAGATAACTGTACACTCACTTTTTTTGTTTGATATTGATAGATTTTAATCTGACCGATCATAACCCAAGACATATTATTTTTTTTTAAAGACCTTGAGTTTATTCTGTCCAGCACAATAGAAAAACAACAAGGACATTAACTTTTTAAATTGAACTGGCGTTATAAATAATAAGAAAGTCATTTTAAAAATAACTTGATATAAAACATTCAACACAACCGGTATAAAAGACAGTGTAACACATCTAAATAAACCCCCCCCCCCCAAAAAAAAAAGACGCGACATCAGTAATGTGTTGAGCTTTTCAACGAACAGGAGTTACTGTTAAAATATAAACCAAGATGTAAATGGTCTCACTAACTCATCTTAATTCTCTAGAGAGTATGAACATACATTCCGATCTAGCTTCTAGTATGGAATCAGTGGGTCATTTAAAAATTATTAAATGGAAAGGTTGTATCATTTTACTGTGATTAGCAAGGTCCACCATTGGAGTTACAAGCAACATTTACCGTTATGAAAGGACACACATGGGAAAAAGTGATTTCATACAAATACACACAAACTATTCAATAATGGAATGGAATTCAATTCGATGTTCTTATATCAAGTCGTTTAAGTTCCCAAATAAATATTATTTCACAGTTTTCAAACTCCACTGGAAGTAACTATTGACATTCGTCATGTCATAAAGGATAAACCTACAATAAAAGGAATCTCACTAACAACACGTCAATGACAGTACTTGTTATCCTTACAACAACACATTAAACAATCCATACAATTTGCACAGTTGCAGGAATAAATGTTTGTAAAGTTCAGTTCTTATTTGTGTTGCCTTTTTAATTTAGATAAACTTATCCAACCTTATTATATGAACCTGAATTTTAATGCTACATTTCTAGCATAATATATATACAACATTCACGATGGAACGAAAGCTAATCATGGAATATTATATCATTGGTCTTGCTATGAAAAAATTATAATAGACAAACCCTATATCACAAAAGTCAAGCTACAGAAAAGATATATCCAAAGTCTACATTTATTAAGTAATTATCTTTTTAATAACATACTATTCTAAAACAAAACAAATGATCCATATAAACTGTATAAAGGTAACAACGGTGAACCATTATTTAGATTGTTTGTAATAAATATTAAATTACAAAACCAAAGATTTAAAGACTCAAAAAGCTTGCTGCTTTCCCTTTATACCTTTTCAAACATCAATTACCTGAAAAATTTCCGCCACTCTCTTTTTCACATTTCTGACCTATGATTAACATTAAATAGTTGCTTTGCTTTCCCTCTTTTCACCTTTCTGACTTATGAATAACATTAAAAGTTTGCGCCACTTTCTCGTTTCACCTTTCTAACCTATCAGTTACCACTAATATAAGCATGATAAATTTCAACTGTGTCTTTTCATCAAGATAAATGTACAATTAACTATACAAGGTAAATCATTGTTGTGTGATACAGATGACAATCATTTAAATCTCACGAGTCACTTGATTCAATTGACCACTTGTTAAAAGGTTAATGTTCTATACCATTAAAACTGTCAATTGTTTAAGTCCTTTATATTTAGCCATTAAAACTGTTGTTATAATAGTTTTATATTAAAATAATACTTTCATATAAAAGGAAATAACTATAGTATCAATAAAATGATAAAAATTAATAAAAAGAATTTCAATATAAACATAACATTGTAAAAAGCACCATTGGAATAAACTAATCAGAAATCACAGGAATAAAAGACCATCACAAAATGTAATACCAAATTAAAAGATAAATACTATCAATCAAAAGACTATCACACACTATTATGTCCCAATAAACATGGACAAAACTATTCATTAAAAGAAAACATATTTCACAAATATTCCTGAGATCATCAATATGAATTGTAGCAAACTATGAAATAAGGACTCATAATGGTCCTTACTATCCATCCAAGTTTAATAGTGATTTATTGATACATTCTCCATTTTATCCGTTTCACGGTAAATAACCAGACAATACTGTATAAAAGCATTTAAAGATGAAAAAAGGTAATATATATATATATAAACAACCATCTCCCTTTTCAAAAACACATACTAATACAACAGGTGACAGGAGGTGATTATTTGGTTTTTAATGTTGAAGATTGTGTGCTAACTTTGTGTTTGTCCTTAATACGGGCTCTGACGTAAATTCATCTGTTGATTTCAAATTTAAAACTTGTATTTTAGTTTTCGTTATATACCTTCTGTCAATCATTGGGGTATTTACAATTTCGACACACTTCATTTATCAACAAAGGTCACATCACTGTAAATTTGACCTGACGAGGGGATTAAGTTTATAGTCTTGTAAAAAAGGTAATCATGTATGACAAACAACACTTTTATTATTATTATTTGGCAATAAGCCACTAAATACTAGCTTAAATGCAAAGCCGTTATAAAAACAATGAGAGAATAATAAAGCATCAATATTTTAAAACACGTAGCATTAAGCTTAATATCTTGTTTAATATTATAGTAAATAACTTATTATTATTATTTGGCAATAAGCCACTAAATACTAGCTTAAATGCAAAGCCGTTATAAAAACAATAAGAGAATAATAAAGCATCAATATTTTAAAACACGTAGCATTAAGCTTAATATCTTGTTTAATATTATAGTAAATAACATAAAAGCAAAAAAACTTTTTTTTAAATAATCCTAATGTTCGAAATCACATACAACTTAATAACAATTAAAATTACTTAAAATTAAATGGGATGATCAAGCTAAATAAAGGTAAATAAATATAAAAGTTAACAAATAATTATTACAAAATCTACAAAAAATAATAAACAAAACTGTACAAACATTTGGCTCCCATTTACTTGAGCACCATTTAATTTTTAAGTTGTAAGAAAAAAAACCTCGCATAATGAACTATATGTTCAACAACGAGTGCATATATTTTGTTCAGATGTCAACTGATAAAATGTGCCCACTTATGGTAAACAATCTAGACATTGTAAATGAAAACGGTTTATTAAGTAATAAATTTGACAAACAATTAACATAGAAAATCATTAAAAAATAAAACCGATTGTCATGGTCATTCCTTTTGATACAACTGGTTACAACAGTTTTATAACACATTCATATAAATACAGGTGAAGACAGAATGGAAAATCGGCGTATTCTGAAATGTAGGACTATTTAACAATGAAGAATGTTTTATAAAATCATCTAAACTTAAGAGGAGTTGTTTAAAGGACGGACAAAAATATTTTAAGTATATATTTAACTATATTATATAATTATTTGCAGGCATTCAATGAAACATATGCTTAGCTGGATAATAATGCATTTTTAATAAAGAAAATCAGTAAAAAGCAAATAAACTAGCTAATAGTGTTTGAGAAATATTTTTGTACGAGAACGCTTTTACTGCAATTCTACACACTTTGTTCTCTATAATTATGCACTACCAAGAATAAATTCAAGTTAAATTTACACGAACAAAACCTATAAATTCAATCAGATTCAAACACTTATGAAACCCATGTGATGGTATCGCTTATGTCCCTCAATAATGCTAAATTTGGTGACTATTTACATTCAATTTACCCTAGCGAGCTTGAAATTAAAGACACCACCAATACACTAAGGTCAGCCTCTTACTTAGACCTACTTCTAAAAATAGACTAAGGAAAACTACAAACTAGACTCTATGACAAACGTGATGACTTCAACTTTCCAATTGTCAACTTCATATTCCAGCAGCTCCAGAGTACAACTTATACGTTATTTAGATCCTGCGATCGGTATTCCCATTTTTTAGATCGATCACTGCTGTTGACTACAAAACTACTCGAACAAGGGTTTGTTGTACCTAGGTTAATGTTATCTCTCCAGAAGTTCTATGGTTGTCACCATGACTTAATTAATCGTTATGGGAAATCAAAGTCTCAAATACAATCTGACATTTTCTCTGAGTCATAGGTAGTGTTTCCTATTCCTGGATTTGACTTTTCCATAGAAATGACGATGAGTAAATCGATGGGTGTCTAATTAGAAGCAGGTACTGCTTACTCGTCCATAGCACGTGAGTGCACCCATGGTTTTTATTGGGTTCGGGTTACTATCTGTTTTTTGTATTTTTGGTTTTTCTGTTGCGTTTGTCTATATCCGGATTTGTAACTGTCTTGACTTTTGGCACTTGTTGTTCGGTCGGTTTTCCTTGCTATTTTTCTTACAGACAAAAACTGCTGTAAAAGTTGTTAATGTCTGAGCGAAATCTATCAAACTTTAGGTTCATAAGAATGATATATTGCATGCAAAGTAGATTTTATGAATTGAATTTATTTAAAGTTAAAAACGAAATAAAATTAACAAGAAAGCTGTAATAATAATAATATTCTCGAGAAGTTTGATTGCTATAATAAAAAGGTATATAAAAAAATTTATTCGTGTATATAAAACTGACTATATAGTATCGTCAACATGAAGGTGTCCTATAATTCTTGAATCTCTTAAGCAACTTTCTTTAAATTATAATTTGCGTTTGTTTTATTTCTGCCTTTGGTTCTAAATCTGCCCAGCCAAACACCTTGCGAGAGGTAAAACATCGAAAACCAAGAGAAAGTATGCCCTTGGTTTACATATGGTAACTGTATTGCAAAGTCTCAAAAACACCCCTGATTTTCAGATCGAATCAAGACAAGTGTTTTAGATAAACATCTTGATTGGAGTGAAGATTATGTCATTCCAAAACTTTCCTGTTTTTGTATAATTATGTAAGACCGAAAGCATATTCTACCAAAAAGCTCGGTCAAAACGTTCACGGTTACAATTTCTGAAATGGCTTCAAATGATATGTTTAGTAAAAACTTAGCCAACAAGTGAGCCTATGAAAATGAGGAAACACTTTGGTTATCAAAAAGTGTCATGCGTGAACGGAAATGTATCTAATATTACATACAAAAGCCAGCAGATGTTCCATTACTTATTCGAAGCAAGAGGAATTGATACTTATGAAGCTGTACTTGATCAATGGAAGCCACAGAAGCTTGGGGTAAGTCCATATCATTGTGTATAATACATCCAATTAATAACGCGATGTTCCTTATTGTTGATTAAGTAATTTAGTTCTTAGATTTTTTTCTTCTTATTGTTGAATGAGCATGACCAAAGAACCAGTAAAATGATGTCTCCACCTTATACGCCTTTTGACAACTCAACACATCATCATTCTGGGTCAGCCTTAAGAACAAGGACCGATCCGATTTCCCCAGCGGAAGGCCACCTACCCTACGTTAAAAAACAACAAACGAGAGCACCATATTAAGGACACATTAGATGCTAATAGGTCCGCTTAATATTTGGATTTACAGGACAAAATCAACACTCAAGAAGGATTTTCTACTAAACTATACGACGAACGTGATGAATTCAACTTTTCATTCGGCAACTGTCCTTTCTTGTGCATCCCAATCTCACCGCTTTCTCTACTCATAAGTTACTCTTAATATTGTGTAGAATATCGCAATTTCCTTGATCTAACTATTCGACTAACGCGAAAACTGCAAACTCATGTTTTTGTTGCTATAAGGTTGTTGTCTTCATTCATTAAATTGTATGGTAGACCTCATGACAAATACGCGATTTCTGTCTCTCAAATGAGGACCGATGTAGGTTTGTCTTAGAGTTTTTGAAGTATTTTCCTTTATCGGACTTGACTTACCATGTACTGAGCGCCAACGGCGCGATTGGTGTGTTGTAACAGGCAGGAGCTGCTTTCTCTGCCGGAAAACTGAGTTCTCTCTTATTTTCTTGAGAGTTTCTATCAGCTGCTATTGTTTAGTTTTTGTTTTGTGTTTGTTGTTGTGTGTCTCATGGCTGTTAAGTAGTGTTTTGGACAGCAAGATTTGATTGCCACGTTGGGATTTCTTCGCTTACTTCTCTAAGAGACATACAATGTATTATTTTTAAAGTTTATATTACATTAACACTTCAGTAGCTCTAACACGGAAAGACTCGAACACCACCTATGTCTCGGAGTGTCTTTAAAGTCCCGTCATTTTTTTTTCTTTTTTGTATTTGTAAAAAACACCCCAGTTTCTGGAAAACTCGAAGATTTAACAGTAACATAGTAAATTCACGTAAATCACAATCAATAACTCGAACTTAAATAAGCGCCGTCATGAAACAATAAACTAAGGGTACAAAGGAATTAGGGTAATTAAACAAAATAAGAGATAATACATATGGCATCATTGCTGATAAGTTTTAACAGGCAAATATAATTTTTTTTATAAATAAATAATATTAATACACGTATTATACAAGCAAAACAAAAACAATCCAATTAGAAATCAACTTTGACTTGTTGACAATTGTAATTTAATGATATTAAAAGACAATTATTCTAGAGAAGAATAATTTTGAGAACAATGTGTTGCCCATAAATACTGTGGAAAATATTTACTTAATTTAATTGTGATGGAAGATAAAAACGTGTATAACAAAACTGGGTTCCGAGGTGGATCTATCAACGAAAGTAAGTAATGACCGATGCAGAAAATACTGAATGCATAAACTGTTATAACTAAAACAACTCTATTTATAACAAAATTCATAAAATAAACAAATACCTATATTAAAGCGAAATTTAGTCCCAAAAACATAAATCATACATTGTGACGAGAAAGCATTAAAACAAACAGATAAATTTCCGACTTAAAAATATATGAAAAACACACATAAATGAAAACGTACTTGAGCGCTCATTAACAGGTTTAACCATGCTACATACTTTATGCGACTATCCTAAGTCCAGAGCCTCTATTGCAGTGTTTTTTCGTCGTCTCTGTGATTTTATAATTTCGTTTATTGGTTAAGTGTAAATGAGACCGCTGTTCTTTTATTTGATTTGCTTCATATTCTTTCAACTCAAACCTTTCACGACTTATTGTATGGTGTGGATTTTCCTCGATGTTTCCTCAAGCATTTGTTTAATACATCATATTTACAGTTAATACTGTATATTGATAAACCAGAATATAGCACTAAATCTTGAATGTTTGTTAATGAAGACAGTGTAAACAAACGGAATCCAGACTGAAAAAAAACACCGAATAAACTATGACGATACTTAAACATTAACGATCACATTTGACGACGTTAAGTGTAGGGGCACACACATATTTCTTCAAACTTCAATTATATCAGCATATCTGCTGTTAAGTATCATGTTCTGTCAACAGTTAATGTTAAATTTTATACGAGTAACTCTTCGAGAAAAACAAATTGAAGGAATTATTTAAAAATTGTGTTGTAAACGATGTAAACTTTGAGAACGTTTAAAGAAAAACGAAGAAATATTTTGAAATTATGTTGTAAATTGACGATTTTTTTAAAGTGTTTTGTTAATGATGTATATTTTAACATTTTCAAGAAAAAATTAAGAAAATTTGGAAATTTTTATTGAAGTTGAAGAAAATCGAAGAAATTGTTGAAAATTGTGTTGTATATGAAGTCAGTTTTTGATATTAGATATCAAAAACGAAGAATTTTGTTTAAAATAATGTTGTAAATTGGCGAATTAAAACAATCGTAACTGTACACAATGGAAATATTTAACATTTTTTAAGAAAAACGAAGAAAATATTGGAAATTTTTATTGAAAAATCAAGAAAATCGAAGTTATTGTTGTAAATTGTGTTGCATATGTAGTAATTTTTTTATTTAATACCGAAAAGGAAGAATTTTGTTTCCAATAATGTTGTAAATTGAGGAATTATTTCAAATTTTAGTTGTAAACGATGTCAACTTTTAACGTTTAAAGAAAAATGAAGAAATATTAAAAATTTTTGTTGTCAATTGTTTTGTAAACGATGTATACTTTGACTTTTTTAAAAGAGAAACGAAGAATTAAAAAAAAAATTGTATTGTACAAAAACAGAAAGAAAGTAACCCGAACCAAATAAAAACCATGGGTGCACTCAGTTTGGTATTTTATATACTTTGACTTGTTTAAAGAGAACGAAGAATTGAAAAAAAATTATTGTAAATTGACAGAAGCGAAGATATTGTTGAAAATTTGGTTGTATATTAAGCAATTTTTTTGTTATTTTATATCGGAAAAGAAGAATTAAAACGAAATAGTGCCGGAAATTGAAGAATTATCTTAAAATTGTGTTGTAAAAGATGTACACCGTTAAAATTGTTTAAAGAAAAACGAAGAAATATTTTATAATTGTGCTGAAAGTTAACGATTTTATTAAAACAAATATTTTGTTAACGATGTATATTTTTAACATTTTATTTTTTAGTTTTTAATGAAAAAAATTGTGAACATTCTTATAAAAAATCATAAAAAAATCCAACAAATTTTTGAAAATTTGGTTGTACATTAAGTAATTTTTTGATATTTTATAACGAAAATGAGGAATTGAAAAAATACTGATGCAAATTGAAGAATTATTTAAAAACTGTGTTGTAAAAGATGTACATTTAAAAAAAAATAAATAAAAACGAAAGAAATTCGGAAAAAATATTGCAGATTGAACGAAAACGAAGACATTCATTTAAGTTGAATTGTAAACGCAGTTTTTATTATTTGAAACGAAGAAAATTTTACTGATAATTGTAGGAAAAAGACTATTTAAAAACAATTAGTTGTACACAAGAATATTTTTTTTCGAAAAACGGAGATTTTTTTTTTACAAATATTGTGTTATAAAGAGAGGATTTGTTTTTACAAATTTTGTTGTAAACAATGTACACTTATAATTTTTAAAAGAAAAGAAAATGTTTTAAAATTTATATTGTTTATTGAAGGAAAACGACGAAATGTTTAAAATCCGGTTGTAAACGAAGGAGTCTTTTTTTTTATTCTGTAGAAATTTGTGTGTGTGTGTGTTAAATTGAAGTAAAATAATATAACTTTTAAATTGTCTGAATTATTTATACACAATTGGAACAACTTGTATGAGGATGTCATTTATATTTGGCGTCGACCCACATGCTTAAATAGGCACAACGACGTTTAGCGTGAACTTGTATGTAACCTCACAGTTTAATATTGTACATCCAATGAGTTATACTGGTACACCGAGCTTGTTTGTAAGATTTGTGTTCAACCTTAATAACATCTCAAATCAGAAAATTAGAGTACACAAATCTTACAAACAAGCTCGGTGTACCAGTATAACTCATCGTGGCCCGTTCACTTAAGTCACCATTAAATAAAATGCATATAGATATAATTAAATATGCTCCGAACAATACATCACTCCTTTAAACAATATACATAATGTGAATTGATAGGCTGAAGGAAAAACATGTCTTGCACAGTCCAAAGAATTGTCTGTTTTTAATTGGATGTACAATATTAAACTGTGAGGTTACATACAAGTTCATATTGTATGTACATTGTTGAATGGTTTTATTGAATAAAAAGAAAACTGATATTATTTATTATTTACAAGCATAAATAACGAAATATAAAAATGTACATTGATACAACTAATGTTTTGATTGCAGCTAAACGTCGTTGTGCCTATTTAAGCATGTGGGTCGACGCCAAATATAAATGACATCCTCATACAAGTTGTTCCAATTGTGTATAGATAATTCAGACAATTTAAAAGTTATATTATTTTACTTCAATTTAACACACATACACAAATTTCTACAGAATAAAAAAAAAGACTCCTTCGTTTACAACCGGATTTTAAACATTTCGTCGTTTTCCTTCAATAAACAATATAAATTTTAAAACATTTTCTTTTCTTTTAAAAATTATAAGTGTACATTGTTTACAACAAAATTTGTAAAAACAAATCCTCTCTTTATAACACAATATTTGTAAAAAAAAAATCTCCGTTTTTCGAAAAAAAATATTCTTGTGTACAACTAATTGTTTTTTAAATAGTCTTTTTCCTACAATTATCAGTAAAATTTTCTTCGTTTCAAATAATAAAAACTGCGTTTACAATTCAACTTAAATGAATGTCTTCGTTTTCGTTCAATCTGCAATATTTTTTCCGAATTTCTTTCGTTTTTATTTATTTTTTTTTAAATGTACATCTTTTACAACACAGTTTTTAAATAATTCTTCAATTTGCATCAGTATTTTTTCAATTCCTCATTTTCGTTATAAAATATCAAAAAATTACTTAATGTACAACCAAATTTTCAAAAATTTGTTGGATTTTTTTATGATTTTTTATAAGAATGTTCACAATTTTTTTAATTAAAAACTAAAAAATAAAATGTTAAAAATATACATCGTTAACAAAATATTTGTTTTAATAAAATCGTTAACTTTCAGCACAATTATAAAATATTTCTTCGTTTTTCTTTAAACAATTTTAACGGTGTACATCTTTTACAACACAATTTTAAGATAATTCTTCAATTTCCGGCACTATTTCGTTTTAATTCTTCTTTTCCGATATAAAATAACAAAAAAATTGCTTAATATACAACCAAATTTTCAACAATATCTTCGCTTCTGTCAATTTACAATAATTTTTTATTCAATTCTTCGTTCTCTTTAAACAAGTCAAAGTATATAAAATACCAAACTGAGTGCACCCATGGTTTTTATTTGGTTCGGGTTACTTTCTTTCTGTTTTTGTACAATACAATTTTTTTTTTAATTCTTCGTTTCTCTTTTAAAAAAGTCAAAGTATACATCGTTTACAAAACAATTGACAACAAAAATTTTTAATATTTCTTCATTTTTCTTTAAACGTTAAAAGTTGACATCGTTTACAACTAAAATTTGAAATAATTCCTCAATTTACAACATTATTGGAAACAAAATTCTTCCTTTTCGGTATTAAATAAAAAAATTACTACATATGCAACACAATTTACAACAATAACTTCGATTTTCTTGATTTTTCAATAAAAATTTCCAATATTTTCTTCGTTTTTCTTAAAAAATGTTAAATATTTCCATTGTGTACAGTTACGATTGTTTTAATTCGCCAATTTACAACATTATTTTAAACAAAATTCTTCGTTTTTGATATCTAATATCAAAAACTGACTTCATATACAACACAATTTTCAACAATTTCTTCGATTTTCTTCAACTTCAATAAAAATTTCCAAATTTTCTTAATTTTTTCTTGAAAATGTTAAAATATACATCATTAACAAAACACTTTAAAAAAATCGTCAATTTACAACATAATTTCAAAATATTTCTTCGTTTTTCTTTAAACGTTCTCAAAGTTTACATCGTTTACAACACAATTTTTAAATAATTCCTTCAATTTGTTTTTCTCGAAGAGTTACTCGTATAAAATTTAACATTAACTGTTGACAGAACATGATACTTAACAGCAGATATGCTGATATAATTGAAGTTTGAAGAAATATGTGTGTGCCCCTACACTTAACGTCGTCAAATGTGATCGTTAATGTTTAAGTATCGTCATAGTTTATTCGGTGTTTTTTTTCAGTCTGGATTCCGTTTGTTTACACTGTCTTCATTAACAAACATTCAAGATTTAGTGCTATATTCTGGTTTATCAATATACAGTATTAACTGTAAATATGATGTATTAAACAAATGCTTGAGGAAACATCGAGGAAAATCCACACCATACAATAAGTCGTGAAAGGTTTGAGTTGAAAGAATATGAAGCAAATCAAATAAAAGAACAGCGGTCTCATTTACACTTAACCAATAAACGAAATTATAAAATCACAGAGACGACGAAAAAACACTGCAATAGAGGCTCTGGACTTAGGATAGTCGCATAAAGTATGTAGCATGGTTAAACCTGTTAATGAGCGCTCAAGTACGTTTTCATTTATGTGTGTTTTTCATATATTTTTAAGTCGGAAATTTATCTGTTTGTTTTAATGCTTTCTCGTCACAATGTATGATTTATGTTTTTGGGACTAAATTTCGCTTTAATATAGGTATTTGTTTATTTTATGAATTTTGTTATAAATAGAGTTGTTTTAGTTATAACAGTTTATGCATTCAGTATTTTCTGCATCGGTCATTACTTACTTTCGTTGATAGATCCACCTCGGAACCCAGTTTTGTTATACACGTTTTTATCTTCCATCACAATTAAATTAAGTAAATATTTTCCACAGTATTTATGGGCAACACATTGTTCTCAAAATTATTCTTCTCTAGAATAATTGTCTTTTAATATCATTAAATTACAATTGTCAACAAGTCAAAGTTGATTTCTAATTGGATTGTTTTTGTTT
Source organism: Limnoperna fortunei (assembly GCA_944474755.1). Classification (NCBI taxonomy): domain Eukaryota; kingdom Metazoa; phylum Mollusca; class Bivalvia; order Mytilida; family Modiolidae; genus Limnoperna; species Limnoperna fortunei. Next base: position 42,778,533 of record OX104112.1, read on the forward strand.
TGCTTGTATAATACGTGTATTAATATTATTTATTTATAAAAAAAATTATATTTGCCTGTTAAAACTTATCAGCAATGATGCCATATGTATTATCTCTTATTTTGTTTAATTACCCTAATTCCTTTGTACCCTTAGTTTATTGTTTCATGACGGCGCTTATTTAAGTTCGAGTTATTGATTGTGATTTACGTGAATTTACTATGTTACTGTTAAATCTTCGAGTTTTCCAGAAACTGGGGTGTTTTTTACAAATACAAAAAAGAAAAAAAAATGACGGGACTTTAAAGACACTCCGAGACATAGGTGGTGTTCGAGTCTTTCCGTGTTAGAGCTACTGAAGTGTTAATGTAATATAAACTTTAAAAATAATACATTGTATGTCTCTTAGAGAAGTAAGCGAAGAAATCCCAACGTGGCAATCAAATCTTGCTGTCCAAAACACTACTTAACAGCCATGAGACACACAACAACAAACACAAAACAAAAACTAAACAATAGCAGCTGATAGAAACTCTCAAGAAAATAAGAGAGAACTCAGTTTTCCGGCAGAGAAAGCAGCTCCTGCCTGTTACAACACACCAATCGCGCCGTTGGCGCTCAGTACATGGTAAGTCAAGTCCGATAAAGGAAAATACTTCAAAAACTCTAAGACAAACCTACATCGGTCCTCATTTGAGAGACAGAAATCGCGTATTTGTCATGAGGTCTACCATACAATTTAATGAATGAAGACAACAACCTTATAGCAACAAAAACATGAGTTTGCAGTTTTCGCGTTAGTCGAATAGTTAGATCAAGGAAATTGCGATATTCTACACAATATTAAGAGTAACTTATGAGTAGAGAAAGCGGTGAGATTGGGATGCACAAGAAAGGACAGTTGCCGAATGAAAAGTTGAATTCATCACGTTCGTCGTATAGTTTAGTAGAAAATCCTTCTTGAGTGTTGATTTTGTCCTGTAAATCCAAATATTAAGCGGACCTATTAGCATCTAATGTGTCCTTAATATGGTGCTCTCGTTTGTTGTTTTTTAACGTAGGGTAGGTGGCCTTCCGCTGGGGAAATCGGATCGGTCCTTGTTCTTAAGGCTGACCCAGAATGATGATGTGTTGAGTTGTCAAAAGGCGTATAAGGTGGAGACATCATTTTACTGGTTCTTTGGTCATGCTCATTCAACAATAAGAAGAAAAAAATCTAAGAACTAAATTACTTAATCAACAATAAGGAACATCGCGTTATTAATTGGATGTATTATACACAATGATATGGACTTACCCCAAGCTTCTGTGGCTTCCATTGATCAAGTACAGCTTCATAAGTATCAATTCCTCTTGCTTCGAATAAGTAATGGAACATCTGCTGGCTTTTGTATGTAATATTAGATACATTTCCGTTCACGCATGACACTTTTTGATAACCAAAGTGTTTCCTCATTTTCATAGGCTCACTTGTTGGCTAAGTTTTTACTAAACATATCATTTGAAGCCATTTCAGAAATTGTAACCGTGAACGTTTTGACCGAGCTTTTTGGTAGAATATGCTTTCGGTCTTACATAATTATACAAAAACAGGAAAGTTTTGGAATGACATAATCTTCACTCCAATCAAGATGTTTATCTAAAACACTTGTCTTGATTCGATCTGAAAATCAGGGGTGTTTTTGAGACTTTGCAATACAGTTACCATATGTAAACCAAGGGCATACTTTCTCTTGGTTTTCGATGTTTTACCTCTCGCAAGGTGTTTGGCTGGGCAGATTTAGAACCAAAGGCAGAAATAAAACAAACGCAAATTATAATTTAAAGAAAGTTGCTTAAGAGATTCAAGAATTATAGGACACCTTCATGTTGACGATACTATATAGTCAGTTTTATATACACGAATAAATTTTTTTATATACCTTTTTATTATAGCAATCAAACTTCTCGAGAATATTATTATTATTACAGCTTTCTTGTTAATTTTATTTCGTTTTTAACTTTAAATAAATTCAATTCATAAAATCTACTTTGCATGCAATATATCATTCTTATGAACCTAAAGTTTGATAGATTTCGCTCAGACATTAACAACTTTTACAGCAGTTTTTGTCTGTAAGAAAAATAGCAAGGAAAACCGACCGAACAACAAGTGCCAAAAGTCAAGACAGTTACAAATCCGGATATAGACAAACGCAACAGAAAAACCAAAAATACAAAAAACAGATAGTAACCCGAACCCAATAAAAACCATGGGTGCACTCACGTGCTATGGACGAGTAAGCAGTACCTGCTTCTAATTAGACACCCATCGATTTACTCATCGTCATTTCTATGGAAAAGTCAAATCCAGGAATAGGAAACACTACCTATGACTCAGAGAAAATGTCAGATTGTATTTGAGACTTTGATTTCCCATAACGATTAATTAAGTCATGGTGACAACCATAGAACTTCTGGAGAGATAACATTAACCTAGGTACAACAAACCCTTGTTCGAGTAGTTTTGTAGTCAACAGCAGTGATCGATCTAAAAAATGGGAATACCGATCGCAGGATCTAAATAACGTATAAGTTGTACTCTGGAGCTGCTGGAATATGAAGTTGACAATTGGAAAGTTGAAGTCATCACGTTTGTCATAGAGTCTAGTTTGTAGTTTTCCTTAGTCTATTTTTAGAAGTAGGTCTAAGTAAGAGGCTGACCTTAGTGTATTGGTGGTGTCTTTAATTTCAAGCTCGCTAGGGTAAATTGAATGTAAATAGTCACCAAATTTAGCATTATTGAGGGACATAAGCGATACCATCACATGGGTTTCATAAGTGTTTGAATCTGATTGAATTTATAGGTTTTGTTCGTGTAAATTTAACTTGAATTTATTCTTGGTAGTGCATAATTATAGAGAACAAAGTGTGTAGAATTGCAGTAAAAGCGTTCTCGTACAAAAATATTTCTCAAACACTATTAGCTAGTTTATTTGCTTTTTACTGATTTTCTTTATTAAAAATGCATTATTATCCAGCTAAGCATATGTTTCATTGAATGCCTGCAAATAATTATATAATATAGTTAAATATATACTTAAAATATTTTTGTCCGTCCTTTAAACAACTCCTCTTAAGTTTAGATGATTTTATAAAACATTCTTCATTGTTAAATAGTCCTACATTTCAGAATACGCCGATTTTCCATTCTGTCTTCACCTGTATTTATATGAATGTGTTATAAAACTGTTGTAACCAGTTGTATCAAAAGGAATGACCATGACAATCGGTTTTATTTTTTAATGATTTTCTATGTTAATTGTTTGTCAAATTTATTACTTAATAAACCGTTTTCATTTACAATGTCTAGATTGTTTACCATAAGTGGGCACATTTTATCAGTTGACATCTGAACAAAATATATGCACTCGTTGTTGAACATATAGTTCATTATGCGAGGTTTTTTTTCTTAAAACTTAAAAATTAAATGGTGCTCAAGTAAATGGGAGCCAAATGTTTGTACAGTTTTGTTTATTATTTTTTGTAGATTTTGTAATAATTATTTGTTAACTTTTATATTTATTTACCTTTATTTAGCTTGATCATCCCATTTAATTTTAAGTAATTTTAATTGTTATTAAGTTGTATGTGATTTCGAACATTAGGATTATTTAAAAAAAAGTTTTTTTGCTTTTATGTTATTTACTATAATATTAAACAAGATATTAAGCTTAATGCTACGTGTTTTAAAATATTGATGCTTTATTATTCTCTTATTGTTTTTATAACGGCTTTGCATTTAAGCTAGTATTTAGTGGCTTATTGCCAAATAATAATAATAAGTTATTTACTATAATATTAAACAAGATATTAAGCTTAATGCTACGTGTTTTAAAATATTGATGCTTTATTATTCTCTCATTGTTTTTATAACGGCTTTGCATTTAAGCTAGTATTTAGTGGCTTATTGCCAAATAATAATAATAAAAGTGTTGTTTGTCATACATGATTACCTTTTTTACAAGACTATAAACTTAATCCCCTCGTCAGGTCAAATTTACAGTGATGTGACCTTTGTTGATAAATGAAGTGTGTCGAAATTGTAAATACCCCAATGATTGACAGAAGGTATATAACGAAAACTAAAATACAAGTTTTAAATTTGAAATCAACAGATGAATTTACGTCAGAGCCCGTATTAAGGACAAACACAAAGTTAGCACACAATCTTCAACATTAAAAACCAAATAATCACCTCCTGTCACCTGTTGTATTAGTATGTGTTTTTGAAAAGGGAGATGGTTGTTTATATATATATATATTACCTTTTTTCATCTTTAAATGCTTTTATACAGTATTGTCTGGTTATTTACCGTGAAACGGATAAAATGGAGAATGTATCAATAAATCACTATTAAACTTGGATGGATAGTAAGGACCATTATGAGTCCTTATTTCATAGTTTGCTACAATTCATATTGATGATCTCAGGAATATTTGTGAAATATGTTTTCTTTTAATGAATAGTTTTGTCCATGTTTATTGGGACATAATAGTGTGTGATAGTCTTTTGATTGATAGTATTTATCTTTTAATTTGGTATTACATTTTGTGATGGTCTTTTATTCCTGTGATTTCTGATTAGTTTATTCCAATGGTGCTTTTTACAATGTTATGTTTATATTGAAATTCTTTTTATTAATTTTTATCATTTTATTGATACTATAGTTATTTCCTTTTATATGAAAGTATTATTTTAATATAAAACTATTATAACAACAGTTTTAATGGCTAAATATAAAGGACTTAAACAATTGACAGTTTTAATGGTATAGAACATTAACCTTTTAACAAGTGGTCAATTGAATCAAGTGACTCGTGAGATTTAAATGATTGTCATCTGTATCACACAACAATGATTTACCTTGTATAGTTAATTGTACATTTATCTTGATGAAAAGACACAGTTGAAATTTATCATGCTTATATTAGTGGTAACTGATAGGTTAGAAAGGTGAAACGAGAAAGTGGCGCAAACTTTTAATGTTATTCATAAGTCAGAAAGGTGAAAAGAGGGAAAGCAAAGCAACTATTTAATGTTAATCATAGGTCAGAAATGTGAAAAAGAGAGTGGCGGAAATTTTTCAGGTAATTGATGTTTGAAAAGGTATAAAGGGAAAGCAGCAAGCTTTTTGAGTCTTTAAATCTTTGGTTTTGTAATTTAATATTTATTACAAACAATCTAAATAATGGTTCACCGTTGTTACCTTTATACAGTTTATATGGATCATTTGTTTTGTTTTAGAATAGTATGTTATTAAAAAGATAATTACTTAATAAATGTAGACTTTGGATATATCTTTTCTGTAGCTTGACTTTTGTGATATAGGGTTTGTCTATTATAATTTTTTCATAGCAAGACCAATGATATAATATTCCATGATTAGCTTTCGTTCCATCGTGAATGTTGTATATATATTATGCTAGAAATGTAGCATTAAAATTCAGGTTCATATAATAAGGTTGGATAAGTTTATCTAAATTAAAAAGGCAACACAAATAAGAACTGAACTTTACAAACATTTATTCCTGCAACTGTGCAAATTGTATGGATTGTTTAATGTGTTGTTGTAAGGATAACAAGTACTGTCATTGACGTGTTGTTAGTGAGATTCCTTTTATTGTAGGTTTATCCTTTATGACATGACGAATGTCAATAGTTACTTCCAGTGGAGTTTGAAAACTGTGAAATAATATTTATTTGGGAACTTAAACGACTTGATATAAGAACATCGAATTGAATTCCATTCCATTATTGAATAGTTTGTGTGTATTTGTATGAAATCACTTTTTCCCATGTGTGTCCTTTCATAACGGTAAATGTTGCTTGTAACTCCAATGGTGGACCTTGCTAATCACAGTAAAATGATACAACCTTTCCATTTAATAATTTTTAAATGACCCACTGATTCCATACTAGAAGCTAGATCGGAATGTATGTTCATACTCTCTAGAGAATTAAGATGAGTTAGTGAGACCATTTACATCTTGGTTTATATTTTAACAGTAACTCCTGTTCGTTGAAAAGCTCAACACATTACTGATGTCGCGTCTTTTTTTTGGGGGGGGGGGGGTTTATTTAGATGTGTTACACTGTCTTTTATACCGGTTGTGTTGAATGTTTTATATCAAGTTATTTTTAAAATGACTTTCTTATTATTTATAACGCCAGTTCAATTTAAAAAGTTAATGTCCTTGTTGTTTTTCTATTGTGCTGGACAGAATAAACTCAAGGTCTTTAAAAAAAAATAATATGTCTTGGGTTATGATCGGTCAGATTAAAATCTATCAATATCAAACAAAAAAAGTGAGTGTACAGTTATCTTGTGAGAAGGTTAATATTGAATGAGTAATTGAAGACAAAACAAATACAAATACAAAACGTTTTATTTTACAAAAATATGTCCGGTTGTCATTTAAAATTCCTAAATACCGGACATTCTATAAATATTTTTGACTAAATTCCAAACATTCCAGACATTTTTATTGCTATTGCCAATGATGACGTGTCACATTCCTTTGCTATTGCATTCTCTACATTCCAAACATTCCAGACATTTTTATTGCTATTGCTAATTTTGTATGCCTATTACAACACTACTATGGATCAATATATTTCATTCTTTAATGCAAAGAAACGTAGTAGAAATAACAATGTTGTCATTGATCCATTTAACTTCATAGATAAAACTCCTTTTGAAAAAATACATTTGTCATTCTGCAAATATATACTTGGGGTAAAGAAGACTGCTTCAAACTTAGCTTCCCGTTTAGAGCTTGGTAGGGTCCCTATAGAAAAATACATAAAATCTCAATCTATATTGTATTTTGCTAGGCTAAGTACATGTGAAATTAACCCTTTGATAAAAGAAAGTTTTGAACTAAATAAAGTTTTAGATTCTGAGAATATATACTCTTGGGTAACTTATATAAAAGATGTAATTGACGACATAGATCTTAACTCGGATAGACTTAACTTGGACACAACTTATAAAAAATTAAAAGTAATAAAACCATATATTAAAGATAAATTGTTTAAGTTTTATATGAACATGTATGCTGACAAAGTTTCAAATTTAAAAGATCAAAATAAAATCTTTCTATATAAATTTTTGAAAAACAACTTAGGAAAAGAATTTTATTTGTCCGATTCTAACTATGTAAATCGCAAATTCATCTCAAAATTTCGAATAGCCGACCACAGTCTTGAAATAGAACGTGGAAGATATAGAAAAGTCCCCCGTGAACAACGTCTTTGCTCCTTCTGTAATCTAAATGAAGTGGACGATGAGGTTCACTTCTTTTTAAAATGTGATCACAATAAACTGTTTCGGTCTAACCTCTTATATAACTTTAATATATCTAATGTTAATCCATATCTCGATTCGCTTAAAACAATTTTAAACCCGGAAAATTTTCGATTAATTCAGAGTCTTGGCTCTTTCATTAAACAGTCTCTGGAACTGAGGACAGGGGTCTCGTAGACTTGTATATTTTGTCGATTTTTCTGATTGCAATCTAGTTGTTTGTTACTTCTGTTTAATGTCACTGATCAATGTAGTATTGATTTATATGACAATAAAGACATTATTATATTATTATTTGTTAATGCAGTATAATATTAGATCATATAACACCTTAAAGTTGACAAGGCGGTACAAGGTAAAACATAGGTTTCTGGTGCCTGGAGAGTTAAGACAGTTTAGTTTAGTTTAAATCTGTAGTTGAGCATTTGCATTACTTACAAGTCGGAAAGGAGAAATTCATCAAAACGTACAAGAGATAGTGAAGGCGGGGTCCGAAACAAGATATTTAATATGTGATCGTTCATTCCCCCTAATCTAAACAGCGGAAACCAGTCGTATCTCAAGGATAACAGATAAACAATGCTGTGTCTTGATTGGCTGCTAAATCGGGAGATAGTTGCCGATTGGAAAACAAATAAGCAGAGCTAAGTTAGGGATGAAAACCCGGCATAATTACGGGGCGGTAGCAATCATAATAGGCTAAATCGGGAGACAGCTGCCGATTGGCCAACTGTCTTGTCAGGTAACTACCGCCGTTAGTCGGCGCACTCTATCCTCTGGATAGATATATGTGGTGCACATCATTGCATGTGTATGGTGCATATAGTCACAGTGAGAATACGAATAGTTGACGGAGTCAGGTGAACATTTATGTACAGGGTATGGGTTATAATACAGTTAGGCATCCACATATAAGTTATTTAAATGTAGAGTTATTAAACTCGGTCTACAATTACTACTTTATCGTAAAAGCACTAAAAGCACTAAATGGCAAGAAGCAGCATTATATGTAAAATATCAGGCACTAGTTATAAATGCACTAAAATGTTTGTTTAAATATTTTTAATCTAAAATTTTACTTTCTGATATCAAAAAGGGCATGTATAGCGGTTTCTAAAACTATAAAAGCTGCTAAAACACGATGCTTGAGTTAAAACGATAAGATGCACTTGGTCAAGCGTGGAGTCAAAATAAAATTCATAGATATATATACAAGAAGGGTATCATCACTATTGCATTTTTTCTATTAAAAACACTAAAAGCATCGGATTATACATAGTTTATATATTTATAGAATCCTGCCCCCCCCCCCTTCCTTTAACTGTCTCGTCCTTTTCATATGTAGGTTATAGCACATGTTCCTGGTTAGTTCATCCAGCTCTATATAACCTTGTTTTTTCAGCTTACTGATATACGGCATCTGTTGGTTTGTACAGTCCAGTATGAGTTGAAGTAGGTTGTTTTGGGTGACAAACTCTTGGTAAACATCGCTTCTGAGGTTATCTAGGTAGCTATAGATATGTCGGAGATGCCTTCTCCGAACGTTTTCCAGCTTTGGACACTTGAGAATAAAATGTTGTAGATCATCTGGCTCATCTCCCCATAGGCAGCATATAGTTTTGATATAACTATCTCCTTACTTTTTTCTTGTTGTATTAAACAGGTATGTTTGAGTTACAAGCTGATCTTGTGGCGAAATCCAAACTAACACGGAATCAGGTTTCTAACTTTTATTAACTGCAAACTTCTATTTACAATATGTACAGCTACTTTCACTTTCAACAATACCACATTGGATAACTGCTATTGTCACTGTCTAATCTTACAACTATTACTTGAACTTAAACTTGAACTCCTATAAATGTTACAACCATGTCTTATATACTATTTTATAAAGAATATTGTAGAAAGTTCTTTTTTCAAGTAGTTACTATAATTATCTAAATCCTTTCTTATTTAATAATAGTAACATGTAAATTCCAGAAGCTTCCAGATAAACAATAGTACAATAAACTAATTTCTAGAATAAACCATAACATCCTTGTTCTAAACAAATTATATAACAATAATAATATGGCATAATTAAAAAATAATCACAAGTAAAAAAAATTACAATTGTTCATGTAATATCGTGAATACAGTTCGTGACAGATCTTGACTTCTGCAGCTCTTTTTTTCTATGTACATTTTCTGCGCCTTCCCAAATAATATGTGGTTGTGACATCGAGTTTTTTCTGTAATTGGAGGTATTATAAAAGGGTTGACTTCTTAGCTATATCTTCCTCACATTGTTGAGACCAGTATAATTTTTGTGCCTTCTTACTTCTTTTTTCCACGCCTTTTTTGATCTAGGGTTTTTCATTAGTTCATGTATTGTCTCCATTCCATATTTCTCTAAAACTAGTTCAGCCCTTTCTTTAAAAAGTTCGTTGCTATTTCTGTTGAAGCAACTTTGTCTAATTAAGATATTATACTCTGCTGATGATGGGCATCTGATTATATTCTTAAGGAGTGACAGTATATTATTAAGATCTATATACATCTGTATTGGAATTGCACCAACGAAATGGTAAACTGCAGTATTTGAGGTTTTGTTTGGAAGGCCTCAAGATTTTCCTCTGCATCTTTTCTAGTTGTTCTATTTCATATTGCCTACATTTCATTATCTCAAGCCCATATATCATTCCTGTTAGTCCAAACCAAACTTAAAATACTCAACAAATAAGCAGAGGTAAGTTAGTAATGAAAACCCCGCATAACATTGCGGTAGCAATAATAATAGGCCGACCGCCATTCGTTGCCACTCGAGAAAAGCCGAGCGATCACGAATCGGTTACGATAAAAAAAGAAAAAAATATGCAAGATAATGGGAATTTAACTGTTTTAAAAGGAAAGTCGGATTGATTTGTGTATGTTTATCATAAAATGTGTATCATAAAACTTAAACGGAGAAAAACGGAAAAACAAGTGAGAAAAGGAGAACAATTTTAATCTTTTCCTTCTTACTGACAAGGTTCACATCAACTATCTTACCGCGTAGAATGGTGCATCTAGAGATGCTTAGCATAGTGCATGCTTCATATGCTGACTCTGACCTATATTTTGCGGTTGCCTGATTTGGCTATCTAAACATTGTGTACTTATAATGAAGTGATGTTAATAATAACAATACATAACTAGTGCTGATTGTGTTGGGATGCCAACACAGAATGTCTCCCAAACGAACCCCCATTGCCACTATAATCCCCATGGATAGTATTTCATTCAAATCAGTACATTAAAATATACCTAGAAATCAAATTTTGTTGAAATCGGACAAAGTTGACTTTTTCCTGCAGTAAAATGGCCGCCATTTTGAAACCGGAAGTCGGACAAAAAAATTTTAAATAGTGGCACACTCAGGGTATCATAAGCTACCTGCATACCAAATTTCGTCTAAATCGGATGACGTTTAAATTTTTACATTTTTTGGGGGGTGGTGTTCGGATGGCGGCCATTTTGAAATGTCGGCCGCGTCAAATTTTTTTTTGCAAAAATGCTCGGGATGGTTAGCTGTATCAGTATACCAATTTTCATTGAAATTGCTTTGGCAATTACTGAGATCTGACAACGGCCGTCATTTTTTTTCAACGGCGGCCATTTTGAAAATGGCGGCCATTTTGAAAATTTCAAAAGTGGATTGCACAACTTCAGGTCACCCTTAACATGTTCCCAAAGTTTCATCTTGATTGGACATTGCATCTCTGAGAAAATGTGCGGACAAGATTGAACGGAAAGAAAAAAGAAAGAAAGAAAGAAAGAAGAAGAATTAAAATTTACGTTTCCCGAAACGTTGAAGTCGCCTCCCGTTCCGCACTTTTGACCGAGTAGAGGGAACTAAAAGTCAAGAGCACAACTTCATAACATGAGCTTTCAGTTGGCCAAGTTTCATTTCGATCGGTTAAAAGATGAGCGAGAAAACGAGCAAACTTTAAAACGGCCGCCATTTTGAAACCGGAAGTCGGACAAAAAATTTTTTTTGCAAAAATGCTCAGGATAGTTAGCTGTATCAGTATACCAATTTTCATTGAAATTGCTCTGGCCATAACTGAGATCTGACAACGGCCGCCATTTTGTAAAACTTTAAAACGGCCGCCATTTTGAAACCGGAAGTCGGACAAAACATTTTTAAATAGTGGCACACTTAGGGTATCATAAGCTACCTGTATACCAAATTTCGTCTAAATCGGATGACGTTTAAATTTTTACATTTTTAGGGGGTGGTGTTCGGATGGCGGCCATTTTGAAATGTCGGCCGCGTCAAATTTTTTTTTGCAAAAATGCTCGGGATAGTTAGCTGTACCAGTATACCAATTTTCATTGAAATTGCTTTGGCAATTACTGAGATCTGACAACGGCCGTCATTTTTTTCAACGGCGGCCATTTTGAAAATGGCGGCCATTTTGAAAATTTCAAAAGTGGATTGCACAACTTCAGGTCACCCTTAAAATGTTTCCAAAGTTTCATTTCGATCGGTTAAAAGATGAGCGAGAAAACGAGCGGACAACATTGCGAGGGGAAAACATAAGAAATATGAAAATAATAATAATAATAATAACTAGTGCTGATTGTGTTGGGATGCCAACACAGAATGTCTCCCAAACGAACCCCCATTGCCACTATATTCTTGTGCATGTTGAAAACCCCCAAATAGACATGATATTCTTAGTTTGTGGATTAAAATCTACCTACATATCAAATTTCGTTGCAATCGGACTAAGTTGACGTTTGGGAGGAGTGTGGTGAAACGGCTGCCATCACAAAATGGTGTCATTTGCATCCAACTTTTTTGGCAAAAATGCTCAGGATAGTTATCTGTATCAGTATACCAATTTTCATTGAAATTGCTCTGGCCATTACTGAGATCTGACAACGGCCGCAATTTTTTAAAACTTTAAAACGGCCGCCATTTTGAAACCGGAAGTCTGACAAATTTTTTTTTGTTGCAAAAATACTCAGATTAGTTAGCTGTATCAGTATACCAATTTTCATTGAAATTGCTCTGGCCATTACTGAGATCTGACAACGGCCGCCATTTTGTAAAACTTTAAAACGGCCGCCATTTTGAAACCGGAAGTCTGACAAATTTTTTGTTGTTGCAAAAATACTCAGATTAGTTAGCTGTATCAGTATACCAATTTTCATTGAAATTGCTCTGGCCATTACTTAGATCTGACAACGGCCGCCATTTTGTAAAACTTTAAAACGGCCGCCATTTTGAAACCGGAAGTCGGACAAAAATTTTAAAAATAGTGGCACACTCAGGGTATCATAATCTAGCTGTGTACCAAATTTCGTCAAAATCATATGACGTTTAAATTTTTGTATTTTTAGGGGGGTGGTGTTCGGATGGCGGCCATTTTGAAATGTCGTTCGCGTCCATTTTTTTTTGGCAAAAATGCTCAGGATAGTTAGCTGTATCAGTATACCAATTTTCATTGAAATTGCTCTGGCAATTACTGAGATCTGACAACGGTCGCCATTTTTTTTATACGGCGACCATTTTGAAAATGGCGGCCATTTTGAAAATTTCAAAAGTGGATTGCACAACTTCAGGTCACCCTTAACATGTTCCCAAAGTTTCATCTTGATTGGACATTGCGTCTCTGAGAAAATGTGCGGACAAGATTGAACGGAAAGAAAAAAGAAAGAAAGAAAGAAAGAAAGAAAGAAGAAGAATAATAATAAGAAACCGGACAAAAACAATATGTCTCCCAAAACTTCGTTTGGGAGACATAATAATAAGAAACGGAGTAAAAACAATAAGTCGCCCGACACTTCGTGGTCGGCGACTTAACTAGTGCTGATTGTGTTGGGATGCCAACACAGAATGTCTCCCAAACGAACCCCCATTGCCACTATAATCCTTATGGATAGTATTTCATTCAAACCAGTACATTAAAATATGCCTAGAAATCAAATTTTGTTGAAATTGGACAAAGTTGACTTTTTCCTGCAGTAAAATGGCCGCCATTTTGAAACCGGAAGTCGGACAAAAAATTTTTAAATAGTGGCACACTCAGGGTATCATAATCTACCTGTATACTAAATTTCGTCTAAATCGGATGACGTTTAAATTTTTGCATTTTTAGGGGGGTGGTGTTCGGATGGCGGCCATTTTGAAATGTCGGTCGCGTCAAATTTTTTTTTGCAAAAATGCTCAGGATAGTTAGCTGTATCAGTATACCAATTTTCATTGAAATTGCTTTGGCAATTACTGAGATCTGACAATGGCCGTCATTTTTTTTCAACGGCGGCCATTTTGAAAATGGCGGCCATTTTGAAAATTTCAAAAGTGGATTGCACAACTTCAGGTCACCCTTAACATGTTCCCAAAGTTTCATCTTGATTGGACATTGCATCTCTGAGAAAATGTGCGGACAAGATTGAACAGAAAGAAAAAAGAAAGAAGAAGAATAATAATAAGAAACCGGACAGAAACAATATGTCTCCCAAAACTTCGTTTGGGAGACATAATAATAATAATAATAAGAAACGGAGTAAAAACAATAAGTCGCCCGACACTTCGTGGTCGGCGACTTAATAATTAAAATTTACGTTTCCCGAAACGTTGAAGTCGCCTCCCGTTCCGCACTTTTGATCCCCATGGATAGTATTTCATTCAAATCAGTACATTAAAATATGCCTAGAAATCAAATTTTGTTGAAATCGGACAAAGTTGACTTTTTCCTGCAGTAAAATGGCCGCCATTTTGAAACCGGAAGTCGGACAAAAAATTTTTAAATAGTGGCACACTCAGGGTATCATAAGCTACTTGTATACCAAATTTCGTCTAAATCGGATGACGTTTAAATTTTTGCATTTTTAGGGGGGTGGTGTTCGGATGGCGGCCATTTTGAAATGTCGGTCGCGTCAAATTTTTTTTTTGCAAAAATGCTCAGGATAGTTAGCTGTATCAGTATACCAATTTTCATTGAAATTGCTTTGGCAATTACTGAGATCTGACAACGGCCGTCATTTTTTTTCAACGGCGGCCATTTTGAAAATGGCGGCCATTTTGAAAATTTCAAAAGTGGATTGCACAACTTCAGGCCACCCTTAACATGTTCCCAAAGTTTCATTTCGATCGGTTAAAAGATGAGCGAGAAAACGAGCGGACAACATTGCGAGGGGAAAAAGGAAAACATAAGAAATATGAAAATAATAATAATAATAATAATTAAAATTTACGTTTCCCGAAACGTTGAAGTCGCCTCCCGTTCCGCACTTTTGACCGAGTAGAGGGAACTAAAAGTCAAGAGCACAACTTCATAACATGAGCTTTCAGTTGGCCAAGTTTCATTTCGATCGGTTAAAAGATGAGCGAGAAAACGAGCAAACTTTAAAACGGCCGCCATTTTGAAACCGGAAGTCGGACAAAAAAATTTTTTTGCAAAAATGCTAAGGATAGTTAGCTGTATCAGTATACCAATTTTCATTGAAATTGCTCTGGCCATAACTGAGATCTGACAACGGCCGCCATTTTGTAAAACTTTGAAACGGCCGCCATTTTGAAACCGGAAGTCGGACAAAACATTTTTAAATAGTGGCACACTTAGGGTATCATAAGCTACCTGTATACCAAATTTCGTCTAAATCGGATGACGTTTAAATTTTTACATTTTTAGGGGGGTGGTGTTCGGATGGCGGCCATTTTGAAATGTCGGCCGCGTCAAATTTTTTTTTGCAAAAATGCTCGGGATAGTCAGCTGTACCAGTATACCAATTTTCATTGAAATTGCTTTGGCAATTACTGAGATCTGACAACGGCCGTCATTTTTTTCAACGGCGGCCATTTTGAAAATGGCGGCCATTTTGAAAATTTCAAAAGTGGATTGCACAACTTCAGGTCACCCTTAACATGTTCCCAAAGTTTCATTTCGATCGGTTAAAAGATGAGCGAGAAAACGAGCGGACAACATTGCGAGGGGAAAACATAAGAAAAATGAAAATAATAATAATAATTAAAATTTACGTTTCCCGAAACGTTGAAGTCGCCTCCCGTTCCGCACTTTTGACCGAGTAGAGGGAACTAAAAGTCAAGAGCACAACTTCATAACATGAGCTTTCAGTTGGCCAAGTTTCATTTCGATCGGTTAAAAGATGAGCGAGAAAACGAGCAAACTTTAAAACGGCCGCCATTTTGAAACCGGAAGTCGGACAAAAAATTTTTTTGCAAAAATGCTCAGGATAGTTAGCTGTATCAGTATACCAATTTTCATTGAAATTGCTCTGGCCATAACTGAGATCTGACAACGGCCGCCATTTTGTAAAACTTTAAAACGGCCGCCATTTTGAAACCGGAAGTCGGACAAAAATTTTAAAAATAGTGGCACACTCAGGGTATCATAAGCTACCTGTATACCAAATTTCGTTTAAATCGGATGACGTTTACATTTTTACAGTTTTAGGGGGGTGGTGTTCGGATGGCGGCCATTTTGAAATGTCGGTCGCGTCAAATTTTTTTTTGCAAAAATGCTCGGGATAGGGAGCTGTATCAGTATACCAATTTTCATTGAAATTGCTTTGGCAATTACTGAGATCTGACAACGGCCGTCATTTTTTTTCAACGGCGGCCATTTTGAAAATGGCGGCCATTTTGAAAATTTCAAAAGTGGATTGCACAACTTCAGGTCACCCTTATTATGTTCCCAAAGTTTCATTTCGATCGGTTAAAAGATGAGCGAAAAAACGAGCGGACAACATTGCGAGGGGAAAAAGGAAAACATAAGAAATATGAAAATAATAATAATAATAATAATAAGAAACGGAGTAAAAACAATAAGTCGCCCGACACTTCGTGGTCGGCGACTTAATAATAATAATAATAAGAAACGGAGTAAAAATAATAAGTCGCCCGACACTTCGTGGTCGGCGACTTAATAATAATAAGAAACCGGACAAAAACAATATGTCTCCCAAAACTTCGTTTGGGAGACATAATAACATTAAAAAACAGTACGTATTTTTGTCCACGAAAAATAAAGCTTAGAGACGGCTAGCTTTTTAGGAAAGCTAATACTTGTGTTGCTTTAATATCGCATGTCAGAGACTAAAAAAATCGATAATCACAAACCCATGAACCGCGTTAAATGGGAGCATTAAATCATGATTTAATCACGGAATACAAAAAACCCTTTCTCATTGAGTTAAGTGTCCCATTGAGCCGTACAGATCTTAAGACCGCTAAATGTGCATAAAGATTTTTTTACCGATTGAAAGCAAGATTCAAATATATTTTTAAGTCTTTATACTGAGCTTCCAAAGTTATTTAAAAGCAGTTTCTTTCGTAATATTATATTAACAGAAAAAAACAAATGGAATGCATCTAGTAATATTTTTGCATAATTTTCAAATTCTTACATATACATTTTCTTATTGTAAACAAAATTTTACACTTGATAAAACTCGTCGCCAGTAAAAGAGAACCACGAAAATTGTCCCAAACACTAGTGTTTTGTTAAATATTTGATTCTTTATTTGACTGGTAACTTTATGTTCATTTCTAAACCATGAAGATATATAAACCTGCCTTGTTACAGACTTTTAATCTAATAATAGATCGAGATGTGCACGAAGTCGACCCTACCCGATCATCCATTAAAGTACATTTTGACCCAATTAATTTGGTACGTAGCACGTGGTTCTATTGCGAACTATTTGTGAAAGTTAAGATGTTTGTTTCGGATTTGTTTATTCAATTATAGTTGTTTGTTCGGATTTATTTATGCATTTATAGGTAAGTTTATTGAATTATTTTTCCAAGTATGAGTCAAGTATGGGCTTATTTTATGTGTGGCATTTTTAAAAGCAATGCACATTTAAAAAAAGCAATTTAGTAATAAAAAATATGACGAACACTACTCTTATTTTTTTATGAACTACACTGTGTCGCATGCGTAGCAATTGCGAATCAGTATTCAGTCTTGCAGTTGAGTCGTCCTAATGCAGTAGTGCGGTGCGCTCGAATAAGTTACTACAAGAAATAGTCATGGTCTTCTAGTCAACACACGGTGATCACTTGTCGGCTGCTCTTTCTCTACCCCCTACTTATTTAAACGGGGTCGCCCCGATATTCCGACACCCCATTAGTCCGACGCACCATTGGTCCGACGCCCCAATAGTCCGACACCCCATTGTCAAAAATCGTAATAGTTCGACACTTTAAATTTTAAAAATAAAATGTGTATGAATTTTTTCCTCATATTTTCCTATATTAAACTATGTCCTGCGGTGGTGGTGATTTTTTAATTTCTTGTTGGAATAAAAAAAAACGTTGTAAAGGATCTTAAATAAATATTGCTGACAAGTGTTGTTTCTATTCGTTCTCCAGTTTCAGAAAAGAAGCCTTTAAAAATTGCCATAGGTGTCTATGTTTAATAAAGCCTAGTCCGAGGATCCTCTGTCGACCCCCCCCCCCCCCCCAACGCATTTTGATAGACTTCGATGGGAGCGTTGGACCCCGCTCCTATAAAATTCTAAAAATGACGGCAGATGATTCTAGGACTAAATAAAGCCCTGCGTGGACAGCCATCTTAGATTTTGTATTAAAAAATCATAAACTTTGTAGAAGACTATCAAATAAATATTTAAATACAACTGATATTTTCGAGATCATATTGTCACGTAGTCCGAGAGGGGGTAAGATCGGTAGATAGATTTGTAGAGCCTTGAAGTTTAAGAAGAAATTAATTAACATTCATCACATAGAATCCTTTATTAAACATAGACCAATGAGCATTGTGACCAAGTTTGGTTTCAGTTAGCCAAGTGCTATACGACTATGTAAAAAATTATTAGACAGCGACAATGGTAACGTCAACGGACGCAAACTAATGGCAGTAGCTAATCTGACCTACACATCGTCAAAAATCGTTTAATTCATTTACCTATTCATTGTTACAATTGCTTTAATGACACACATTAATCCATTTTGCTAAAGAGCATGGGACAAATTGTGTTCGTTTTATCCTATGGAAACGCAGTTTACATCATATTCTAATATATGACGTCCTTATAACGTCAAACGATATATTCTTAGTTATATACGTTCACATCCATAGATATGGAAATTTTAACACCTGAAGTGACCAAAGTACGTCCTCACGCGAATCTGAAGGGAGTACAAGGATGCTGAAGGTGTTAAAATCCCCATATCTACGGATATGAACGAATTTATCCCTGGTTTTAGCTTGAAATGATGGATTTTTATGAACATTGTCAGCGCAATGGCGGACGTTAACGTAAGGTTTTATTCATTATCGAAAAAACTGCATGTGATGGAAATTTGGTAAAAATAACGTTTTTTTTTACAAAGTGTATGGTACCTTTGATAGAACCCTACAGTTTTCGAAATAAAACAAGTTTTCGTGTTGGATTCAAACAAGTTTTGGCGCTGAATGTCTTTCAGAGTCGTCATAATAGTGTGACGTCGTTGTTTGTCAAAGATGCATATCTTTTGTTTCTTTTTCTGCTGAAAATAAAAAACACATTTGGACCTTTTGTCCCACTCTCCGACACAGAGAACATAACTAGATATAACCTTAGCCACACGTCATCCCCCATTTACTGCGGGACTACATTTACTCGTCTGTCCGTGGCGTTTGTTGAAGAAGAATGATGTCCTGGTGCAATATTTTTCATTAACGCAAGCTTCACTTCAAATATAACACTAGGTCAGGACCTCCGATATAAGCATTTTCATTGGTTAATGATATGACGCCATTAAATGTCACATGCACATGTCAGTCTTTTTTTAAGAGCTGGGAATACCTTTCCTTTAGAAAATTTAAATATACTTTTAAATTATGAAATCTAAATGTAAATTTAGCTTAGAAATGTAAACATTGTACGTCATAATATGTTCGGTCTCCTTGAACTTATCTACATTACAAAATGGTAAATCTAGAGAACATCCGAACTTCAAAATGTCAACGCTGTCACCGTTGAAATCCAATGCTCCTGACCTGACGTTATATCCGAAGCCTCGGAAGGCCGCTTAGGCTAATGGGGATATCATCGTCAGGGTACCAGAATAAATAATGTTTGTGAAAAAATACACGAGATCTTATTTATTTTTATATAGTCTGTTGATACACTTTTGATAAAGTACTGTGTTTGTAAGGCGAAGCTTATCCTCTATGAGTGATATCTCTCACAATGTCAACCAATACTTTATGGCAGATGTGATTGTTGTAGACGTAGGATACTTAGAATCCTTTGCGTCAAAATCTGAAAATTAAAGGATTGATACAACATGTGTGATACACCTTCTATCATCTATATATGTGATACAAAGTGTACTTTTGTAGGACCTACTCTTGACGTCATAATGAATGTTATAACCAATGATTCGCAATGGTGGCTCCCAGTCTATGAATGAAATGTGACGTCATAATGCGTGTGACGTTAGGACTAGGGACTATATTTTATGTCAGACTTTTTCGTTGAATATAAAAAAAATTTAATCTTAAACGTTTTAAATTTTTTTTATACTTCTCAATTTTAGAACTTATTACATACATTAAAGTGCAGGTACAACTACCTGTATCACGTCTAATTTTGTTAATTCCTCGGTGACTTTGAAATTACCTCGGTAGAAATCTCAATCATAGTTTGATGTTTTGAAGGAATATTTTGACAGAAGTAAAAGGACGGATACTTGAAATCGTCCAAAAGTACCGATTGTGTATCGCCATCTCTTTAATCTTGCCCAATTATCATTTGCCGTTGCCCCGGCAGAGGATTCTAAATTCTCGGATTATAAAATTACAAATATCAGTAGAATCGCCGATAGACGTTTCATACTGTAACTTAAACGGACAATAACCAAAACAAACTATTGCCAAATGGACCATAACAAAAACGGAATACCGAAATTATAAACTAGTTAATTACTAGGCTAATAGTTGAATAATTATGATATTAGATGAAATTTTTATTTAAAAAATAATTTTGGCCAGGTTTCACGAATTGCAAACCCAGGTTGGATTTAGTATATGGTGAAGTCAGGTGGTCACGCGGGCAAAATCTATATTTTGTAATCGTCTTCTACAGTTTTCAAACTAGATCTCCGAAACTTCACAGAAAGATTGCACATGTATTGAAGTTCTGCAACTGCTATTATGGAAATGTTCAAGGATTGTTTTCAAAATTTTCCAGATTTGGGAACTTGGTCATTTTTTCAGAACATTTGCAGAATGTAATCAACGCCTCCTTCACAGAACCAAAACCTTCTTCGTACAATTTGTAACCCATTCCCCATTTATTAAGGCACATGCTTGAAACCCGGCCATTTCAGACCTGCGATGTTTTTATATGTTTAGTGCATTATTTTTTTTAACTAACACAATGCAATCTGTTTTTTATTGGAAATATGAATTAAATTTACAGTTATGATTTATTTAATTATTATTAAATAGAAACTACTAATTAATATTAAATGACGGTTGTGATTGTCAAAACTCCAGTCAAGATATCTTGTTTTTTTTCGAGCTTGAATATATCTGTTCTATTCAGAAATTTCTTTCATTGCCATTATTTGGTAGATAAGAAAATGCAAAAAATTATTTGTTCCAGTCTTACAAAACATGATTTATAATTTTTAATAAAATTTGTTACATTTAAAAGTAAGAAAGCAAAGTTTGGGAATAAGTGCACAGAAACAAGAAAATCTAATTCACTAGAAACAATCTAATTAAAATTAAATCTTTCACTTGCTCCCCCCTTTTTGCTATGGTCGCTGCGTGTACAACGCAGCGACCTATAACAAAAAGGGGGAAGCAAGTGAAAGATTTAATTTTAATTAGATTGATATTAATATTCTCTACTTCGATATCGCTCCGTCAGTAAAAAAAATAATCGAATATAAAGACCCAGCCCATGTGTAAATTAATACAACATCATACCCCTCATGAAGTTATTTTTGTAAACAAAAACATTTGTGTCAAACAAATCCGAATGCAGCATTTTGTTCCTGTAAAACTTTAAAGCGGAATTTCACTTTTTGTTTCTTGAATAAGACCAACAATAATTTAAAAAACATAATGGAGTGAACGTTAAAATTAGGTAGTTACATAATATTTTTTTGTAAGTTTGATCAAATCTTATTGCTCAAGCTATTCCTACTAATCATTTAACTTTCGAATAAAAAACTATACCATATCATTCTGCTATGTTTCGGGTTATATGCAGCAAAAGAGTTTTCGATTTAATGAACAATGTGTTGTTGTCTTTGATACGCGTAAAAGCAAGTTTCATTGCCATATATCTAATTGAAATGAAAAATAAAATATATTTCCCCTAATAGGAATGAACAGTTTATATAGACTTTATAATTGTAATATACAATCTTCTTTTGTAAGCGCATATTTTTTCCATAATGAACAAATAAAGTATGTTGGCACGATGCCAAGCTTACCTATGTAATTCAAACTTATGCAACAGTCGGTTTTTTGTTATAGAATCTATGTGAGAGCCAGTGTACAAACTGTAATAATTAAAACTAAACATTCTTGAAACCATACAATTTAGTTCTATTGAAAAATAGAAATATTGACAATCTACTGAGTCATAAGGTTGCTTTAATGCATGAAAATATTAATGTGTTGGAATATACAGTTAGCACATGCCTTTCCATACACACCACAATGTGATTTGTTTCTTCTGCGCCACATAGTGGCAGGAAACTGCGGCGAGAAGGTCTTGATCCACGAGGGTTTTAATATCGGAAAAACAAAGAGAGGAATGATGCCATATACTGCCGATGCTGGCGATCAGATTGTCGTTCCATTACGCAGACTAGTGTGTTCAATTTCGAGGACAAAAATCCAAACATTGTTATTTATAGTGCAAGCACTATTTTTCGTTTAAGGCATAAATCTTTCAATGAACTATAAGCTACTTAATAATAAATTCGTTTTTTGTTTGTTTGTTTGATGGTGTGTGTTTAACGCCAATTTCGGCAATTTTTCAGCTATATCATGGCGTCCAGTTTTTATTGGGGGAGGAAGCCGGAGTACCCTGAGAAAACCCCCGACCTGCGGTTGGAAAACTGGCAATCCTTGTCATAATAAATAAATTAGTATTTTTATATACTCTGATGCTTTTTAGTGCAATTATAGTATATAAAAATAGTTAATCATCTACTATGTCAACATTGAGGCTGCAACTTTGAGCAAGGTGTGTCGACTCCAGCTTAATTGACAATCACAACATCTTTCCTGTCGAAGTTGGGGGTTTTTAACCCCCCCCCCCCCCCCCAAAAAAAAAAAAAACAACAAAATATGTATTTTGCAATCCCTGTACATAATAAAGCTTATATGAATACCTTTTTTCTGTATTCGGCTTGTATCATAATAAACTATCCTGGTACCCTTGTCTTCGCTTAAAACAATAAGTACTATGTTCTTGTTTCCAACATGTTTGTGTTTAAGATGCCGTTTTACAATTTATTCCTTATTTTTTGCATATCAAAAAATAAAATATTGATATAAATTTTGTGTGATACCAGAAAATAATACCTGATATAAAAATGATATAAAATTGGAAATAATTAGTAAAACAGCGCCTAGTATTTCTGACGAGGTTTTGCAATACAATTTTCAACCAATTCAGAAATCAGCTAGAAATGCCCAACATTGAATCTGTGCACTCACCGAACTTCGCTCATGGTCTGAGAAAGTATTTAAAAAAATTAGGATGATCGACAAATTGAGTGTCGAACTATTTGGGGTGTCGGACCAATGGGGTTTCGGACTAATGGGTCGTCGGACCAATGGGGTGTCGGACTAGCGGTGCTGCCCCGCCTTGGTGGAGAAGTGGTTCAGGCAGTTCCTTTACTTGAACACTAAGGTTTCGGGTTTGAGTCACACTGTGAGCAGGGTGCTCTTGACTCCAATCCAGTGCTCCAATCTTAATTGACAAGGATTGTGATTTTCCTACAAGGGTCTAATGGCTTTTCTGGATACTCCAGCTTCCTCCCCAAATGAAACTAGATGAAATGATATAGCTAGAAAATTGCTGCAAGTGGTATTGAAACATTCAAACAAATTGTGATAATGTAATGTAATTTTTTGTCCTTTTTGTTTTTCATTAATTTTTGTTGTTTTTTTCATTCTTTTAGTGATTTATTAAATGATAAGGTTTCTCGTCCTGAATATTGCTGATGTATTGCTTGCTGGACATTAATCAAATGTTTTATCAACAGGGCAAGATATTGATAATTATTAATATGAATTTGCATCAAAACCATAATAAATTTAAATTAGCTATAAATTTACATTTTACAGGAATTTTTTGTAAAGAGTTTCTATGGCACCCCCACACCAAAATTACAATCATAAATATAAAGAAATGTTTTATATTGATTTCCTTATCCATTACTAATAACGGTTTATTGATCAATATGAAACAAATTATTGGAGGGTGGGGTTGGAGAAAGGGGGATCATATAGAACGTTTTCCAAAAATAATTTTACACACACATAAAATATACTTTCATTATCATTCATGGGATGCTCATAGATTGATACACAAATGAGGTCTGCTAAATAAAATCCAACTTCCTGTTGCTATAACATGAGCCATAACAAAAAACTATGACAAAAATGATGGTTTTCAAACAATGAAAATTGGTATCCCAAAAAACTAAATGAATTTTTAGCAACCACCAGAAAAATAATTTATCCTATTTTTTATTTGCTGTTTACTGTAGACTTTGGTGACCTTGGCAGCATAGTGGTAAATGTAGTTTGTCTATCTACCTTTGATCATTAGCCTTATAAACACTGATGTTGCGAGTTCGATCTTTACTTCTTGCAATGTGCACTGTACTCCAAACCTAATGGACAAGAATTGCCAGTTTTTCTGCAGGGTGTTTAGGGTTTTTATCTGTATTACATTATATACAATGTTTTGTCTTGGAATTTTAAAATGTCTCTATTAACAAATTATGGAACTTATTACTTATTTAGAATTTTACTATCATTTTTTAAATACATAAATTGGTGCATATAAAAACATTTCTGTTTTTGAACTTTGAGTAAGAGGAAAATATGTTTTTATTTTTTGAAAGGGGGGGGGGGGTCATTAACATGTTAACTATTTTTAATTTTTCCAAAAACAGATAACAGTAAATTTAATTAAAATAATGATAACAGATAACAGAAATTTACATGAGAAAACAGAAAACATTCAGTTCAAAAATATTTTAAAAAAAACAGAAAACACCAGAATCTCATTGGAGGGCTATGAGAAAATGTATACATTAATCAGTAACTAGTATGGGATCAGGTATATTCCTCTCTTCATAGGAAGACTTGATTACATTTTAAAAAGTGGTGAATAAAATGAATTAACAGATAACAGAGACAAAATCTGTAAAACAGTTAAGAGTGTTCTGACTACTAACAGCAAACAAGGTTTTTATTTTTATTATAACAGTTAACAAACATGTCAATTTTTAAGAAAAAGATAACAGGTTATGGTTGAAAAACAGTTAACAGTTGCTTTATTAAAAAAACACAGTTAACAGACATGTAAAAATGCCCAAAACACATTAACAGAAAAGAACTTGCCACCCCCCCCCCCTTTTTTTTTGGCTGTGACAAAACTGTAGCATGGACAGTGGATTTATTACTATATGAAATTTTTAATATAGAAAAGCAGTGACTTATAGAATCAGAACAAAATGAATTAAGATAAGTTATTTATTGAATTGGCTGATGTTTTTTTTTACTTTTATTTACTTTTTTGGGGGGAGGGTGTGCTTTTAAGCTTATTGTACAAAGCAAATTTCATGACTTTTTAGAGGTGTGTGTGGGTTTCTTTGGGTACCCTTCGGGATTTCTAAATTGCAAAAATTTGTATCTGACATGACACCCCAAAAATTTAATGTAATATAGCTGACGACATTCTTCTCGTTTTGAGAGGTAACTAATTCAATGAAACTTGGTGTACAGTTGAGGGCAAAAAACATTAACTGTTTTCCCTAAGGGCAATCAATTAAGAGGATGTTTTCATATATCAAATGTTGTAAGGATACATTTGTTTCTAGTTTTGTACAAGGTCCATTTTTACTATTTTTGAATTTTCTAAACTATTCTTTTTAAGAAACAAAGCCTACTGCACATCAAAGAGGGGGCTGGGGGATTTTGTAAGATCTGTAATTATGACTTAATGATTTTTGTGACCTATGATTTTGGACTCCATGTTCTTTATTCATGATGTCCTGAATATAGCTGAAATATTGCTTGCTGGACGTTAAACACCAATCAATCAATCTTTATTCATGATTAGTACAATTGTACAGCCATTTCTATTTTATTTGACCTGTGATATTCCCTATTTTAATTTTTTGTGAATCTTAACCTTCTTTTCATCCCACCCTCATTATACTATGAATCTGAAGATGTTTTGAGTAATATCTTCCCAAAGGTATGGAGTATAAGTGCAGGTAAGAGATCTCACTGATTTTTCATCTGAATGACTACTTTAATGAAGCAAATTAAATTTGTAATGACTAATGGGGTGTCGGACCAATGGGGTGTCGGACTCGAGGTGCTGCCCCACCAAGGCCCCCATAAAACAAGAACTGACATGATGTACACTTTGTTTTTTGCATGTTCCTTATATTTCTAAGCTTTTTTGCCAGTTATGTTTAAGTTTTGTTTTTGTTTTTGCTTTTCTTAAATTTATAAAGAGTTTTCTGGCTTTCTTTCTCATTATTTTTCTTTTTTATTTAGTTTCATTTTTTTCACTAGGAATATCACATAAGTATAAATAATTGTTTCCTATGCCTAAGGTAGCTCATTTAATGTAATGTTTTCATGATGTCACCCAATACTAACAATAGTCTACTATAAAGAAATCATTTAGAGCAGTTCGAGTTTTAGTAAAGAACTATTGTTTTTAGTTTTTAATATCATTATACTTCTTTTTCAGAGGATGCACATGTTCTCAATAGTTTATCAAGAAAAGTAATTTCTGCAAAATCAGCTTTGCATACTCAGAATATTTTACCAGTCTGTACACATACCAAATGTAGCACCCATCATCAGGTAAATATTTAGCTATCTCATAGTCATAAGGATTTATACTATCAATGTAGTCCACAACAAGGGCTTAAATAATTCACTAGTAGTCTGCCAAGTGCAGTTTTGGCAGATACATTTCACTTTTCATCATCAAAAAAATTACAGTACCTATTGAGAACCACTTTGAGGCATAATTGAACTTTTAGATGGCATTGAATAATGTTCATTAAAATATATATGATTTTTAACACAATAGGCAACAGTTCACTTTCAAAAATTATAAATTTAAATGCCCTGACCAACACATACAATGTAAATGTTTCATTTGTTGATTATAAAATGAGAGATTCATGGAATACAATACTGGTTACAATTACTTTTTTTAATTCAGGATGTCTTTTGCCATCTGTAATATAACATTTTATGGCAAAATTTCAATTATAAAATTGCATGTAAATATTTTAACTAAAAATAAATTAAATCAAAAATTTGCTGAATTGGAACATGTATGCATGATGATACGATTATCAAAATGTCCCCAATACCCGTAATTGAAAAGTATCAATTATCACTTCTAAGGG
Organism: Limnoperna fortunei; assembly: GCA_944474755.1. Taxonomy (NCBI): domain Eukaryota; kingdom Metazoa; phylum Mollusca; class Bivalvia; order Mytilida; family Modiolidae; genus Limnoperna; species Limnoperna fortunei. Next base: position 42,805,515 of record OX104112.1, read on the forward strand.
GGGATAATTCAACATATGAAATAGAGACACTGCAGTGAAATTTTATAGAAATTTGAATAAATAAAGTCGCTGAGCCTATATGTTTTTTCTAATGTTAATTTGGTAAACGAGAAACCATGCAAGTAAAAACAAATTTATATCAACATAATGTGTAAATTGACCTCAAAAAGAAAAAACAATTTTCAAAGCATTATTGTTTCCTTGGATGATCTGTCACCCTCAGTTATTTGGAAAAAAATATCATATTACATCAGTTTTTATCAAATTTTTCAGAAATATCTATCTTTAAAATGCTGGACCACCAAGCTACCCATAAAAGAGATAACAAGGGCCAAATCAAAATATCTCACTTTTTATATTTCTTATGCAATTTTGATGACCATTATTTAGTTCAGTTCAATTTATGTAACACTAAAACTTGCTTGTTTCTATTTCTTATGTTACTTCTTTAGTTTCTGCAATAAAGGGGGCCAAACAGGGCCAAGTTTTCACTATTTCTTATGTTTATTCTATATATGACTGATGTTTTTTTTGTTTTGATTCCTCATTGTATGAGTTTTCTGAAGTATGTTGTCATATTTTTTATTTTTTAGGTAAATGAAATAAAAGGGGTAAAAAAAGGGCCCCATTTGTTTTTGCATTTTGAATCAATATTTTTTGGAATGGAATTTGTTCATCAAATGACCTTTTGGAACATGTCAATAGATTATTGTATCTTTTTAGTTTTAACTTATTAAGGGTCAAAAAGGCCATTTTTTGTTTCGTTCTTTCAGTTAACTATTTAATCTTTGATAACAACAGGAATTTTTCATTGGGTTCCATGTTTTATGAGTGTTGAGTATGACAATAAATGTCCCCTTTTTACTATAAGATATTAAAGTACAAGTAGCCTAATTTATGCTTCATCCAATTGGAGCATTAATTGTTTTTTCATCCTATGGCAGGGGACATTAAACACTTATTTGCCATGGTGGCCATTTTGGTTTGGTTAGAAGAGGTGAATATCATTACCTCTATTCTATTTGCAATATTGAGACATAATCACATCTATCAATATCAATAATGCCCAAAATTTCAAGAATTGATGAACGCCTTTTTTTGAAAAAATCCTCCATTTCTGCATGAACAATCTCATTTAGTCTAAAAAAAAAAATCCCCCCTTTTTATCATAAACAGTCTCATAACTCTCTAACAGGTAAATATGTCTCATCTTGGCACAGTTGTAATCTTCGCCTTTTTCACTTAAGTTCACTTAAGCCTGAGGTATTGTGTTCAGCCATATAGAATTTTGCCAGTGAAGAGATCTCATAATGTTGTAACTGCATGTTTCATACACCTTTTTTGTCTACAAATTCCATGACTGTTTCAAGACTTTTCAAGGACCTAGTGACCATTTCCCATGAGTCATTCTAAAATGACAGTGTTAGTTACACCTGTAATTTTACACAGAATGTTCCATTAAAAAGTTTTTGCCTGGAATTTTGTTGTAATTTTTGTTGGCTATGCTAAATTTCTGACAGTAATATACAAAAGACAGGGAATTTTATGACTTTTCCATGACTTTTATATAATTTTGGGATTCCATGACTTTTCAAGTCCTTGAATTTTATTTTTGAATTCCATAATTCCAGGATTTCATGGCTCAGCTACTGTGTACAAGTTTCATGAAGCCTTGAAGTCATCTTCATGAATGGATGAACAGACAGAAAAAAAGCAAAACAATTCCAAATTTCAGGAAATTTAATGAAAAAAAAAGGGTGCGTAACATTACTCCGACAGCCCATTACACCGACAGCCCATTTCTCCGACAACCCAATACTCCGACAAAGAAAAAAACGTATATATATTTATTTATGGTAACCGGACAACTCTGACCGCGGACAACCCGGATCGTGACAACTCGGACCCTAGTAAGGACCTCTCCGCCCGTAGAAAATAAGACAACTCAGACCGCATTTATTTCTTATACTGTCATTAAAATATTAAACAACAAAAGGCTGTTTCTCGGGTCCAGTTCTGCTACAATAACAAACAAAAACTTTATATTTACATGACAATATAGATTTCTTGGACCATAAATTATAGGACAACTCGGACCATAAGGTATAGGACACCTCGGACCGTATATGAATAACACGGTCCGACTTGTCTTATTACGGTCCGAGATGTCTCGCATTCTTATTTATCAAGACATGTTTTTATAACAAACATCTTGATAGGTATGCGATGTTGTAAAGGTCAATAGATGGGGATGCAACTGTGATGAGCTACTACTGGGGCCGGCATACGCATCACAAGCAGTTTTTACTTGGTATTATATGTGTTTTTTGTATGTTGATCTATGTTGTGTCATTTGTTTTTGTGATAATTTTATGCATACAGATTTTGTCTTGGCCTTTTCAGATTTATGACATTCGATTGCCCCGTTGTTACGCCTTTGCTTCTTTGTAACTGGAACAGGTAAATAATGTTTTTATAGTGGGAAGGTAAAGTATAGGTTGCAAGAACACCTATATATTCAATTGTACTCAAACGTCACTGAAGGCCTTTATTGATTGTGTCTATTTTTGTTGGTTTTGCTTTTTATTAACCTCTAGGAGGGTGCAGGTCAAAACGCCCCCATTTTTCAAAATGCCCCCGTTTTCCTCTAAGACAAATTCGAATACATAATATTCCATCTCCAATTAAATGAAAAAATACTTTAAGCATTTAGAGTTAATCGCCACTGATGCGTCTTAAGTAGACGAAACGCGCGTCTGGCGTAATGAATTTGTCACCTAGTTAATTTGAATTACATCTTGTTGGAATATTTGAGCAAAGACAAGTAACGGCACGTCCCGTCCGCAGGTGGCAGACTGGGAGGCAACTATATAACAATTTTGGGTTCAGTTGGAGAGAGAAAGTGTAAGATCAATATGTTATGACTTGTGAACGTTATTTATATTGTACATATATACATTATAATAGTAAATATCAGATTCGGAGATGAATGAAACATCTTAATGTAATTTAATCAAGCATTCAAGCTTGTATTATGTAACCTCAAAGTGGCATTATTTATATGACTGTTCCGTGTTTCCTTATGAAGAACATTGATTGCTTATTGGGGCGTTTTGGAAAATTGGGCGTTTTGGTGGGGGCGTTTTGGTAGGGGTCGTTTTGACTCGAATTCCCTCTAGGATAGCACCCCGTTCCAACAATAGAATTATCTCGTTTTCTCAAGATATTTATAAGATTCCCAGTTAAATGAAAGTTAGTTTGACATGTTCTGCAAGGTTGCATATTGACTCCAACCCCAAATACCAGAAGCAAGCCCTTTGGACCATATTCAATGTCATACTGTAACCACCCACCCACCCACCCACCCCGGTTCTCCGAAAAAAAGAACAACAAAAGAGAACAACAATTAACAAAACAAACAAAACAAAAACAAAAATTAAAAACATTTCACAATATACCGCAAGAAAAATTAATGATTTTCAGGAATAAAAGGGCAACATAAAGCCCCTTTTCAGTGGCGGATCCAGGGGGTGTTCCGGGGTTTGCCCCCTCATCTGAAATTTGTTGTTTCTTTCTTGTAGATGTTCGGCAAAATTGGTTACCCCCCCCCCCCCCTTTGGGTTTTTACAAATTTCTAGATCCGTCTCTGCTTTGAGAATAAATATAAAGTGCATTTTGCCTTTTTGACCGAGTTTCATAATGTGCAAACCCGTACTATATCGGGCGACGGAGGAAAGGTAGTACCACAGCCTATTTATTAAATACAAATACTATACATTTTTGTCATTGTCGGAGTAATGGGTTGTCGGAATTATGGGTTGTCGGAGCAATGGGCTGTCGGAGTACTGGACTGTCGGAATAATGGGTTGTCGGAATAATGATCTGACCCCAAAAAAAAGACCCATAACTCAATAACAAAAAAATCTTAATTTTACAAAAAATAAAATGAAGCTCACATGTATCAAGATAACAATTTACCAAAATTTTAAAAAATTGATGAAAGTGTTTTTGAGACTGAAAACTAAAAAAAAATCCATGAACAAAGTCCTAAAATGAAAAATTTACCAAAAAAGTACAGATCATGAGGCTAACATAATTAACAACTGTGTGTATTGTTATGAAAATCTGAAGGTGATACGGGTGAAGTGCATGTTATACATTTGTGTATAAAAACTAATAAATTTTAAAATTAAAAGGGCATTTATGTAGCATACCCCACTTATTCGTAAATATTGTCTTGATATTTTGATGTTTTCTGCTTTTATTTAAAAATATTTATAAACAAAATACAGTCATTAAACAAAGATAACTCTTTTAAGTAGTAAATTCACACACAATTTCTGTCATATTAACTTAGTTGTAAAATATCATCAGCAAGCCAAGATAAGATAGGTAAGATCTCCAATTGCCAATTTTGTAAACTAATTTTTAATTAAAGAGTAAAAAATATGTAGTCACACACAATTTGATCTAAGAAGTAAGTCTACATGTAGATCTAGGTTTATTGATAAAGCATGATACCCAGTCTAAATCCTGAATTAAATATGCTTCATCAGATTCCAACATTTGAAAATCATGTAACACTAATTTTAACAATGTCTTACATTTGGTCATGTAAAATGTATACTGCAACTCTGTAAACAATTTCTTACTAAAGTCTCATGCATTAGTATTTATTTACTATTGCACTTGGTCTAAATTACCAGAAAACAAATAAATTGAATGCATGACATATATTTATTGCCAATATTTTGATATAAGTAACAACATAACAATTAGCATATCAATTTTACAACAATGGTTAAAATATTAACACTACTGATTTTTTTTTTAATTTGGTCTCGCACAAAACAAAAAAAGATGTTGAAATTTTTAATGTGGCCTCCTCCTCCCCTTCAGCCACCCTAACCTCACCATTACAATGTATACAGTGGCTTCACCTAACCAGTTCTCACAGTTAAACCAAAAATACAAATTTAAAATATATTGCATCCTTCTGCAACAGCCATGAACTTTTCTCACACTTTATGAAATGTATTTAATGGTTTATTGGAAAAACCTAGGTTATCCTGGGACCAAAAAACATTCATACATTAGTATTGTTTTCAGAATGTTAACACTTGCCCACAACATTCAATATTTTATCATAAATAAATTGTACACAAAGTACTTTGGTTTGATCAGAAAATATTTTTTATCCAAGGATGAGAGAAAAAAATCACAAAAGTTTGAACAAGGCAAGTGCTTTTATTAATAAATGGAGAATGGTATACAAATTGTTGGAAGGTTTTGGGTCTGTGTCAAAAAATGTAGGAGGAACAGAACCATCATTTATAAATGTGCTAAATAATGACTAAGTTCCAATGTCTAGAAAAAAAGCAAAGCAGATCTTAAAAAATTTCATGAGGTCATGTGCACAAATTCAATAGGCTTGCAATCTTTCTATGAAGTTTCAATGATATGAATTGAAAAATGCGGGATAAGTCGATTACACAAAATAGGTATCCTCTTCTGAAAATTTTTCTGAAAAATGACCAAGTTCCAAAGTCTGGAAAATTAGGAAAAAATCCTCAACAATTTAATAATAGCATATGCACAGCTTCAATTCATGTGCAATCTTTCTGTGAAGTTTCCAGGATATGGATTGAAAGCTGTAGGATAAGTCGATAACACTAAATAGGTACCCTAAAAAATGAACAAAGTCATATCTGTCAAGTATCATGCTTTGAGGGTAAGAATCATGCCTTTAAGCATGAAATTATGCCCTCCCACTCACCACCATAAATCTCACGCTTAATTATTTAATTAAAAAAATTTCTAATACTAGACAGGTTGAGATTATAAACTTGTACCAGTACCAATACGTGAAACGTGCAATTTTTCCTTCTACCTCATCAGGACTGGTGATTCATGCGATTATGTGAGACATATAAGTTTGTTACATCTAATGCATGTAATTTTTTTACATAACAGTCTTACATCTAAACCCAAAAATTCGCATCAAAATGATGTTGGGGCTTATCAGTATCATTTGGTCACATGAGCTGTATGACCAATTAAACTGTCAGTCCAATTATAATGTTTGCTGGTGATAAATACCAGATGACTGTAAAACAGTAGTTTCAAATTGTCAAACATTTTAAACTTGAAGATTTTTATGGAATTCACTTGGTTATTATTGTTTGTTGTTTGTAAATGATATCTTATAATTAGACAATGTCCAATTTTCGTTGTTTCATTTTTTTAAGGGAAAATCATCTTTAACAAATCCATTATTTTATTTATTCAATTATTTTGTTAGAAATTAATACAACAAACAAAGAACAGAATATAATTTCAGGATTTCTTACAACAGAATACAAAAAGAGGGAGGTTCTGTCCACAAGTACCTGTGATATCTTGCACATTTAACAGTAACATTAGATAATTTCGTACCTTTTTTAAAATCAGGTATTTATCACCAGCAAAAATTGTAATTGGACTGACAGTTTAATTGGTCATACAGCTTGTGTAACCAAATGATACTGATAAGCCCCAACATCATTTTGATGCGGATTTTTGGGTTTAGATGCAGGACTGATAAAGCAGCTTTATTATTAATGTTGAGTGCTTTATTGATTAAGTTTAGATTATGCTGCATCATTTTTATTCAAACTTATTTGTTAGGTCTTTGTAAAACCCGATGAAATGTATTTTAATAACCCTCTGAAAACCCTGAAAAATAAAAATTGCTACCATTTTTTTCAGATTTGGCACTAATATAAAAGTCAATATATGCTTCAAAGAAACGACTGAACAATATATTTAAGTAAATTTTGGTTTGTTTTCACTTTTGATTTTACTTTTGGCTTTGTAGAAATACAGGTAGTACAAGTGAAAAGAAATCAACACAAATATCTACTAAGTAAATCCCTGTATTTGTAGCTACGTGTTCCAGTACAAGTGTCTGATCTCAACCTCTCTTCTGTTTTTCACTTAAAAACCAGAATACCAGAGTTGTTCATAGTTATTCCGACAATTCTTATTATTCAGTGTTACCTATTTTTGTAAATTTTAACTAAAAGTACCAGTTTTAGTCAAAATTAAAAAGTATGGCACGGGACGATTAAAGTTTGTCAAGTGAAGATAAAGCAGAAAAACATGCAAATTCAATCTTTCTAACACTTTATTAATGTAGTCACCCTTGTTAAAACTGTCCAAATAAAGTCTTTCACCCTTGTTAAAACTTTCCAAAATATGCTCAGAATGTAGGATTTTGCTTCTCTGAAAAAAAATTTTCAGGGGAGGCAAATACCCCAGACCCCCTATTCTCACTCTTAACAACTATAGCTCCTTCACAGGTCACAAGTCTGGAAAATTAGGAAAAATCCTCAAACAATTTGATAATAGCAGGTCCATATTCAATAAATGTGCATCCTTCTAAGAAGCTTCATAGATCTGTTAAAATCTGTAAGGAGTTGATTACACAATTGAAAATAGATACCATCGTCTGCAAATGTCTTTAAAAATCAGGAAAAAATACTCCGTTAATTTTCAGAGATTTAGCTCGAAAATTGTAGGCGAGTTGAGTACACAAAATAGATACCATATTCTCCTCTTTTACTTGCTTTCCCAACTAAACAATACTAAAACCTGATTGTGCACTTTCTGCAAAAAAATCCAGCCAAAAATCGTCATGGAGGCAAGCCCCCCTTTGACGTCATATATTACTATGCTAAACACTCAGTTCTTTTGGTTGATCTTTTTTTTGAAAATGTAAAAATACCCATATTTTTGAGTTTATTTTAATTTTGAATATATTTCAAATTTTCAGAAAAAAATGTTCTCCATAAGGGGACAATAAAATTTTCATAGTGCACATTTAATATATAATTCACTTTATGGACAACAAGCTTAAATAATGGATAGATGTGTTCACTTTTTAAATAATCAAATTAAGTCTGAAAAGTTCATGTCCTTGAAAAGATGTACAAACATTTGTTTCTGTGCAATTCAAGAGAGATTATGAATATTCCCTTTCTTTATCTTTATCCAAGTGGAACATTGTTTTAAATCAAATGCCAAAGGTCTCATTAATCATGTTGCTAATTTGTGAGAAAAGGTTGGGTGAAACCATATAATATTTATTTCAAATTTTTTGATACAGGTAACAATACCATAGCATATAGTAACAATAAATCATACAAGTAGCAACATAGCAGAGCATAGCATTAATACAAGTAAAAAAATAGCAAAATAAAAAATGACAAAAACAATCCATAATAAACACCCCCTGAAACGTAAAACGTTCCCGTACGAACGTTAAACGGACGAACCAAAAACGGCATACGAACGGACGAAGAACGAACGAACGCTCTTATCGTCCAGACGAACCATTTAAAAATTAACCAATCAGAGACAAGCAATCGTTCGTATGTGGGAAAACGAATGGAGACACCTATCGTGCTTTGCAAAAATCAAGAAACGTTCGGTCATTTTAAATAAAATCTTGAGAATCAAGCTGGTTTATTACAAATAAAAAATTGAAAAGGAATAAATAATAAAATAATTATACTTTATTTTCATTAAATCATCATTTAAATGATTTGTGACAGCTCAAACAGGTAATACACACATAAAAAACGTGACAACATAACAAGCATACGAGAAAATTTGTGGGGTTGAGTAATTTTTATTAAATATTCATGTTCGTAATTTGGGCTAAACATGGAAATGTTTTAATAATGGACCTATACATATTTTTTATCACAGTGTAAAAGAAACGAGCTTAGTCGTCCATTTTATTTTGATTACTAACAGTAATTATTACACATTCCCGAGGAAGCTTTTATAATTAATCTTTATTGCAAAAAATGAAATGTACTAACCAACTGTATATTTATTATGTGCTATATATTTGTTAAACCTTATAGTTTCATAAATTAAGGGGTAATTTATTACAAAATTCTCTATTGGAAAATGTTCATCAAGGTGGTTTTCAATAACACATTTAAAATCACATTTGTAATATTCACTCCCGAGACCTTTGCAAGAATATTAAAAACCATATTTAACATAAAAAAAAACTACTGAGACCTTCGAGATACAATTAAAAACAAAATGAAATATATAAAATCACTCCTGATACATAAGAAATGCAATCAAAAACCATAATACAAATATAAAATCATTCCTGAGACCTTAGCTATGCAGTTAAAAATCATATAACACTTACAATTTCACTACTGAGACCCTAGCAATACAATTTAAAACCATATTTCACATACAAAATCACTCCTGAGACCCTAGAAATACAATGAAAAACTATATTTCTCATAAAATCACCCCTGAGACCTTTGCGATACAATTAAAAACCATATTTCACCTATAAAAGTACTCCTGAGACCTTTGCGATACAATTAAAAACCATATTACACATATAAAATCACCCCTGAAACCTTTGCGATACAATTAAAAACCATATTTCACATATAAAATCACTCATGAGACCTTTGCGATACAATTAAAAACTATATTACATATATAAAATCACTCCAAAGACCCTAGCAATACAATTAAAAACCATATTTCACATGCAAAATCACTCCTGAGACCTTTGCGATACAGTTAAAACCAATATTTCACATACAAAATCACTCCTGAGACCTTTGCGATACAATTAAAAACCATATTACACATATAAAATCACTCTTGAGACCTTTGCGATACAATTAAAAACCATATAACATATATAAAATCACTCCTAAGATCTTAGCAATACAATTAAAAACAATATGACACATATAAAATCACTCCTCAGACCTTTGTGATACAATTAAAAACCATATTTCACATGCAAAATCACTCCTGAGACTTTTGCAATACAATTAAAAACCATATTTCACATATAAAATCACCCCTGAAACCTTTGCGATACAATTAAAAACCATATTTCACATATAAAATCACTCATGAGACCTTTGCGATACAATTAAAAACCATATTACACATATAAAATCACTCTTGAGACCTTTGCAATACAATTAAAAACTATATTACATATATAAAATCACTCCAAAGACCCTAGCAATACAATTAAAAACCATATTTCACATGCAAAATCACTCCTGAGACCTTTGTGATACAGTTAAAACCAATATTTCACATACAAAATCACTCTTGAGACCTTTGCGATACAATTAAAAACCATATAACACATATAAAATCACTCTTGAGACCTTTGCGATACAATTAAAAACCATATTACATATATAAAATCACTCCTAAGATCCTAGCAATACAATTAAAAACAATATGACACATAAAATCACTCCTCAGACCTTTGTGATACAATTAAAAACCATATTTCACATGCAAAATCACTCCTGAGACTTTTGCAATACAATTAAAAACCATATTTCACATATAAAATCACTCCCGAGACCTTTGCCCTACAATTAAAAACCATATTACACATATAAAATCACTCCTCAAACCTTTGCGATACAATTAAAAACCATATTACATATATAAAATCGATCCTGAGACCCTAGCAATACAATTAAAAACCATATTTTACATGCAAAATCACTCCCGAGACCATTGCAATACAATTAAAACCAATATTTCACATACAAAATCACTCCTGAGACCCTAGCAACACAATTAAAAACCATATTTCACATACAAAATCACTCCTGAGACCCTAGCTATACACATATAAAATCACTCATGAGACCTTTGCAATACAATTAAAAACCATATTTCACATACAAAATCACTCCTGAGACCTTACAAGATGCAATATTAAACCATAGCACACTATAATTAACTTCTTTGACCTAACTAAAGATGCTAAATCAGTCGTGAGACATTATATATTTAATTTAAAACCTAGGAAATGTTTTGTTTGTTTGAATGGTGTTTTAACGCCACTTTCAGCAATTTTTCAGCTATTTCATGGCGTCCAGTTTTTATTGGGGGAGGAAGCCGGAGTTCCCGGAGAGAACCCCCGACCTGCGGTAGGAAAACTGGCAATCCTTGTCAATTAAGATTGGAGTTGAGTACACCCTGCCTGCAGTGAGAATCGAACCCGCAATCTCAGTGTTGACAGACCACGTGATCAATAGTAAACGAACTACATTGACCACTCGGCCACCGAGGCCCCCCTAGGAAATGAAATGTCTGTATATCCAAACAAATATTGTGCCATCAAATTAAGATTTTATGCAAGATTATTCAGTTTTATTAAGTTTGCTGTATAAACAGCTTTTCAGTTTTTGTATCAAATGCAGACAAAGTAGGGATGTTCAGAGACTTTAGGATAAAACATACATTTTTAAATGGTTTTAGGTACTAAAAATAGAAAAATTTCCTATGTGTTTATAAAATTTGGAGAGTGTTCAAATAAATCATATTTATTTGTACAACCTGAAGACTGTAGATTTACATATAACAAAGTAGACGAAGAAAGTATTTCAAATTGTTTATGTTTATATTTAATTTAAAACATGTTCATGGTTTTAATGAATTTATAGTTTTAAAATAAATATACTTTATTTGACATTTTAATGTTCAGGTTATTTTAATTTGATAACAGAATGTAGTATTTTCTATCAGACTCACAAAGTGTAAAATATTTTTTTTGCGAATGCTGACGAATGAATGAACCTTTATTTTTACCTGTACTGCGCATGCGGACGAACGAACGAACTGGTTTTATTTACTTGTTTTGCGCATGCGGACGAACGAACAAACGAACAGACGTACGGATGGACGAACGGAAAACGATATACGAACGAACGGAAAACAAAATACGAACGCAAAAATGGGAACGTTTTACGTTTCAGGGGGTGTACATTTCTCTGTAGCATCATCAAAATACAGTACATCATTAGTCAAAGTATCCAAGGTTCTCTGAAGTAATTCTACAGTTCTTTTTTATCAATCCTGGAGTATCTTCACACTCTGTAAAACAAAATAAATGTATTAACATTTTTTTAGGGCTTTAAACTTCACATTTAAATTATGCACTTATTTATAATAATATATTTTTATTAATTTTTTAAATTTTATAGATGAGAAAACAAGTTTTAATGGTGTCTTTATTTCTGAAAAATAACAAAAGATTTCTTGAAAAATTTTCTTTCTGTAAGATCTTCATCTGTATAGTCTTTTTCCTTAATCTATGAAAAATTAAAAAATGTAAAAAAAATGATTGAAAAAAAAAAAAATATGCAGCAGATTTCATTTCCTTTCTTTTGCTATTAAACACTTGCTAGCATGTGTATTGATGCAAAAATAATGTGTACCTTATTTCAAATGTTATTCTAAAAAAGTCCATTTTTTAAAGTATTAAAATTGTCATTAAGTTTTAATAGCTGCTTCATCTCTGAAATAATTCCAACAATATTCTTACCCAGATATACTGTGTATATTTTATTGGAGTTCCTCTTCATCTGTAATCTTCTTTCTTCATCTATTAAAAGCAAGCAAATTAATTAATTGAAAAATGTCAATTTGCAGCACATTTCAATATTTTTCTTTAAATGTTGCATTAATTATTAGGATGAGTATTATAGGAAAAGTATATTATTGGTAAAATGTTCAATTGCTTCTATATACGAAATAAAGGAGATGGACAACCTTCTTACCCAGATATTCTGGACATATTTCCTTTCTTCTAGTTCCTCTTCATCTGTAGTCTTCTTTCTTCATCTATAAAAGACAACCAAATAAACATGTGAATTTAAACTGTTGATATGCAGAATTTTATATTTCTTTTCTTTTATGCTTAGAATAATTTTATTTTAAAAAAAATGATGACAGCATGTGTATTGATATAAAAGTATCATAATTAGGTTTGGCATGCCATAAAACCTGGTTTAACCCACCATTTCTTTTGTAATGCCTGTACCAAGTCAGTATAATCAGTGTAGTTACTATATTTTGGTTGGTGGTTTTGGAGTTTGCTGGTTTCTGGACATTGATTTGTGGATTCTTTTAGTTTCCTCTGTGTTCAATAATTTATTACTTTCACATTTTTAATGAGGTAATGTCTCTTTCATTTTAAGGAAAAAGAAGTCTCTGAAATAAAAACAGACAAGACAACCTGCTTACCCAGATATTCTGGACATATTTCCATTTGTTGGGTCATTCTATGCATCTGGCATCTTGTTTCTTTTTCTATAAATTATGAAATTAATAATGTTATTCCAAAAAAAAAAACAAAAGTGAAAGAATTTTAACATGCATGGTTATGACAGTCAAAATTTTTTATCAATAATGTTGGGAGTATTACCCATTATCTTAGATTGAGACTGTATTATGGTAAATCTTGTCTATAACTTGTAAATTAAAGGTCAATAATTAATAGTAAGCATATTTGAGTAAATAAAAATATTTACCAGTTTATTCCCATGTTTTTATTGTACTGTCTGTATTTTGTGTCTCCAAGCTCTTGTCCATATTAGTCAGATCTTTTGTTCACTTGACTTCGAGCAAAAACTGAAGAGCTTATTCCATGTTTGATTTTAATTTAAATGAAAATGGTTTCCAAAAATCTTTATCCAAGGTGAAGATGGCCTTAAACTTAACTAACTTAAGACAAAAAATAATTTATGAAAATCATCTTTTGTTTTTGTTTTTTTTTGCAAGGCATTATATCAATTTACCACCGAGGATAAATGAGGCACTTAATTTAATGATATAATGTTTGAGCAAAGAAAAACATGCAAAAATCATGAAATCCATAAATCATTTCAATTCCAATATGGTATTTCGGGTAATGATTCAAATGGAATGCTACCACAGCTGCCATATTAGAATTAAACTTAACTAACTTAAACTTAATTAAAACTAACTAACTTAACTAAAACATAACTATATAAACTTAATTACACATAACTCTCCAAATTCACTCCCCTCACAAACTTCACTTTGAGCTCAACTCACCACTCCACTTTCAACTCTCAACTTAATATATGAAAGCCATGATCTATTGTATATTTTACCATAGGCACAGCATTGTATCAGTCAAGTTAACACTTAGCGATTGAAAGGTGTTATATTTACAGAAACAATGTTAGATCATAGTTAAATATCCATAAATCATGCCTCACATAAATTATGTTGATTCTAATATGGTAATTTGGTACTTGTGACTTATTTGTCTACCATGGCAATCCATATTAGAGTTAAACTTAATAATAACTAATTAACTTCACTTTTTTTATACTCAATGAGTATAAAGGAATTGAAAATTTTTTAATAGATTATAAAGTTTTTTGGTAACAATGGAATAAACAAAAACAGTTGTCTTTGGTCATCTGAAATATAAATGTAAATGAACATTAACCAAACACTAGAGAACCAAGAAATGTAATACAGTAAAACGTACACAGTGCACAAAAATTAGCCTGTTTCAGTCCTCAGAAACAAATATAGTTGGGTATTCTACCTATAACAGCTGTTCAGAAAACATCAATCTATAGCTCTTCATCAGTAATAGTTGGGCAATTATGATTGGAGTCTAGCGCACCCTGCAGTTTTATTAAAACTGTTTTTAGAATTTAAAAATACCAGTTCATTGTATTTTGACTAAGACAAAACAGGTGTAACAACTGACACTATCCAGCTAGATTATCGACTGCAGCATGTGAAGTTCCAAAATACTATAAAAAAACATTCCGCAAACTGCAGTTTTTATATTGTCGCAGTTATTATGATGAAGTACAAAATCATTTGGTAAATTTTCCCATGACTTCCAGAGATTTATTAAGTTAATATGAATGAAGACCCTACAGCTCTTTGAGTTGGTTTGGATTATTTTATACTAACACATTTTCAGTTGTAGAATTTTTTAAAGAAGTGAATGTTGTCTTAACAGCTGTTTCTTTCAGTAGTTGATGATTCATTCATTAATCTGTGGCAGCATGATGTTGTGTGTTCATTGTCTCTTACTCCATAATGAAAAATAGTTCATACAGGATAACTGGACTCTGGATAGTAGGATTTAAAACATTCTAGATAAATTGTAAGGAGTTATAGGCATCAAATAAAATACCTTGCAAATTCAAGATCAGGACAGTAACTTCAGATGTACATTATCTCTTATGCCTGAAACACAAAAAAATATTACCTATACAGTAAAACATAACCCTCTACCAAAGACATTCAATTTCAATAGTTGGAATTTACAAATTATCAAACCTTGAGACTAAAACTAGTTTTGGCTTGTCCATTAAACACAAAGATATAAGATACGAGTTGGCATGACATTTTCACATACTGAATGTACATTACAATACTTTGCTTCAATATATATTAATATATATAATAAGACTTGGATCTCATTTTAGGTAAGTTTTTTAAGGTAATAGGGTACAATTGTGCATTAGATAGTAAAAATGAGACTGCAGAAAATGTAAATATTTAAATAATGTGATGCAACAATTTAACCGATGTCACTCATAAGCCACATTTTCCAGATTGCTACCAAATAAGTTTATTTAAAACTTTTTTCTTAAATAATTAAGCATTCACATTACGGTACACACAATTTACAAATGGTTTGTGTGACAGTTGTTATTGGTTGAATTTTTAAGCATGTACAATTAAAATAGTCATGGCTTTGTAACAAACAAATCTTTAAAACAAAATGTTGCATTAATTAAAGAACACAGATTTAACATTTGATTTTGACAATCAGTGGTTAGATTTTAGAGCTAATATATCAAATATCATACATTTTCATTTAATATTGTTCTTATTAAATCATTTTAATATATATTTTAGAAATTGAATGTTTTTTTTATTTGAATGTTTTTAATGCTACTTTCAGCAATTTGTCAGCTATATTATGGGAACCAGTTTATGGGAGCCAGAATACCCTGAGAAAACCCTGACCTTCTGAAAACTGTTAATCCTTGTCAATTAGGATTGGAGTCGAGTGCACCATGCCCACAGTGAGACTTGAACCCGCAATTTCTTTGTTGACAAATATTGAAATTGATATGCACATTTAAAATTTTTAAATAAGGTTTTAACAAGTTCAATTAATCTCAATAATTTTACCTAGTGCTTTTCATCTGTAATATTCTTTTCTTTTCTATAAAAAGTAAGCAAAAAAATTAATGTATTGACAAATCAATAGACAGTTTCTTGAATGCTTATAATTGTGCTTCTACTTTGACATTTACTACCATGTGTATTGTTTGAAAAAATAATTTCAAAAAGAATGCATTTTGTTTGGTCTGTTTTTTTGCTATTTTTTTTTCTTTTTCCTTTTTTGGCTTTTTTTCTGAAATAATTCAACCAATGCCTACCCAGATATTCTGGACATCTGATCTTGGAGTTCCTCTTTTCATCTGTATTCTTCTTTCTTTATTAATCAAATAAATAATTGGATTGAAAAGATCTATATAAAGCATATTTCATGTCCTTACATTTATGCTTAGAATGTTGCTTTCAATTGACACAAGCTAATATGTTTAGTGATGTTAAAATAACTCTGCCTTATATCAGGTGTTAATTAAAAAAAGTTGATTTCAAAAATATTTTAAATTGTATGTTTTATTGGCTTCTTTAACTTTGAAATACTTCCAATAGTATCATTACCCAGATATTCTAGCCATATTAAATATGTCTTGGCATTCCTCTTCATCTGTAATCTTTTTTCTTCATCTATGAAAAGTAACCAAAGAAACGGGTACAATAGAAAATATCAATATCTAGAAAACTTTATTCCCTTTAATTTATTCTTAGAATGTTCCTTTAACTTTTTGAAACCAGCTAACAATGTATGGCTGAAAAATAATTTAACCTTATTCCAGATTTTATTCTAAGATTACATTTTTAAAAATATTTAAATTGTCAAGAAGATTTAAAGGCTGTTTAATGGTTGCAACAATTTACACCTATATTCTTACCCAGATATTCTGGATATATTGTTTTGGCTTTCCTCTTCATCTTTTTTCATCATCTATGAAAAGTTAGCAAAGAAATAAGTACAGTGGAACATATCAATATGTAGAAAACTGTATTCCCTTTTATTTATCCTTTGAATGTTCCTTTTACTTTTTGACAGCAGCTAACATGTTTATATTGATGGAATAATACTTCTACCTTATTCAATGTTGTTCTAAAAACGTTCATCACTGCAATAATTTTCAGCAATATTCTTACCCAGATAATCTGGACATATTTTCATGGGGTTCCTCTCTTCATCTGTAATCTTCTTTCTTCATCTATAAAAAAACCCCGAAATAAATGGATTGAAAAAATCTAAAAATTGCAGATTTCATGTCCTTTCATTTATGCTTAGAATGTTGCTTTTTCAATTTTTGACACTAGCTATCATATGTTGTGATGGAAAAATAACTGTACCTTATATCAGGTATTAATCCAATAAGTGCATGTGAAAAATATTTTAAATACATGTATTTTAAATTGTGATAAGCTTTTATGAATTCTTTAACTAAACTCTGAAATAATTCCAATAATATTCTTACCCAGATATTATGGAGATATTAAATATGTCTTGGCATTCCTCTTCATCTGTCATTTTTTCATCTATGAAAAGTAAGGAAAGAAATAAGAACAATAGAAAACATCAATATGTAGAAAACTTAATTCCCTTTCATTTATTCTTACAATGTTCCTGTTACGTTTTGAAACTAGCTACCAATGTATGGATGGAAAAATAATTTAACCTTATTTCAGATTTTATTCTAACAGAGTACATTTTAAAAAGTATTTAAATTGTCAAGAAGATTTAAAGGATGTTTAATAGTTGCAATAATTTCCACTTATATTCTTACCCAGATATTCTGGATATATTGTTTTGGCTTTCCTCTTCATCTGTCATCTTTTTTCTTCATCTATGAAAAGTTAGCAAAGAAATAAGTACAGTGAAATATATCAATATGTAGAAAACTTTATTCCCTTTTATTTATTCTTAGAATGTTGCTTTTACTTTATGACAGCAGCTAACATGTTTATATTGATGGAAAATTAATTTTACCTTATTTCGATGTTGTTCTAAAAACGTACATTTAAACAAATATTGAAATTGTCAAGAAGTTTTAAAGGCTGTTTTATCTTTGCAATTATTTCCACTTATATTTTTACCCAGATATTCTGGATATATTGTCTTGGCTTTCCTCTTCATCTGTCATCTTTTTTCTTCATCTATAAAAAGTAAGCAAAGAAATAAGTACAGTGGAACATATCAATATGTAGAAAACTGTATTCCCTTTTATTTATTCTTAGAAAGTTCCTTTTTTCTTTTTGACAGCAGCTAACATGTTTATATTGATGGAATAATACTTCTATCTTATTCGATGTTGTTCTAAAAACGTACATTAAAAAAAATATTTAAATTGTCAAGAAGTTTTAAAGGCTGTTTTATCTTTGCAATAATTTCCACTTATATTCTTACCCAGATATACTGGATATATTGTCGTGGCTTTCCTCTTCATCTGTCATCTTTTTTTCTTCATCTATGAAACGTTAGCAAAGAAATAATTACAGTGGAACATATCAATATGTAGAAAACTGTATTCCCTTTTATTTATTCTTAGAATGTTCCTTTTACTTTTTGACAGCAGCTAACATGTTTATATTGATGGAATAATACTTCTACCTTATTCGATGTTGTTCTAAAAACGTTCATCACTGCAATAATTTTCAGCAATATTCTTACCCAGATAATCTGGACATATTTTCATGGGGTTCCTCTCTTCATCTGTAATCTTCTTTCTTCATCTATAAAAAACCCCCAAAGAAATGGATTGAAAAAATCTAAAAATTGCAGATTTCATGTCCTTTCATTTATGCTTAGAATGTTGCTTTTTCAATTTTTGACACTAGCTATCATATGTTGTGATGGAAAAATAACTGTACCTTATATCAGGTGTTAATCCAATAAGTGCATGTGAAAAATATTTTAAATACATGTATTTTAAATTGTGATAAGCTTTTATGAATTCTTTAACTAAACTCTGAAATAATTCCAATAATATTCTTACCCAGATATTATGGAGATATTAAATATGTCTTGGCATTCCTCTTCATCTGTCATTTTTTCATCTATGAAAAGTAAGGAAAGAAATAAGAACAATAGAAAACATCAATATGTAGAAAACTTAATTCCCTTTCATTTATTCTTACAATGTTCCTGTTACGTTTTGAAACTAGCTACCAATGTATGGATGGAAAAATAATTTAACCTTATTTCAGATTTTATTCTAACAGAGTACATTTTAAAAAGTATTTAAATTGTCAAGAAGATTTAAAGGATGTTTAATAGTTGCAATAATTTCCACTTATATTCTTACCCAGATATTCTGGATATATTGTTTTGGCTTTCCTCTTCATCTGTCATCTTTTTTCTTCATCTATGAAAAGTTAGCAAAGAAATAAGTACAGTGAAATATATCAATATGTAGAAAACTTTATTCCCTTTTATTTATTCTTAGAATGTTGCTTTTACTTTATGACAGCAGCTAACATGTTTATATTGATGGAAAATTAATTTTACCTTATTTCGATGTTGTTCTAAAAACGTACATTTAAACAAATATTGAAATTGTCAAGAAGTTTTAAAGGCTGTTTTATCTTTGCAATTATTTCCACTTATATTTTTACCCAGATATTCTGGATATATTGTCTTGGCTTTCCTCTTCATCTGTCATCTTTTTTCTTCATCTATAAAAAGTAAGCAAAGAAATAAGTACAGTGGAACATATCAATATATAGAAAACTGTATTCCCTTTTATTTATTCTTTGAAAGTTCCTTTTTTCTTTTTGACAGCAGCTAACATGTTTATATTGATGGAATAATACTTCTATCTTATTCGATGTTGTTCTAAAAACGTACATTAAAAAAAATATTTAAATTGTCAAGAAGTTTTAAAGGCTGTTTTATCTTTGCAATAATTTCCACTTATATTCTTACCCAGATATACTGGATATATTGTCGTGGCTTTCCTCTTCATCTGTCATCTTTTTTTCTTCATCTATGAAACGTTAGCAAAGAAATAAGTACAGTGGAACATATCAATATGTAGAAAACTGTATTCCCTTTTATTTATTCTTAGAATGTTCCTTTTACTTTTTGACAGCAGCTAACATGTTTATATTGATGGAATAATAATTCTACCTTATTTCAGATGTTATTCTAAAAGAATATATTTTTTAAAATATTTAAATTGTCAATAAGTTTTTAAGGCTGTATTATCTTTGCAATAATTTCCACTTATATTCTTACCCAGATATTCTCAATATATTGTTGTGGCTTTCCTCTTCATCTGTCATCTTTTTTCTTCATCTATGAAACGTTAGCAAAGAAATAAGTACAGTGGAACATATCAATATGTAGAAAACTTTATTCCCTTTTATTTATTCTTAGAATGTTGCTTTTACTTTTTGACAGCAGCTAATATGTTTTTATTGATGGAATAATAATTTTACCTTATTTCAGATGTTATTCTAAAAGAATATATTTTTTAAAAATATTTAAATTGTCAATAAGTTTTAATGGCTGTTTTATCACTGCAATAATTTTCAGCAATATTCTTACCCAGATAATCTGGACATATTTTCATGGGGTTCCTCTCTTCATCTGTAATCTTCTTTCTTCATCTATGAAAAAAACCCAAATAAATGGATTGAAAAAATCTATATATTGCAGATTTCATGTCCTTTCATTTATGCTTAGAATGTTGCTTTTTCAATTTTTGACACTAGCTATCATATGTTGTGATGGAAAAATAACTGTACCTTATATCAGGTGTTAATCCAATAAGTGCATGTGAAAAATATTTTAAATACAAGTATTTTAAATTGTGATAAGCTTTTATGGATTCTTTAACTAAACTCTGAAATAATTCCAATAATATTCTTACCCAGATATTATAGAGATATTAAATATGTCTTGGCATTCCTCTTCATCTGTTATATTTTTTCATCTATGAAAAGTAAGCAAAGAAATAAGAACAATAGAAAATATCAATATGTAGAAAACTTTATTCCCTTTCATTTATTCTTACAATGTTCCTGTCACTTTTTGAAACTAGTTACCAATGTATGGATGGAAAAATAATTTAACCTTATTTCAGATTTTATTCTAACAGAGTACATTTTAAAAAGTATTTAAACTGTCAAGAAGTTTTTAAAGGCTGTTTTATCATTGCAATAATTTCCACAAATATTCTTACCCAGATATTCTGGACATATTGTCTTGGCTTTCCTCTTCATCTGTCATCTTTTTTCTTCATCTATGAACAGTAACCAAAGAAATAAGTACAATAGAAAATATCAATATGTAGAAAACTTTATTCCCTTTCATTTATTGTTACAATGTTCCTGTTACTTTTTGAAACTAGCTACCAATGTATGGATGAAAAAATAATTTAACCTTATTTCAGATTTTATTCAAACAGAATACATTGTAAAAAATAATTGAATTGTCAAGAAGATTTAAAGGCTGTTGAATAGTTGCAATAATTTCCTCTTATATTCTTACCCAGATATTCTGGATATATTGCTTTGGCTTTCCTCTTCATCTGTCATCTTTTTTCTTCATCTATAAAAGTTAGCAAAGAAATAAGTACAGTGAAATATATCAATATGTAGAAAACTGTATTCCCTTTTATTTATTCTTAGAATGTTGCTTTTACTTTATGACAGCAGCTAACATGTTTATATTGATGGAAAATTAATTTTACCTTATTTCGATGTTGTTCTAAAAACGTACATTGTAAAAAATATTTAAATTGTCAAGAAGATTTAAAGGCTGTTGAATAGTTGCAATAATTTCCTCTTATATTCTTACCCAGATATTTTGGATATTTTGTCTTGGCTTTCCTCTTCATCTGTCATCTTTTTTCTTCATCTATAAAAAGTAAGCAAAGAAATAAGTACAGTGGAACATATCAATATGTAGAAAACTTTATTCCCTTTTATTTATTCTTAGAATGTTGCTTTTACTTTTGACAGCAGCTAATATGTTTATATTGATGGAATAATAATTCTACCTTATTTCAGATGTTATTCTAAAAGAATATATTTTTAAAAATATTTAAATTGTCAAAAAGTTTTAATGGCTGTTTCATCACTGCAATAATTTTCAGCAATATTCTTACCCAGATAATCTGGACATATTTTCATGGGGTTCCTCTCTTCATCTGTAATCTTCTTTCTTTATCTATAAAAAAAAATCCAAATAAATGGATTGAAAAAATCTATATATTGCAGATTTCATGTCCTTTCATTTATGATTAGAATGTTGCTTTTTCAATTTTTGAACCTTGCTATCATATGTTGTGATGGAAAAATAACTGTACCTTATATCAGGTGTTAATCCAATAAGTGCATGTGAAAAATATTTCAAATACATGTATTTTAAATTGTGATAAGCTTTTATGGATTCTTTAACTACTCTGAAATAATTCCAATAATATTCTTACCCAGATATTATGGAGATATTAAATAGGTCTTGTCATTCCTCTTCATCTGTCATATTTTTTCATCTATGAAAAGTAAGCAAAGAAATAAGAACAATAGAAAATATCAATATGTAGAAAACTTTATTCCCTTTCATTTATTCTTATAATGTTCCTGTTACTTTTTGAAACTAGCTACCAATGTATGGATGGAAACATAATTTAACCTTATTTAAGATTTTATTCGTACAGAGTACATTTTAAAAAGTATTTAAATTGTCAAGAAGTTTTAAAGGCTGTTTTATCATTGCAATATTTCAACTAATATTCTTACCCAGATATTCTGGACATATTGTCTTGGCGTTCCTCTTCATCTGTCATCTTTTTTCTTCATCTATGAACAGTAACCAAAGAAATAAGTACAATAGAAAATATCAATATGTAGAAAACTGTATTCCCTTTTAATTATTCTTAGAATGTTGCTTTTACTTTTTGACAGCAGCTAATATGTTTATATTGATGGAATAATAATTCTACCTTATTTCAGATGTTATTCTAAAAGAATATATTTTTCAAAATATTTAAATTGTCAATAAGCTTTAATGGCTGTTTCATCACTGCAATAATTTTCAGCAATATTCTTACCCAGATAATCTGGACATATTTTCATGGGGTTCCTCTCTTCATCTGTAATCTTCTTTCTTCATCTATAAAAAAAAATCCAAATAAATGGATTGAAAAAATCTATATATTGCGGATTTCATGTCCTTTCATTTATGATTAGAATGTTGCTTTTTCAATTTTTAGACACTAGCTATCATATGTTGTGATGGAAAAATAACTGTACCTTATATCAGGTGTTAATCCAATAAGTGCATGTGAAAAATATGTTAAATACATGTATTTTAAATTGTCATAAGCTTTTATGGATTCTTTAACTAAACTCTGAAATAATTCCAATAATATTCTTACCCAGATATTATGGAGATATTAAATATGTCTTGGCATTCCTCTTCATCTGTCATATTTTTTCATCTATGAAAAGTAAGCAAAGAAATAAGAACAATAGAAAATATCAATATGTAGAAAACTTTATTCCCTTTCATTTATTCTTATAATGTTCCTGTTACTTTTTGAAACTAGCTACCAATGTATGGATGGAAACATAATTTAACCTTAGTTAAGATTTTATTCGTACAGAGTACATTTTAAAAAGTATTTAAATTGTCAAGAAGTTTGAAAGGCTGTTTTATCATTGCAATAATTTCCACTAATATTCTTACCCAGATTATCTGGACATATTGTCTTGGCTTTCCTCTTCATCTGTCATCTTTTTTCTTCATCTATGAACAGTAACCAAAGAAATAAGTACAATAGAAAATATCAATATGTAGAAAACTTTATTCCCTTTCATTTATTCTTACAATGTTCCTGTTACTTTTTGAAACTAGCTAACAATGTATGGATGGAAAAATAATTTAACCTTATTTCAGATTTTATTCTAACAGAATACATTTTAAAAAGTATTTAAATTGTGAAGAAGTTTTAAAGGCTGTTTTATCATTGCAATAATTTCAACTAATATTCTTACCCAGATATTCTGGACATATTGTCTTGGCGTTCCTCTTCATCTGTCATCTTTTTTCTTCATCTATGAACAGTAACCAAAGAAATAAGTACAATAGAAAATATCAATATGTAGAAAACTTTATTCCCTTTTATTTATTCTTAGAATGTTGCTTTTACTTTTTGACAGCAGCTAATATGTTTATATTGATGGAATAATAATTCTACCTTATTTCAGATGTTATTCTAAAAGAAAATATATTTTTAAAAATATTTAAATTGTCAATAAGTTTTAATGGCTGTTTCATCACTGCAATAATATTCAGCAATATTCTTACCCAGATAATCTGGACATATTTTCATGGGGTTCCTCTCTTCATCTGTAATCTTCTTTCTTCATCTATAAAAAAAAATCCAAATAAATGGATTGAAAAAATCTATATATTGCAGATTTCATGTCCTTTCGTTTATGATTAGAATGTTGCTTTTTCAATTTTTAGACACTAGCTATCATATGTTGTGATGGAAAAATAACTGTACCTTATATCAGGTGTTAATCCAATAAGTGCATGTGAAAAATATGTTAAATACATGTATTTTAAATTGTCATAAGCTTTTATGGATTCTTTAACTAAACTCTGAAATAATTCCAATAATATTCTTACCCAGATATTATGGAGATATTAAATATGTCTTGGCATTCCTCTTCATCTATCATATTTTTTCATCTATGAAAAGTAAGCAAAGAAATAAGAACAATAGAAAATATCAATATGTAGAAAACTTTATTCCCTTTCATTTATTCTTACAATGTTCCTGTTACTTTTTGAAACTAGCTACCAATGTATGGATGGAAACATAATTTAACCTTATTTAAGATTTTATTCGTACAGAGTACATTTTAAAAAGTATTTAAATTGTCAAGAAGTTTTAAAGGCTGTTTTATCATTGCAATATTTCAACTAATATTCTTACCCAGATATTCTGGACATATTGTCTTGGCGTTCCTCTTCATCTGTCATCTTTTTTCTTCATCTATGAACAGTAACCAAAGAAATAAGTACAATAGAAAATATCAATATGTAGAAAACTGTATTCCCTTTTCTTTATTCTTAGAATGTTGCTTTTACTTTTTGACAGCAGCTAATATGTTTATATTGATGGAATAATAATTCTACCTTATTTCAGATGTTATTCTAAAAGAATATATTTTTCAAAATATTTAAATTGTCAATAAGCTTTAATGGCTGTTTCATCACTGCAATAATTTTCAGCAATATTCTTACCCAGATAATCTGGACATATTTTCATGGGGTTCCTCTCTTCATCTGTAATCTTCTTTCTTCATCTATAAAAAAAAATCCAAATAAATGGATTGAAAAAATCTATATATTGCAGATTTCATGTCCTTTCATTTATGATTAGAATGTTGCTTTTTCAATTTTTAGACACTAGCTATCATATGTTGTGATGGAAAAATAACTGTACCTTATATCAGGTGTTAATCCAATAAGTGCATGTGAAAAATATGTTAAATACATGTATTTTAAATTGTCATAAGCTTTTATGGATTCTTTAACTAAACTCTGAAATAATTCCAATAATATTCTTACCCAGATATTATGGAGATATTAAATATGTCTTGGCATTCCTCTTCATCTGTCATATTTTTTCATCTATGAAAAGTAAGCAAAGAAATAAGAACAATAGAAAATATCAATATGTAGAAAACTTTATTCCCTTTCATTTATTCTTATAATGTTCCTGTTACTTTTTGAAACTAGCTACCAATGTATGGATGGAAACATAATTTAACCTTATTTAAGATTTTATTCGTACAGAGTACATTTTAAAAAGTATTTAAATTGTCAAGAAGTTTGAAAGGCTGTTTTATCATTGCAATAATTTCCACTAATATTCTTACCCAGATATTCTGGACATATTGTCTTGGCTTTCCTCTTCATCTGTCATCTTTTTTCTTCATCTATGAACAGTAACCAAAGAAATAAGTACAATAGAAAATATCAATATGTAGAAAACTTTATTCCCTTTCATTTATTCTTACAATGTTCCTGTTACTTTTTGAAACTAGCTAACAATGTATGGATGGAAAAATAATTTAACCTTATTTCAGATTTTATTCTAACAGAATACATTTTAAAAAGTATTTAAATTGTCAAGAAGTTTTAAAGGCTGTTTTATCATTGCAATAATTTCAACTAATATTCTTACCCAGATATTCTGGACATATTGTCTTGGCGTTCCTCTTCATCTGTCATCTTTTTTCTTCATCTATGAACAGTAACCA
This sequence comes from Limnoperna fortunei, assembly GCA_944474755.1. Lineage (NCBI taxonomy): Eukaryota > Metazoa > Mollusca > Bivalvia > Mytilida > Modiolidae > Limnoperna > Limnoperna fortunei. The sequence continues at coordinate 42,831,813 of OX104112.1, forward strand.
AAGAAATAAGTACAATAGAAAATATCAATATGTAGAAAACTTTATTCCCTTTTATTTATTCTTAGAATGTTGCTTTTACTTTTTTGACAGCAGCTAATATGTTTATATTGATGGAATAATAATTCTACCTTATTTCAGATGTTATTCTAAAAGAAAATATTTTTTAAAAAATATTTAAATTGTCAATAAGTTTTAATGGCTGTTTCATCACTGCAATAATATTCAGCAATATTCTTACCCAGATAATCTGGACATATTTTCATGGGGTTCCTCTCTTCATCTGTAATCTTCTTTCTTCATCTATAAAAAAAACTCCAAATAAATGGATTGAAAAAATCTATATATTGCAGATTTCATGTCCTTTCATTTATGATTAGAATGTTGCTTTTTCAATTTTTAGACACTAGCTATCATATGTTGTGATGGAAAAATAACTGTACCTTATATCAGGTGTTAATCCAATAAGTGCATGTGAAAAATATTTCAAATACATGAATTATAAATTGTGATAAGCTTTTATGGATTCTTTAACTAAACTCTGAAATAATTCCAATAATATTCTTACCCAGATATTATGGAGATATTAAATATGTCTTGGCATTCCTCTTCATCTGTCATATTTTTTCATTTATGAAAAGTAAGCAAAGAAATAAGAACAATAGAAAATATCAATATGTAGAAAACTTTATTCCCTTTCATTTATTCTTATAATGTTCCTGTTACTTTTTGAAACTAGCTACCAATGTATGGATGGAAACATAATTTAACCTTATTTAAGATTTTATTCGTACAGAGTACATTTTAAAAAGTATTTAAATTGTCAAGAAGTTTGAAAGGCTGTTTTATCATTGCAATAATCTCCTAAAATTCTTACCCAGATATTCTGGACATATTGTCTTGGCTTTCCTCTTCATCTGTCATCTTTTTTCTTCATCTATGAACAGTAACCAAAGAAATAAGTACAATAGAAAATATCAATATGTAGAAAACTTTATTCCCTTTCATTTATTCTTACAATGTTCCTGTTACTTTTTGAAACTAGCTAACAATGTATGGATGGAAAAATAATTTAACCTTATTTCAGATTTTATTCTAACAGAATACATTTTAAAAAGTATTTAAATTGTCAAGAAGTTTTAAAGGCTGTTTTATCATTGCAATAATTTCAACTAATATTCTTACCCAGATATTCTGGACATATTGTCTTGGCGTTCCTCTTCATCTGTCATCTTTTTTCTTCATCTATGAACAGTAACCAAAGAAATAAGTACAATAGAAAATATCAATATGTAGAAAACTTTATTCCCTTTTATTTATTCTTAGAATGTTGCTTTTACTTTTTGACAGCAGCTAATATGTTTATATTGATGGAATAATAATTCTACCTTATTTCAGATGTTATTCTAAAAGAAAATATTTTTTTAAAAATATTTAAATTGTCAATAAGTTTTAATGGCTGTTTCATCACTGCAATAATATTCAGCAATATTCTTACCCAGATAATCTGGACATATTTTCATGGGGTTCCTCTCTTCATCTGTAATCTTCTTTCTTCATCTATAAAAAAAACTCCAAATAAATGGATTGAAAAAATCTATATATTGCAGATTTCATGTCCTTTCATTTATGATTAGAATGTTGCTTTTTCAATTTTTAGACACTAGCTATCATATGTTGTGATGGAAAAATAACTGTACCTTATATCAGGTGTTAATCCAATAAGTGCATGTGAAAAATATTTCAAATACATGAATTATAAATTGTGATAAGCTTTTATGGATTCTTTAACTAAACTCTGAAATAATTCCAATAATATTCTTACCCAGATATTATGGAGATATTAAATATGTCTTGGCATTCCTCTTCATCTGTCATATTTTTTCATCTATGAAAAGTAAGCAAAGAAATAAGAACAATAGAAAATATCAATATGTAGAAAACTTTATTCCCTTTCATTTATTCTTATAATGTTCCTGTTACTTTTTGAAACTAGCTACCAATGTATGGATGGAAACATAATTTAACCTTATTTAAGATTTTATTCGTACAGAGTACATTTTAAAAAGTATTTAAATTGTCAAGAAGTTTGAAAGGCTGTTTTATCATTGCAATAATCTCCACTAAAATTCTTACCCAGATATTCTGGACATATTGTCTTGGCTTTCCTCTTCATCTGTCATCTTTTTTCTTCATCTATGAACAGTAACCAAAGAAATAAGTACAATAGAAAATATCAATATGTAGAAAACTTTATTCCCTTTCATTTATTCTTACAATGTTCCTGTTACTTTTTGAAACTAGCTACCAATGTATGGATGGAAACATAATTTAACCTTATTTAAGATTTTATTCGTACAGAGTAAATTTTAAAAAGTATTTAAATTGTCAAGAAGCTTGAAAGGCTGTTTTATCATTGCAATAATTTCAACTAATATTCTTACCCAGATATTCTGGACATATTGTCTTGGCGTTCCTCTTCATCTGTCATCTTTTTTCTTCATCTATGAACAGTAACCAAAGAAATAAGTACAATAGAAAATATCAATATGTAGAAAACTGTATTCCCTTTTATTTATTCTTAGAATGTTGCTTTTACTTTTTGACAGCAGCTAATATGTTTATATTGATGGAATAATAATTCTACCTTATTTCAGATGTTATTCTAAAAGAATATATTTTTAAAAATATTTAAATTGTCAATAAGTTTTAATGGCTGTTTCATCACTGCAATAATTTTCAGCAATATTCTTACCCAGATAATCTGGACATATTTTCATGGGGTTCCTCTCTTCATCTGTAATCTTCTTTCTTCATCTATAAAAAAAAATCCAAATAAATGGATTGAAAAAATCTATATATTGCAGATTTCATGTCCTTTCATTTATGATTAGAATGTTGCTTTTTCAATTTTTAGACACTAGCTATCATATGTTGTGATGGAAAAATAACTGTACCTTATATCAGGTGTTAATCCAATAAGTGCATGTGAAAAATATTTCAAATACATGTATTTTAAATTGTCATAAGCTTTTATGGATTCTTTAACTAAACTCTGAAATAATTCCAATAATATTCTTACCCTGATATTATGGAGATATTAAATATGTCTTGGCATTCCTCTTCATCTGTCATATTTTTTCATCTATGAAAAGTAAGCAAAGAAATAAGAACAATAGAAAATATCAATATGTAGAAAACTTTATTCCCTTTCATTTATTCTTACAATGTTCCTGTTACTTTTTGAAACTAGCTACCAATGTGTGGTTGGAAACATAATTTAACCTTATTTAAGATTTTATTCGTACAGAGTACATTTTAAAAAGTATTTAAATTGTCAAGAAGTTTGAAAGGCTGTTTTATCATTGCAATAATTTCAACTAATATTCTTACCCAGATATTCTGGACATATTGTCTTGGCGTTCCTCTTCATCTGTCATCTTTTTTCTTCATCTATGAACAGTAACCAAAGAAATAAGTACAATAGAAAATATCAATACGTAGAATGTTGCTTTTACTTTTTGACAGCAGCTAATACGTTTATATTGATGGAATAATAATTCTACCTTATTTCAGATGTTATTCTAAAAGAATATATTTTTAAAAATATTTAAATTGTCAATAAGTTTTAATGGCTGTTTCATCACTGAAATAATTTTCAGCAATATTCTTACCCAGATAATCTGGACATATTTTCATGGGGTTCCTCTCTTCATCTGTAATCTTCTTTCTTCATCTATAAAAAAAACCCAAATAAATGGATTGAAAAAATCTATATATTGCAGATTTCATGTCCTTTCATTTATGCTTAGAATGTTGCTTTTTCAATTTTTGACACTAGCTATCATATGTTGTGATGGAAAAATAACTACCTTATATCAGGTGTTGATCCAATAAGTGCATGTGAAAAATATGTTAAATACATGTATTTTAAATTGTGATAAGCTTTTATGGATTCTTTAACTAAACTCTGAAATATTTCCAATAATATTCTTACCCAGATATTATGGAGATATTAAATATGTCTTGGCATTCCTCTTCATCTGTCATATTTTTTCATCTATGAAAAGTAAGCAAAGAAATAAGAACAATAGAAAATATCAATATGGAGAAAACGTTATTCCCTTTCATTTATTCTTACAATGTTCCTGTTACTTTTTGAAACTAGCTAACAATGTATGGATGGAAAAATAATTTAACCTTATTTCAGATTTTATTCTAAAAGAGTACATTGTAAAAAATATTTAAATTGTCAAGAAGATGTAAAGGCTGTTTAATAGTTGCAATAATTTCCACTTATATTCTTACCCAGATATTCTGGATATATTGTTTTGGCTTTCCTCTTCATCTGTCATCTTTTTTCTTCATCTATGAAAAGTTAGCAAAGAAATAAGTACAGTGGAATATATCAATATGTAGAAAACTTTATTCCCTTTTATTTATTCTTAGAATGTTCCTTTTACTTTTTGACAGCAGCTAGCATGTTCATATTGATGGAAAAATAATTTTACCTCATTTCAGATGTTGTTCTAAAAAGTACAGTAAAAAAATATAGAAATTGTCAAGAAGTTTTAAAGGCTGTTTTATCTTTGCAATAATTTGCACTTATATTCTTACCCAGATATTCTGGATATAATATCTTGGCTTTCCTCTTCCTATGTCATCTTTTCTCTTCATCTATGAAAAGTAAGCAGAGGTAAGTACAGTGGAACATATCAATATGTAGAAAACTGTATTCTCTTTGATTTATTCTTAGAATGTTGCTTTTACTTTATGACAGCAGCTAACATGTTTTATTGATGGAATAATAATTCTAAATTATTTCAGATGTTATTCTAAAAGAGTATATTTTAAAAAATATTTAAATTGTCAAGAAGTTTTAAAGGCTGTTTTATCACTGCAATAATTTTCAGCAATATTCTTACCCAGATAATCTGGACATATTTTCATGGGGTTCCTCTCTTCATCTGTAATCTTCCCTCTTCATCTATAAAAATAACTAATTAAATGGATTGAAAAATCCATATATTGCAGATTTCATGTCCTTTCATTTCTGCTTAGAATGTTGCTTTTTCAATTTTTGACACTAGCTAACATATGTTGTGATGGAAAAATAACTACCTTATATCAGGTGTTAATCCAATAAGTGCATGTGAAAAATATTTAAATACATGTATAAGTTTTTATGGCTTCTTTAACTCTGAAATCATTCCACTTATATTCTTACCAAGATATTCTGGATATATTGTTTTGGATTTCCTCTTCATCTGTCATCTTTTTTCTTCATCTATGAAAAGTTAGCAAAGAAATAAGTACTTTGGAATATATCAATATGTAGAAAACTTTATTCCCTTTTTTGTATTCGTAAGCAACTAACATAGTATTTATATTGATGGACAAATAATTTAACCCGATTTCAGATGTTGATCTTAAAACGTACATTTAAAAAATATTTAAATTGTCAAGAAGTTTTAAAGGCTGTTTTATCTTTGCAATAATTTCCAATTATATTCTTACCCAGATATTCTGGATATATTGTCTTGGTTTTCCTTTTCATCTGTCATCTTTTTTCTTCATCTATGAAAATTTAGCAAAGAAATAAGTATAGTGGAACATATCAATATGTAGAAAACCGTATTCCCCTTTATTTATTCTTAGAATGCTGCTTTTACTTTTTGACAGCAGCTAACATGTTTATATTGATGGAATAATAATTCTACCTCATTTCAGATGTTATTCTAAAAGAGTATATTTTTAAAAAATATTGAAATTGTCAAGAAGTTTTAAAGGCTGTTTTATCTTTGCAATAATTTCCACTTATATTCTTACCCAGATATTCTGGATATATTGTCTTGGCTTTCCTCTTCATCTGTCATCTTTTTTCTTCATCTATGAAAAGTAAGCAAAGAAATAAGTACAGTGGAATATATCAATATGTAGAAAACTTTATTCCCTTGTGTTTATTCTTATAATGTTCCTTTTAATTTGTGAGAGCAGCTAACATGTTTATATTGATGGAATAATAATTCTACATTATTTCAGATGTTATTCAAAAAGAGTATATTTTAAAAAAATATTTAAATTGTCAATAAGTTTTAATGGCTGTTTCAACACTGCAATAATTTTCAGCAATATTCTTACTCAGATAATCTTGACATATTTTCTTGGGGTTCCTCTCTTCATCTGTAATCTTCTTTCTTCATCTATAAAAATAAATATATGAATGGATTGAAAAAATCTTTATATTGCAGATTTCATGTCCTTTCATTTATGCTTAGAATGTTGCTTTTTCAATTTTTGACACTAGCTAACATATGAAGTGATGGAAAAATAACTGTACCTTATATCAGGTGTTAATCCAAAAGTGCATTTCAAAAATATTTAAATACATGTATAAGTTTTTATGGCTTCTTTAACTCTGAAATAATTCCAATAATATTCTTACCCCAATATTTTGGAGATATTATGTGTTGGCATTCCTCTTCATCTGTCATCTTTTTTCTTCATCTATGAAAAGTAATCAAAGAAATAAGTACAATAGAAAATATCAATATGTAGAAAACTTTATTCCCTTTCATTTATTCTTAGAATGTTCCTGTTACTTTTTGAAACTAGCTACCAATGTATGGATGGAAAAATAATTTAACCTTATTTCAGATTTTATTCTAACAGAGTACATTTTAAAAAGTATTTAAACTGTCAAGAAATGTTAAAGGATTTTTTATCATTGCAATAATTTCCACTAATATTCTTACCCAGTTATACTGGATGTATTTTCTTGGCTATCCTCTTAATCTGTCATCTTTTTTCTTTATCTATGAAAAGTAATCAAAGAAATAAGTACAGTGGAACATATCAATATGTAGAAAACTTTATTCCCTTTTATGTAGTCTGAGAATTTTGCTTATACTTTTTTGACAGCAGCTAACATGTGTATATTGATGGAATAATTAATTTTACCCTATTTCAGATGTTATTCTAAAAAAAGTACATTAAACAAAATATGAAAATTGTCAAGAAGTTTTAATGTCTGTTTTATCACTGCAATAATTTTCAAAAATATTCTTACCCAGATATTCTGGACATATTTTTGGGGGGGTCCTCTCTTCATCTGTATCTTCATTCTTCATCTATAAAAATAACCAAATAAAAAATGGATTGAACAATCTATATATTGCAGATTTCATGTCCTTTCATTTACACTTTGAATGTTGCTTTCAATTTTTGACACAAGCTTACATGTGTAGTGATGTTAAGATAACTGTACCTTATATCAGGTGTTAATCCCAAAAATGCATTTCAAATATGTTTAAAATACATGTATTTTAAATTGTCATAAGTTTTTATCGCTTCTTTAACTCTGAAATAATTCCAATAATATTCCTACCCAGATATTCTAGACATATTAAATCTAGACATATTCTGGACATACTGGCATTCCTCTTCATCTTTCATCTTTTTTCTTCATCTATGAAAAGCAACCAAAAAATAAGTACATTGGTAAATATTAATATGTAGAAAAATTTATTTCCCTTTTATTTATTCCATGTTGAAACTAGCTAACGTGTATGGATGGAAAAATTATTGAACCTTATTTAAGATGTTATTCAAAGAGTACATTTTAAAAAGTATTTAAATTATAAAGAAGTTTTAAAGGCTGTTTAATCTTTGCACTAATTTCCACTAATATTCTTACCCAGATATTCTGCACATATTTTCTCGGCTTTCCTCTTCACCTGTCATCTTTTTTCTTCATCTGTGGAAAGTAATCAAAGAAATAAATAGAGTTGAAAATATAATATTAGAAAACTTTATTCCTTTTTATTTATTCTTAGAATGTTGCTTTTACTTTTTAACACCATGTGTATTGGTTAGAACAGTTTAAGCAGCAGACCAGAAAAACAGATACATACAATAATATGCAATATATCTTACTTGTATTGGAAACCATATCATAAAACATGTACATTTATGCTCCAAGATGAAGACTTACTAAGTAGGCCTGTCTCTGCAGGTGAGACCATAGACTGTCTACACGGCCTTGTAAGCAAACACTTTTCTTCACTATTCTGGTCAATCCACTCCAGCTGGTTCATATCTGCTGCAGTTCAGTCATGTAGGGGATTGTCATATGGTCCTTAATGCTGGCTTCGTAATGGTTATGTCCAATTTGACCTCACTTTGCAGAATCTGACTGGTCACCAATTCTTGTTTCACACTCCCACAGATAAATATTACACATCTTTTTTGCCATCTAATGCAGATATGCCTTAGACAGATGTTGAATAAAGTCCGGGTCTGCTATGCATTGTCTTTAATTGTTGTCCTGAATGTTTCACATCTATACAGAAAAGGCTTTTGTCTGTTTAGTTGAATATTCACAATTTTGTTTTGGTGCTTTGTTGGAAAACATAGACACTGGCTATTCTCATCTCATCAATTTTGGATACAACATCTGTTCCTGTAGGTTGACTCCCAATATAACCGAGTTATCTACATATCTGAGGTTCTAAAAAAGTGACAATTTTTGTCTTCATACATTCTTTTTGGTGGGAACTAATTTGGTGGATTGTTTTGGGAAACAACACACCAAACAATTTTTCTCGATTGTGAAATGAATTAGCAAACATAAAAGAATCATATCTGGATGTGGTATGCAGTTTGTAAGCATTTATTCAAGTTAAATCAAATTAAAAATTATAAACATTAAACAGGCTATTCAATCCTTCTGTTACATTTTTGAAGCAATAATAAACCAATAGTCAATCTTAAGCAGAAAACATGGCCAAACATTTAGTTTAATGCATTTTTTTCACTAAAACAAAAGATCTTTCACAATAAATAATTAATTCAAGCCAGGTGAGGTAAACCAACAACTTGTTAAAGGATAAAATATGGATAATTCCATTCCCAAATTAAAGAAAATGTTTACCTGCATGTTGCAATTTTGTATTCTATGCAATTACTTCATTGTTTGTCTGCACTTCATCAGATCTTTTCTGTTCACAATACTTCCAGCAAAAGCTGTCCTATTAGCTTATTCCATTTTTGTTCAAGATTGCCAAAAAAGTCTGCCAAATTTTTTTTATCCAAGGTGTAGATCTCCTTAAACTAAACTACCTTAAATTAAGTCAAACTTAATAAAGTAAACTTGAGCTAAATTTACCATTAACTCAAATTTACTTACACTACTCTCAACTGCACTCTCAACTCAACTCCTCTTCTAACTCCACTCTCACTCCACTCTCAACTCCATTGTCATCTAAATATACTAAATTTTTGAAAGCCATGATCTATTGTATATTTTACTATTGGCATTGTATTGTATCAGTCAAATTTAATGCTCAGTGATTGCAGGGTGTTAAATTTGCAGAAACAATGTTTGACCATAGTTAAATATCCATAAATCATGCCTTCCATAAATCATTTTGATTCCAATATGGAAATTTGGTAGTTTGATTAATTCTACCACAGCATTCCATATTAGAACTAAACTTAACTAAATAAATTCTACACCTTTTATACTCAATGAGTGCATAAAAAGTTTTTATAGAGTTTGAAAGTTTTCATGTTAATATGGAATAAATAGGAAAAGCCCTCTTTGGTCATCTGAAATATAAATGAAGAATAACTGAACAGTACCAAGTAATGTTGGACAGAAAAAAAATACATTCCAAATGTTTCAAAATCAAATGCATTCCACATCAGTAGTTGAACAAGTGTGGACACATAAAAATGTCTTGCATGCATTCCACATCAGCAGTGATAAAAATTACTCATGAGCAACACCTAATCATCTTTACATCAGCAACCGTTAAACATGTACCTAATATTGGTTTTGTGATGTGCATTGTTTCTGAGGAACTGAATTAATCCAACGAAAGTTGTTTTTAAAAATATATATGTCACAGGGTTAGTCCTAAAGGACTTCTGACTGTTATTATATGTTGGCTGCATTTCCTGGTTGTTTGAATGGCGTTTTAACCAATGTCCCCCACCGAGGCCCTTAAATATGTAGGATGTTGATACAACATGAATAATAAATGTATTCAGCATGAATAATAAATGCTTCTGTTTTTTACCCAATAAATACCTTGCAAATTCTTGATCTGGACTTCAATGTTTGACTTTGATGTTTTTGTGTCTTTTATACCTGCAAAAAAATTGGAGTTATCTCCCATTTGATGTTTGTTAAAATAATGTATATGACAAAGAAAACAAAATATTGTACAGTATTGTACTTCACCAACTAGCTGGACTTAGAATGTTGTTTTCTTAATATTTGTTTTCCTTAAGAAAATGGGTACATATTAGTTCCAAACTAAAGGGACACACACTATTTCAAATTTGCTGTAAGTTATTTTTATATAAGTATTCATAATTTTTGAAAGACATATAATTGTTTCTGAAAATTTTGCATTATTTATTATGTTGTACAAAGAAAAAATTAAAAGCTGATAATCAAAGATATGTCTACCAGGGCAATAAACTCAATTGGTATTCCAGGGCAATAAATTCAGTTGGTATACCAGAGCAATAAATTCAATTACACAAAAACAATGAACAAAAAAAAGAAATAAAAAAAAATAAAAAAAAAACTATTCACTCCACAGGGCAGGCGGCTGTCTCCCCTGCCTATTGACAATTTTTTTACATGTATATATTTAATTGTAAGAAGGAGAAATAGGGTCTTCACACTCATAAAAATTCTCAGGAGCAACACAAAACAGCTCGTGGCAATTATGAGATATGTAACAGGAACACAGCAGCCACCCGCCTTTTAAAAATAAAAAAAATCACTATTTTTTATATAGAAAATCGTCTAAAACACAAAAGAATAAATGTGCACATTAGAAATTCTGGATAAGACAAGACACCCCTTTCAACTTTCTATTTTTCTAAATTCCAAAATTCAGTGGACGCAACTGGGTGGTGCAGAAATCGTTGGAATATGTTGAGTTACTGTCCGGATAAAACTTAGCGGCTAATTATTCAGTCGTGTAATGACCCCCTGGTTTATTCCCCGAACGCCTACTGGATTAAAAAACATCTAATTAATGTATTGGATTAAGGGGCGTTTAAATTAGTGTCACCTGTTTTAGCATAGGTAAAATATCAAATAAGAAAAGTATTAGGAATTTCGTAATATAATTTAGGTATTTACATATTTGAATAATTTTGAATTTTTCACTTGTGAAATATATACACATGTACGTTTTTTTGTTTTTATGTTTTTTTTATATTTGGAATATTGTAGCAGACAAATGTAAGGTTGAAAACAAATTCAAAGTAAAAAATAAAATACTTTAATCATACATTTTATTAAATTAACTTAAATTCAATACATCTATTTCATGATATAACACTATACATCTAACAATGTAATAATAATAATTAAGTAACCAAAAAAAACAGAGCACTAAACTAAATACAGAGTCATTTTGTCACTTATTCGAGATGGAGGAGCTTTGATGCTGAGTCGGTGTAAGTCAATAAGTCCATGATGCCTGTCTGGTAACGTTCCTTTAACGTTATTTGACAAGTGCTTGAACATATTATAACAGTTTATCCTTACAAGTAGAACTGTTGTTAGTATCAGATATGGCTTTTCTATAGGGGTTTCTAAATGTATACCATTTGCAATTAAATCAGGTATTTCTTTTTTCCCCGTGATTTGCCATTAACATCTACACAGAACCATACTTGATTTAGATTGGTATTGCTATTTAAGCCATTGCATTTCGTATTTCTTACGATCTTTCTACAATTTTTTTCTTGGGTTTTAGAGTCAATAAAATCATCCCTTCTACCAGTGTGCTGGGCTCTATTTCTGGCCTTGTTTTGGGGTTTTGATTTTTTCCCATTTTTATACTATTTCTGCTTGCAATGTTCAAAGGGTTGGCATGTGAACACTATTAATTGGTAATGGTACAAGGTCATCATCTCGGTCTCTTAAAACTCCTTTGAAGTTTAATAAATTGGCTTTGGACATTATGAAGACAAGTTTATTTTATTTACAAATAATGTATATTTTGTAACATTTTAGTCAATTTTTTAATTCAATTTTAATTAATTTGAAACCATCCATTTCTTTTTTATATTTTACTTTGATATTTTTCTATTCAATTCAGTTTGTCAATGTCTACTATACTTTATTCTAATTTTCAAGGTAAATACTGGTAAACTTATTATGGCATTCCCCTTGAGAGACCCTTTAATCCCCCTACCTAAGGAGGTGTTGTTTTTATCCAGTAGGCGTTCGAGGAACACACCGACCCCTTCTCCAAAACAGCTCCTTTTCCATTGAAAGAAAGATTTTAATCACGCACAATCATTGATAAGAAATAGCGTTTGCAGTTGACTGTTTTGGAAGCTGCTGGTTATGTTCGATTCCGTGTAATAATTTAAAATTGAGTCGAGTATAATCACGAAGTTCGACAAACCAGAAGATGGATGGATCGATCCTGTTTTTTACTCTCCAAAGAAGGCGACAAAAACGTGACTGAAATATTGCTATTCGAGCGCACCGCTACATTTTTGATTAGTAAATCAAGTACTTAGTCACTAAGTTAGTGAATTTCTAGGACACCATACAATTTTAAACATAATGTGTAACAGAAAAAAAATTTCAAAACGTATTTTTATAATCCTAGACAAAAATATGTCAAGGCCAGATTTGTTAAAATAATTCTAAATTAATTTTGAAGCGCCTGTTGAAACAATAAAAAAAAATAAACTTACATTAAACTGCTCCATTATCACAAAACATGTCTGCCTTTTTCAAAGCTTGCACGGGTAAATAGTGTTCACAATTTAAATTGAACACGTGATACTTTTTGCTAGTGCTGATTGGTAGGTTTTATTCATATTGGTCAAGACAAAGTGAGTTGTAAATCGGACATGTTAATTAGAAATATTCAAGAAACTTTTTTAATTATAAAGAACACAAAATACGATCATCTGTTCGGTTTGGATTAAACGTTTAAAATAAATAAACATGTACTTTGCATAACTTTAACTGATTTCTGTACATCAAATCGGATTTAAATGATTTCGTAGCTTACTTTCAAACTAGGTTATTGACGTAAATAATGCAAAAGGATTGGACAAAGCCTTTTTATAACTAAATTATGTCAATCTCACAAACAAATAAAATGTTTCTGGTTATTTACTAATAAAGGAAAAATACTATATTACGTAGTTGACAAACATTGTTATTCGAGCACACCGAGATATTTTTATGAGTAAATCAAGCGCCTGATAAGTAAATTCAGGGACAATACAATTTTTACTCGATTTGTGTAACAGTCGACACAAAATAGCTTTTCAATGCGTTTTTTATAATCAGAGACTAAACCAAATATAGGCAAGGCAATTTGTTAAAATAATTCTAAATAAACATTTCCTAGCGTCTGTAATAACAAAAAAAAACATCAAACATAAAACTTATAATTTAACTGCGGCATTTTCACAAGCATGACTTTTTAAATTTTTTCAATGCGTTTTTTTATAATCAGAGACTAAACCAAATATGGCAAGACAATTTGTTAAAATAATTCTAAATAAACGTTTCCTAGCGTCTGTAATAACAAAAAAAAACATCAAACATAAAACTTACATTTAACTGCGCCATTTTCACAAGCATGACTTTTTTCAAAACTTCCAAGAGTAAATAGTGTTCACAAACCTAATTTGAGCACGTGATACGTTTTTCCAGGGCTTATGGGAAAGGTTTCCGTTTGTCCTTCACTCATTTATCAAAAATAAATATAAAGCCTTTTTAATTATTAGATAAAGAAAATTAGGCACACGAACGACCCTCGGTTCGTTTTGGATAAAACTTTGAAAACATTTTGTTAAATATTAACATTAACATGATTAAATTATTAAAATTAACAAGTATATAGTTGCATATTCTTTATTTTAAGGATAGGTAAAATAACTTTTTTATAAGATTCTTTTTAGGCTCTTTTTGATCAGACACGAGACACCATTATTCAGTAGCTAACAAATTGATGGGAAATCGCTTTCAAACACACATAAAATCTGTAGTAACATCTGCTAGTATATAAAGTAAGTGATTTATGTTTTATATAGTTTGTATGTGGTCTTAAATGAAATTAATTCTTCTTTTGCTTTGCCAAATTAAATTTAAGTGATCTAACACAAAACTTACCATGGTCTTTTCTTTGAAGCTTATTATTTCCACCTTGCTCTGTATAATTAGTTCCAAAGTATTACATGATTTCCAGGCCATTATAAAAGTTTAGCAATTACTTGTCAGTGGAATACTTGGTATACTAATTACGAGTGGCCGTTCATGTCAGTGGCGCGATATTCTATCGCGCTAATAAAACTGCCATTTGTCGCGTTAAAGACACAAACTAACGCGATATTCTAGTAAACCACAAATAACGCGATTGTACTAATAACGCGTTATTTTAGTAAAATAACGCGTTAAAACGCGTAACCGGTTGATTGGCCATTCATGTCATTTGTACGGAAGCGTATAATGGACTCGTGTTGCCTTAATAAGACAACCTTATAACGTGATTTTTCCTTAAAATATTCAATGTTATCACCTTATAAGGCAATGATTTGCCTTATTTTGTACAAGGTTGTGTGTTGTTAAGCGTTTAACTTGCATTAATTTAAACAAACTTAAATGTTTTACTTAACATTGTCTTAACCTAATACACAGTTAACCTTCGATAGTTAAGAGTGTTTTAAGTTAATACGATAATGTGTGATAATAAGTAGCAACTTCTTATTATTTATGGCAATTTATTCTCTAATATTTAGCTAATCCCCAGAATCTTACCTTGCGTTGTGCAAAATAAAACGTAAAAATAAGTCCATAAAAACTAATGAAGGGTTATGTCTGTTTTTAAGAATCTCGCATTAACATTAGGCAATGTAACGTTTTATTTTGCACAACGCAAGGTAAGATTCTTGGGGTTAGCTAAATATTAGAGAATAAATTGCCATAAATAATAAGAAGTTGCTACTTATTATCACACATTATCGTATTAACTTAAAACACTCTTAACTATCGAAGGTTAACTGTGTATTAGGTTAAGACAATGTTAAGTAAAACAAAGTTAAGTTTGTTTAAATTAATGCAAGTTAAACGCTTAACAACACACAACCTTGTACAAAATAAGGCAAATCATTGCCTTATAAGGTGATAACATTGAATATTTTAAGGAAAAATCACGTTATAAGGTTGTCTTATTAAGGCAACACGAGTCCATTATACGCTTCCGTACATTTGCTTTTTTCTATCGCGTTAATCATATTAAATAAGCGCAGTTTTGCAAAATATCTATCGCGTTTTGACAGATCTATCGCGTTATTTGGTAAAAATAACGAGTTAATTGTTAACAATAACGCGTTATTTAATATTATTAACGCGATAGAAAAAAGCAAATGACATGAGAGGCCAATCAACCGGTTACAGTAAGTAATAACGCGTTATTTTACCAAAATAACGCGTTATTGGTACAAACTAACGCGTTATTGGTACAAACTAACGCGTTATTGGTACAAACTAACGCGATAAATGAAAGAAATAACGCGTTGTTTTCACAAAATAACGCGGTTTTTTTATTAACGCGATAGAATATCGCGCCATTTACATGAACGGCAACTCATAACTAATTTTTGTCAATGACCTGCAGTTATACCTTTGTTAAATATGGAACATAAAAAAAAAATAAATCAGTCTAAAGAAAAGAAATAAAGATAATGTTAATTGTTACATGGGTGGGGTGGGGGTGATTTTTGGAAAATCAGTTTTTTTACTGATTTTTTTTTGGGTGGCGGTGGGGAGGGGTTGATGGTGGCAAAAAGGGAGCAGTGTAAAACTATCGTTGGACTTTTCATTATTAATTTTATGATTTGTATAATCTCTCAATACTGTTAAGATACTCGCAATTATACTTTTATTTGTGTAGTCTTGATTTCACTGTTTCGTTTACCTTTTAAACTTGTAACAAATTTCACTAACTTAGGACTTGGTACACTCGTCCATTATAAATAGTAGAGCTCTGCATTAAATCCCTGAACAAAAAAAACAGTATTTAAATATTTATATTTGTACTGCGGCAGTTTTCATTTCCTTCAACAAATTCGTAACTGTCTGCTTTGCCCGGCTCGAAAAAAATGCAGAACACAACATACAACTTATAGTAACTATTACTATCAATGATTATAACTTGTAACCCCTGACTTCAATATTAATTTACAAAACAATAAACAACTATTCATCCATTTAGTATTTTAATTTTCAAGATTTATTGACATTTTGATGCGACTTGGAATTTTTACGGACTTGCAGATTTTACGCTACTATAAGGCCACGCCGAATTAATTACTTGTTCGTCGGACCGCCCGCACGTAAAATTATTTCAGAAAGAAAAAAAATAAATTTCTTCCGCCCGCATTAACCGGAAACCCTCCAGCGTCCAGAACCGAAAGTTGTCTTTAAAAAAATAATCTTCTCCCCATTTTACGATTTTCATCCAAGCTCCGATAGCTGGAGATTCATTCAGAACTTAGAAGGTTAAAACCGTTTCAGTCCCCTATAAAATCAAAACCGAAAGTAAAATGTAGAAGTGGGTGGTTGTGGCAGCAGTTGCCACCCAGTTTAAAGTACTGCTACCAAATACAGCATTAGAATATCGAACGGACGATAC
Organism: Limnoperna fortunei; assembly: GCA_944474755.1. NCBI lineage: Eukaryota > Metazoa > Mollusca > Bivalvia > Mytilida > Modiolidae > Limnoperna > Limnoperna fortunei. The sequence goes on from OX104112.1 coordinate 42,848,507, forward strand.
CTTGTGTACCAGACAATTCGGACCGTATGTCAGGACTATTCGGACCGTATGTCAATGAAATTGTTTTATATTTAAAGTGATAAAAGTAAAAAGTAATTATAGTATTAAATTAAAAAAAATAATAAAACATGGGATTTTCCCGACCTGCTATACAGAATTAGAAGCGTATAGCAAAAATCGAATCCAAATAAATTAATTAAATAATTGTTACCAAATGAAGCATCAGAAACATCAAAGGATTTCAGCATATATAATTCCAGAGGACAAGTGCTCACATACAAGCCAACAAGCCCAACATAAAAGCCGAATGAATACCAATTTGGACCAGTTTTAAACATGTTTGTTGATTGTAAAGGTTGTTCTTCGCCAATACGGCCTCACCAGGAATCTGTCCTATGTCACTGCTGTGACAAGATTTTTCACAGAACTTATTCCGGCATGACACAAAAAGACTACAGAGGAAAGAAAGCAGCTGTTAACCCAAGAGTACAGTTTATGTGCAGCAGATGTAGCCCGGCAATCCACCAACCAAACGCGGAGAGTACTAGACTGTCCATTGACCCGACCATCAACTACTCCGAACTCACTCACTTAACTTTGTAATCGATGTATATTTTGACTGTTAAATTGTTATGTTTGTTATGATATTTGATTATCATCATTAATAAAATAAAATACGGAAAAAACTTTTATTATTATTTTTTTAATAAAAGCCTGAAGTAGAACAATAATGATAGATACAAACCTTATACATAAAAACAAAAATAAAAACAAACAAAAAAATGCAAAAGTCGGCTGTAGGTACAAACCTTATACATACAACACAAAAATAAAAAAAACAAACAAACAACATGCAAAAGTCGGCTGTAAATAGCATGAATACATTATCATTATCTTTGTAAAATTAATATCTTTATTCATTATAAAGCGGTCCTAATGGTCCTAATATACGGTCCGAATTGTCCTGATATACGGTCCGAATTCTCCTAATATACGGTCCGAATTGTCAGAGTCCGAATTGTCTGGGGGCCGAATTCGATACCTTTATCGACCTATTTACATGCATACAAGGGAAGCCGTCAACGCACGCCAATGTTTCTAACCTTAGTTATGACAACATTATAAGAATCAAAATTAAGGACAATCCCAAGCTTTTGGGTAGGGAAAATGTGTTATTTTTACTGTTTTTTATTGTTAATAAAGACGGGTAGTCTTTTATTATTTCTTTTAATCAATCTTGAAATTATGCCTTGCCAAAAAGATTTGGATACATAACTGAATTGTGGTATGGGCTGTCTGTTGGTCCGTCTGTACCTATGGATAGAAAGATAAGGCAGCATCTTTTCAGAAGAGAAAAACAATTCAAGACAATTCTATTCTGCTATATAATTTATTAATCAATTGGTTAAGTAATGAAACACTGAGAACAAGCACTTGTTTAATATCAAATACATTTTTTTTAATTTCAGTTATTTTCTTCAAAATTAAAAAAAATCGCTCGCTCGCATCAGTTTAACCATGAAAACCTGAAAAAAATCTTTAAAAAAATTAAAAACATGTCGCTCGCCTTAAAAAAATCATTCGCTTGTCAAAATCATAATTCCAACAAAAATATTAATAAAAAAATTTCGCTCGCTCGCTCCTTATTTTAAATGTTAAAGTCCAAAGAACAAGAAATTAATTCTGTGTGGCCTAATCATACTGCCTTTGAACGAGGGTGTTAGGGTAGATTATCACATGAAGAAAAAATTATCACCCGGGACGATTTCGAGGGTGATAATTTTTTTCTTCATGTGATAATCTATCCTAACACCTGAGTTCAAAGGCAGTATGATTTTTATTATACTGAATGCCTGTTATCTAAAGAAGAAAATTGAACTACCATATAGATACTGTACTGAATTATATTTTTAATGGAAAATGTTTGTTTGTCTGCTATTTGTTTTTCCAGCTGGTTTTTCATGTGGCTGATAATTTTTTTATATCACTCAGAAACTTCGCCCTTGGTCGGACGGTCCTTACGGACATGGATTTTTGGGGGTTTAATAATGTGGCTATTTTAGGATTATGTAATAATTTGAGTTTTGAAAAAAAAAATAAAAAAATCATTTAATATAATTCGCTTTTGAGGTAAAGGTGATAGGTATCCTTACCGGTATTTATTTCACCTTGTACGGGCCTAATTTTTTGTTTTGATAATTTTTTTTGGACATATATACTTACATAAGCTTATTTTGTACCATTTTTAAGAATACGCGCATTCATCACTAGGTGCCCGAGACGAGCTCTTGGCATACCTTACTGTAGAATATATTAGTTATGTTAGTTTACTAGAGGGTGTTAGAATAATACGCGTGTTCCTCAGTAGGTGCCCGAGACGAGCTCTTGGCTTACCTTACTGTAGAATATATTAGTTATGTTAGTTTACTAGAGGGTGTTAGAATAATATGCGTGTTCCTCAGTAGGCGCCCGAGACGAGCTCTTGGTTTACCTTACTGGGGAGTAAATTAGTTATGTTAGTTTACTAGAGGGTGTTAGAATAATACGCGTGTTCCTCAGTAGGTGCCCGAGACGAGCTCTTGGCTTACCTTACTGAGGATTGTGTTAGTTACATAGTTTAATAGATAGGGGGTAGTTGAATATTACATTACGCGTTCTCCTAATAAGGTGCCCGAGACGAAGCTCTTGGCTTACCTTACTTAGGAAGTTTTAAATTAGAGAGGGGTATTTGAATCATACGCGTTACGTGTATGTGCCCGAGACGAAGCTCTTGTCCTACGTTACCGAGGAATAGGTTTAGTAGAGTTGGGTACTTTATACACATTTTCCGAAGTAGATGCCCGAGACGAAGCTCTTGGCTAACTTCTCTTTCGGAGTCAATGTTTGTAAGGCGCGACCGTCGCAGAGAACATTTGTTTTAGTTTATATATGATGGATCCAAAGTGTAGTATAAGAGAAATAATTTGATTCGTTAAAACCATCGCGGTGCAAAATTGAGCATTTTTAGATTAGTTTATGGTAATCCATTTCCGTTATGAAATTGACCAAATGTTTATATACAGATTCTCTAATGCTCAAAGGGGGTGCTAGTAGTTGTTGGATATCTAACTGATCTATGTTCATTTTCGCCAGTTCTTCTTTAAGTTTTGCCTAGATGTTTGATGTTTATCACAGTTAAACAACATGTGAGTTATATCTTCCGGAACATTGCAGTGTTGGCAAAGCGGAGATACATTTCGTACATATTGACATAGTTGACCTGCCAAAAGTGTTTTTCCTAATCGTAATCTTGTGATAGATTTGCAAAGGAAGCGACTTCCTTGAAAGAAATAAGGTTTTTGTCCTATTGTTGGGTTTAAATTATAATACCATGAAACGGTGTGTTCGTTCCAGATATTTTGCCAGTTTTTTTTAAATATTTCTTTAATTATGGAATGAAATTCGTTAGAACTCGTCAATTTCATCTTTTGTATGCCTGCTTTGGCTAATCGGTCTGTGGTTTCATTACCGATTAAACCTACGTGCGCGGGAATCCATTCAATTGTTAAATCTATATTTTTCAGGAACGTATATCTGCTGCCAAACAATAAATAGAATCGATGATATCGGGTCTACTCAATTTATCGGTTTCTATTGATTGGATTGAGCTCAGAGAATCTGTTTGTATTACAGCTTTTTCAATTTTTGTATGATTAGTTATGATTATTGACATTGCTTGGTGGATAGCAAGAATTTCGGTTGTGTAAACAGAGAGATTGTCACATCTGCGGAATGATCTGGAACAGTTATATCTAAGGATAAATATACCGTACCCCGTTTTTCCAGACACCGGGTCTTTAGACCCATCCGTATAGATTTTGATATGATTTTGGTATTTTTGATCAATATATTCTAATGTTAGATCGGGTCGGAGCGGATGTTAATTTTTTTTTATCACCCGTTGAGAGGAAAGCACGTGGAATAAACACCCGTTGCTATAATGGGCGGGGCTAAAGTAGTAATAAAAATTTTAACACATGGCACGGGGAGGGGGGTAACTTGGTGTATATAGGGTAATACGGATGTGCGGCCCGAATGGGTCACTTTTTTAGCTCTCCAAAATATATGAATAGGTAGCTTTTTTCATTGAAAAATATAACATTGGGTAGTTGTAAATTATCTAAATATATTCCATGCCTCAATTCTCATCTTAAGCATGTTAAGCCTATGTAAACCACAGTGATTTTACAAACAAAGTGTTCCATTTACATCAATTTATCATTTTGGTAGTAAACGTACTATTTTGTCAATGGGATGTGTAATAATAAATATATGAATAGGTCTGATTTAATCATTCAATGTATGATTTGGTCCTGTTTTATACATCCTCACAAGTCAGGGTTTCTGTGTCCACATGTGTCCATGTGTTCATTAGTTGATATTTTAAAGGATTGACGTCATACGAAAATCTTCTAGCCCGGGAATTTCCTAGCTAAGTTTGTCAGGGGTTCGTGGACACATGTGGACACAGAAACCCTGACTTGTGAGGATGTGTTTTATAGTGTCCGAAAATTTAATTTTTATTTTTTTTTTTTTTTTTTTTTTTTTATTATTTTTTGAAGAGGTTTCAATATATTATTACAGACATACACAAACAATACAAGACATAACATACAAAGACATTATTTGCACATATCATGTTGAATATAAATATAGTGTAGATTAAACTTTCTGCATATTATTAGATTGCACAGGTCTCTTAATTGATTGTATTGCAACATTACATCTTTTTCATTTAATTTTTGTGAATCTCAAGGATATTTTCTTGAGGTAGTTACTTAATCAATACATACACATATACATAGACATATACACACACATGCACATATATACCAATACACATGTATAATTTGGGTCCACAATATTTATAATAAATATGTTACAAAGTATATGATATTTGTTGTCCAATGCCATCAAACAATGCAGAAAAGATTACATAATACATACTAGTACAATACATGTACATGATGTTCTTTTAAAAGGGACCATTTCCTTTCATGTTTATATAGTTTATTTTCAACTAATGCATTAATTTTTTCTAAATTTTCTCTTTGTTTCAGTTTTTGTTTAAAAACACTAAGGTCTGGCTTGGCTTCAGTCCACTTACAGCAATGGATATAATTTCTTGCTAATAGGAACAAAAATGGAACAAGTTCAGGAAGTGTACATGAGTCTGGAAAAATCCCTAAAATTGCTAGTTTAGGAGAAAGATCAACATTTTCTACATCCAATGCTGATGAAATCCAAAAACTTAATATAGACCAAAAATTTTGAGTAACTGGACAGTCCCATAGGTAATGATATATTGAGTCTTCCTCTTTATTACAGAAATTACATAAAGTAGTGTCTTTTTTCCCCATCTTATGTAATAATTTGTTATTTGGAAGAATATGATGAAGTAATTTAAATTGAAAGTTTCTGAGTTTGGTATCATTGGTGGTTCTATATATGTCATTAAACAATATGGAACAATCCAACTCTACCTCTAGTTTTTGTTGCCATTTCTCAATACCTTTGACATTGACATTATTTGGCAATTTCTTATCTATAAAATATGAGTAGATAAATTTTGAAATATTTTGCCTACCTTTTAGATTTGATATCAGAGGTGGTTTTGGTACAATATCTTCTTTGATCAAAGCTTTATTAATACATGTGGTAATGCCATAATATGTTAAAGCATTAATATTGACATTATATTTGTTAAGAAACATTTGATATGTTAGGAGACTATCATTTTCATCAAGAAAATCACCTACTTTTTTAATACCCTTTTCAGACAATTTTTTAATGTAAAGTATATTGTTATCAATGGTAACAATAGAGTTATACCAAACTATATCTGATTTTGAGACTTTGTTTTTTAAACTTTCAAAATTCAGAGATGAATACCAAACAAGTATGTCCTGCCAGAATTTTGATTTGATAATAAGTTTGTGAGCATCATTTTCACTTAAATTGCTCTCCCATAAAATGCTGTCTTGAAAATACTTAATTCTAGCACATATCATATGTTTCCAAAATGCATCATAATTCTTATCATATAGTTTGCATAACCATTGAAATTTAACAGATTTTGCATAAATTTTTATGTCTGTTAAATCCAGACCACCATCTGATTTCTTAATATACAATACATTTTTGCTTATTTTTGCAGGTTTTTCATCCCACAAAAATTTCATAATTTTCTTTTCAATGTCATTGAGATAAGCATCATCTGGGTTAGGTAAAATGCTCAGTACAAATGTCAATTGTGGAATAATCAAACTTTTAATAATTGTTAGTTTACCATAAAGTGTTAAATCTCTCTTTTGCCAATTTTTTATAATTTCTTCTATTTTCTCTTTTCTATGAAAAAATTTTTCTTGAATTAAATCTTTGTAAAGAGCATTTGTGGGAATAATGATGCCAAGTAACCTAAATTTATCTGTAGTTATTTTTATACCTGGTGAAAAGTTATGTGTGTATATTTCTATTTTTGAATGGCCAAGTGGTATCAGCTCAGATTTATTTAAATTAACTTTGAGACCACTTATTTTTGAAAAATTGTTTAGAAGATCAATTGAATTTTTGATAGATTCTTCAGATCCATCTAAAATTATTTGAGTATCATCTGCATATTGAGAAAGTTTAGATTCTACATTTTTATATTTAAAACCTATTATGTTTTTTGAACGTCTAATGGCAATACCCAGGATCTCTGCACACAAAATGAAAAGATAAGGAGATATAGGACAACCTTGTCGAACTCCTCTTTCTACTCGAAAGAATTCAGTTGACCATCCTGTATTTAGGACACAACTTGAAATATTTGTAAATAATATGTTAACCCATTTCTTGAAAGATTGACCAAAATTAAAATAATTTAGACATTTATGTAAAAACTTCCAACTGAGTGTATCAAAAGCTTTTTCAAAATCAACTGATAGTATTATACATGTTAAATCTTCTTCTTCCACTGTTTCTATAATTTCAAGAATATTTCTTATGTTATCACCTATATACCTATCTCTCATAAAGCCAGTCTGGTCTGTATGAATTATGTTTGGGAGAACCTTTTTCAATCTGAGAGCTAAACATTTAGTCATTAACTTATAATCAATATTCAAGAGAGATATAGGCCTCCAGTTTTGAAGCAGCTTTGTATCTTTATCAGCTTTTGGTAGTAAAGTTATGATACTCTGTCTCTGTGAAATGGACATTTCGCCAACGTCATAGCTATATTGGAAAGAGTCAATAACAAGATCAATGACATCATTCCAGAAAATTTTATAAAATTCTGCTGGTAGTCCGTCCGTACCAGGGGATTTGCCATTTTTAAATGTTTTAATTGCCTCAACACACTCATCTTTAGTAATAATACCTTCACAATTTAGTTTCTCATCTTCACATAATTTTGGGATAGTTGCATCATCAGGGAAAAAGAATTTATTTATGTCATCAGTTAAACTGTTAGTTTCTGGATCATTGATAGAATAAAGGGATTTATAAAATCTTCTCTCTTCTAATAATATATCATTAAAGTCTGAAATTAACTCATCATCTTCACCTTTCAATTGTTGAATAGTTCTATTTAGATAATTCCTCTTTTCAAGGTTAAAAAAGTATTTAGTATTTTTCTCTGCATCTTTTAACCATCTTGCTTTTGCCCTGAAATATATGAATATGGTAGGTTTTCAAATGTCCGTCCGCACACATGTACCTAAAAGTATCCTTAGTGACCCCCCGTGACACATGGTAACTATCCACTGTTACTATCCAATAAAAAAACAGCATTTTTGCATGAAGTATAATAAAACGTATTATTTCATATCAGTAAAATTATGTTTGTTTTAATTGGATAAAACAAGGTCAGCTGGTATTAGTTAATTTGCAGTAATTTGACGTGAGGGCATTATCACGCCGTGATAGCGCCCACGGGCGTTATCACGTCGTGGTAATGCCCTCTCCAGTAACAAGCAACATAAAACTGTTTTTTTTTAATTTATAAAAAATATATGTACATGTACAACCCAAACGAGGAAAAAATGTCATAAAGTTTAGAAAACTAACTGTGTATTGCCTAAAAATGTCAAACAATGATAAATAATGAGGCCAAACATTCAAATCATACAGCAAGCAGCTACACATACATAATACAGTTTTAAACACATGGTTTCTTAATTCTTCAATAAAATAAATATAATAGTTGCTTTTATAGCTGGCATTGTCATGATACTTGACAGCACTCGGGAGAGTGGTATTGCCTTTAACATTGATAATGCCCTCGCCTTTGGCTCGGGCATTATCAATGTTTCAGGCAATATCACTCTCCCTTGTGCAGTCAAGATATCATGACAATGCCCTCTATATAAGCAACTATTGTATAAATATACAATATGTCAAAAATTAGGTCGTTCGAAAAATTAGCAATAACCGGGCGCTTACCTGTAATTTTTGCAAGTGTATAGGTTTATCTATGAAACAAATGATAAGAAAATAAGTAATATGTATTCGATTCCATATTTATCGGGCAAAACACAAGGGCTTGTAAAAATCGATTTACTTGCGCTTTCCAATTATTAGTGGATCGATTTTGTTACACTATAACCAAATCGACCCAGTAATCATTGGAAAGCGCAAGTAAATAGATTTTTACAAGCCCCTGTGATAAACTGATCATTGATTGGTAAGATTGGTTTTATATGTGGAACGATACAACATATAGACCTAATAAATTCTAAAAGACCTCAGATATCAAATGGTTTAATTTTGTTACTTTAAAAAATAAAGATTTTTGCATGTCGGAAAATATATTTCATGAATTTAGAACATAGACTGCAGTTTTGATCGAAAATCAAAGATATTGTCTCGTAGTATTGAACCAAAATAATGTAAACTAACACACAACGTGATTGGAAGTAATTGGCCGCAGCACCTTTATTAAACACTTTATACTAAAATACAACATTATACACTGCCTGGAATAAAACCAAGGCCAGTATTACCACATGAATAAAAAAAACACATGCTGTCTGGATTAACCACAAGGCCAGCTTGTTAAACGTTGATACCACCGACACCAACCGCTATAGGCCAATAACACGGGCACTATAGCTCCTAAACCAACCGCTATAGGCCAATAACACGGGCACTATAGCTCATAAACCAACCGCTAAAGGCCAATAACACGGGCACTATAGCTCATAAACCAACCGCTATAGGCCAATAACACGGGCACTATAGCTCATAAACCAACCGCTATAGGCCAATAACACGGGCACTATAGCTCATAAACCAACCGCTAAAGGCCAATAACACGGGCACTATAGCTCATAAACCAACCGCTAAAGGCCAATAACACGGGCACTATAGCTCATAAACCACAACAATACATTTCAGTTTATTTTGAGCACATTAGCAAGTTATACATATATCAAATATATATTATCACATTTTCGGATAACAAGAAATGTAGCTGATTTTCCAATACAAAAAAATAATTATTGATATCAAAAATAGATTTAAGGAATACTTCAAATTTCTGAACAGGTTATACGATATAATATGGTTTGGGTCTGTTTACGGCTAATGAAGCGGTTTATGAACGGTGTAAACAGACCCAAACCATATTATATCGTATAACCTGTTCAGAAATTTTAAATATTCCTTATAATTTAATTTTAACTATAAATTTTAACAATTTTTATGGTAGAAACGTCGATTACGTCATGGGACTATTTGTATTTTAACGGCGTAAGAATAGGTCATAGGTCACGCAAGTTATTTCTTATAATATGGGTTGCTCGATTTGAATTGACCAATCAGATTTCAGCTTAACAACGCAAATTAAATTATTTTCTGGTATCAAAAATATCACTTTTGATCTAAAAAAATACTATTTGATATCAACATTGGGAATAAATAGTAAACTCTGCAGCGTCATAGCTGCTGAAATCGGCGCTTATGACCTAAAAGATTTTGAAAATGTAATTTTCGATTGGCACAGAAAAAATATTCCTGCTAGCTTAAATATTAGATGACGAAATATGTATAACGGGTTGCTGAAATCAATTTGGAAAATAACTATTTTGGCACTACCAGGAACCTATAAATAAACTATACTAGGTTCTACTCAAGAAGATGTTCCACACTTTATTAATGTGGTTGACATTTGTCAAGCTGGACACAGACGGACGTCAATGAAATGAGTTTTGTCGAGCCAGCGAAATACATGTATAAATATTTTTATTGTTTTTACTACTTTTACACGATGTAGAATTTTATCATGTTAAAACACATATACGATATTTTTGTTTTTCGGAAAATATAGCATTTTTGTGAAAGGCTCGTGGACTGTTGAAATGCGATGCTGCGCCAAGCATCTTCACATTCCCGCGCTGAATACAAAATACAAAAGGTACATTTTTCTTCAACACAGTAATGTTGTTTTTATCATGCAATTAAAAAATGCTCTAAAATGTGTTTTAAAAATGTGTTTATAATCAAATTGATGGGTTTTTTTATATTTGCACCCCAAAAGAAACCCCAAGCGTAAAATATTTCAGTTGATGTTACTATTGTTTACAATCTCATATTGTGACCATTACTTAAACAAGCAAAAATGTACATGTACAAAAATACATGTTTGTAAATAAAACGCAGGATTAAAAACAGTATTCCATTTACGAAGTCTCCACTAATGATTATAAGCGCAATAGTAAATTAGTCAACAGAATCGAACAAAACAACTCTTATTTGTCGACATATTGAGGGTAGCTATGTAGAATCCTACATTTTATCAAACTTTACTTAAAAATAAAGAAAACAATACCTTAACGTCGCTAAAAATCGGGATAAATTCGTAATACACTTCTATACATAGATAAGAAGGTTTTAACACCTTCAGCACCCCGGCTTCGCATACGGGCGTACATAGGCACTTCAGATGTAAAATCTACAGATATTCGTGAATAACTAATAATATCGACATATTTGATCTGGTCATTGTTCTGCCTCTGTAGACAGTAATGTATGTAGTCAATTTAGTAGTAAATTGATACTAGTATACTCATTTGGATTTAAATATCAAATCTACAAGGATGAACTTCAATAGGTAAGGGTCAAGTGTACAAGAATGTGTTCATTGTAGTTTTATCCTGCACCTCATCTCCAACAAGCCGTGACTGTGTATGACATAACTTCACGTATGGAAATTGACTATTTATACCTCGTGACGAAATTGACCGGTCAAGGTGGGGACCTTTTAATCTCGGGTAAGTTTTTTCGTATTAAGTAAGATTTTTAGTGAAATAAGCAAGAAAAAATTGACTGCACAAAGGGTACATACTTATAAAACTATATCGTGTCGCGTATTTTAATTTTACCTGATATACATAGATATTTAGGTATTTGACCTTTATTTAAGGGTATTCCAAGTATCCTCTGCAATTTAATTCCTTGCAGGGAGCTCTCAGCAAAGCCTTCAAAAGCGTTAGACGACAGAGATTCTAGGACTAACTATATGGTGGATGGTTTTGAACAAACAAAACGGGCATATTATTCTGAATATTCCGTGTATATTGAGGTGCTATACATGTCACTAAGTCACAAACGTGATTCTGAATACTAGTAACTATTAAGAATTATTTCATATCAGTAAAATTATGTTTGTTTCAATGGGATAAAACAGAGGTCAGCTGGTATTAATCAAGAAATAAGTACCTTCATGTGCTTTTGGAAAGGCACGTGTGATCTTCCACTCGCGACAGATTTTTTTTGTCTTTTAAATTTCTATTGTGTCGTGAAAGGACAACCGGTCCAAAACGTAGGTAACAACCTATTCTTTGAGACTTCATGTCACAGCCTTATGCACTAACAGATACATCTTTGTGTACCGGGAAATGTTGATAAAAGTTTTCTTGTAAATAAAAAGTATATGTTGACAGGTATGGAAATCGCTTAGTGTATACAATTCTATAGTACAAATCCACTTACCAAATTCATTTCGACTTGCGAAGCTGGATACTAATGACAGATTTGTTGGGGCGTATGCATGCACAATTATACCTTAAAATTGTTTACATAAAAGTTTACACAAATATAGTGATCTGTCCAGTAATATTTATTTGTATTTTTCGGTGCTTTTTACTATTTAGAGTCGGCATCTTATGACAATATTTGCAATTTTCTTTGCTCATTTTGTTTTAATTTGTTGATTACCCTGCATTTGTGAGTTCGAACTCACAGCTGAAGTTTTATCGACTTTTTAGAGCAAAGTTTTCCGCTAAAGTCGCTTCTGGGGAGCTTCAAATGCTAACATTTACTTTATGATGAATTTCTCACTGTGGTTTACGATGAAAAATAATAATTAAACCGCTGCTCCGCATCCTCCCAAGTCAGGGGTTCTCTGAGTCCGCGTTCGCTCCATCATCAGGGGTGATGATGGAGCGAACGCGGACTCAGAACCCCTGACTTGGGAGGATGCTGCTCCGTTGCTTAATATTTTCTCCATGTGTAGACAGTTTGTTTAGAGAAATAATGTATACAGACATTAGTTGTACAAATTTATAGAAATACCTGAACTAATGAGAATATTAGTAAAAAAATTATTATTGTTAATTGACAAATATATGCTTTACAACTTGTTAGATCTATTTCAATCTTCTAATATACTACTTAATAGAAGAATGATACAAGTCGGTTGAACGGTGTCGAGTCTATTGTATTCTATTATATTAAATATATGATAAAGTGTTTAAATGTCAATGGTAGGACCGGTTGCCACAGGGTTAAGGTAGTTAGTTATATACTTTTTATCGCGTACATGTGAACACTAAGGTTGTCAAGGTTGCTTAATTGTTCGAGCGTTGCACTTGCAGAAGTTCAATGGTGTTTTGGGTACTCCGGCTTCCTCCACAATAAAAACTGGACGCGAAGAATTGCTGAAAGTGGCGTTAAACCTTATAAATAAACAAAAAGTTAATACATAATGTAAATCATGGTATCATATAGCTAAGAGTTTTTACCCTTCACTTTTAACTGTTTTATAAAGGAATCTACTTTTTCCGACGCAGTCGATATATTTTTGAATTGTGACCTTTGAACTAAAAGACGCTTACCCATGGTAACGTACTATAACTGAAGACAAACTTGCATTCTGATTCAAGGACAAAAATAGTAAAAAATTCTGCGTTCGAACAATCTACTATAGTATACTCTGAAAAGTATCCCTATTTGCATATCTCAATTATTATTCCAGCAGACTGGTGTTTTAAAACAATTGGTAGTCGTAATTAAACTTTAGAAAATGATTTTGTTGCCAAAGAATGCCATTTAGAACTGATAAACATTCATGATAAAACGATACGTCGTGCAATTTTTGCGCATTTCGTCTATGGTAGAATTATATTTGCTTTGTTGACTCTCTTATCTGTAAACAATCCTCACGCAGACGAAGTACTTACGCCATTTTTTTATTTGACCGCAGTCTCTCTCTCTCTCTCTCATGAAATTATTGTAATACAAGTGATCCTTACACAAAGGTAATTATGCCGTTGGTAGTTGTCGGAACGCCAAATGACTTATATAAGACACGAATACACATTACCGATTTCAATTTACATTTAATAAGCATTGAATTGACATTTTGTTCATGTTTATGCAATTCTAATTAAAATATTTTACTTAAAAGTTCCCATTTTAAAAGATTGCCAAACTGTAATGAATATTACTTGATGCATGTAAGAACATATTTGCTTATGAAATTTATTTAAAAAAATAGGTGCTGTTTTGAAATTTTAAAATTTTATCTAACTTGTTTTCGAGTTTACATATACGCTACATCGAAAGAAAAAACTATAACTCCGAGATATACATAGAAAGGTTTGTATTTTTTATTTACCATTTTGGTCTTCAACTTCTGAAATAGCTTTTCATTGGGGATATTTAAATATGTTTATTGTTAGCTCTATGATTTTTAAAGCCATTAATGTCTATTTTCTTTCTTTGCGTCCGTCGTCATTCACGTCAGACGGGACATGGCGCTCTAATTGCAAGGTCTCTTTTTTATAATATTGTTTAATAACATGTTTAAAAAGTCCATGATTAATACACGTACATCAATGTAGCAACCTACTTATTTATATAGCCTTATTTTTATTAGATACAGTTCGCATTAATTATTTACCCCCACCCCCACTTTAATGAAAGAAAACGTTTATGTTTCTTGTTTCTTTCTTTCGTTTGATAAATTGTTTTATTTTTTTTTCTTATTGTTGTTTGTTCACTTTCCGTTCTACCATACATACATCTCTAAGAGTTAAATGCGTCGAGTATCTTTTTTAAAGATAGTACTTGTTTGATATATTTTGCAGTCGAAGCATTGACATCCTCAACAGTCAGAGTTTCTGTGTCCACATATGTGGACACAGAAACGTGGACACAGAAACCCTGACTTGTGAGGATGAAGCACTGAGAATTCGTTTACAAATTTGCTACGACATATTCATAATTTATACAAAAATTTAAAACACTAAAAAATCAGAGTTAATTCAAATAAACCATCCATTACAGATGTAAACACTCCCTAAATATTATCACTTCATGGCTTTTTTTTCACGAGAATTTACATGCACTGAATCGACTCTATTTCTTTTCTTATCAGTGGTCGACCCACCGAGCAGCCCAGCGGGTGGCGGATAGGAAAGAACCTCTCGTTGAGAGGTTGTCAGGTCATAATACAGATAGCCTGGCAGCGGGTCGTAGTGGGTATCGTGTTTGGAGAGTGTCCTGGCATGATAAAGAGCCTATTTGTAAATTTCGAAAAAAGAGTAAGCTCATTGTAGCCGCTACAAAAGGATAAATTCTCCGCCCATAACCAAAACTCCATACTTTTCCAGTGGCAGTCTGAATTTTGTTTCATGTGATCCATCCCAACTCCTTTTCTCGTTGATAAATTGTTTGTTAACTTGTTCTCTTCCTGAATATATCTGAAATACTGCTCGCTGGACGTAAAGCAAACATCCATGTAATAAACTTTTCAATCTTGAGCGGTCATATATTTTTTTTTTAAATGCTCGACGCATTTATTGTAAACGTTTGACGTTTTTGTTATTGAATACATTAATGAAAGAAAAATGGTACTAAAAATGCGCAAAAGGCTATCTTTATAGCACAAACGGATTATGTTGAGATTCATTGATACTTTTTAGACAGTGTTGCATTTAAAAGAACAAACATCTCTCGTCGTTGATAACAATTTACATCTCATGAAACTATATTATAAATTCTAAATTCTAAATTCTTTATTGCAAATTACACCCATATGGGTCAAAGCAATATAATAACATTATAAACAAAAACATTAGCATACAAATACAAACATACTCGAAGTACATCAGTTATTATATTATATATTTATATAGCAATATACAACTTACATGTAAACTTTCTACAAACTTTAATTCGGCGAAACTATACTAAATGACAACGCTGATAAGCATCTTTAAATGTAATAAAAGAGATGGCTCAATATCTTTTCTGTTAGTGTGTTTTGGGCATTTTTACAGGTGGGTTAACTGTTTTTTTTAAATAAAGCAACAGTTAACTGTTTTTAAACCATTAGCTTTTATCTGTTTTCTGAAAAATTGACATTGTTGTTAACTATGATAATGAAAATTAAAACCCTGTTTGTTGTTAATTGTAGTGCCCTTCAATGAGATTCTGACGTTATCTGTTTTTTTTCGATTTTTGAACTGTTTCCTGTTTCTCATGTAAAAAGCTGTCATCTGTTATCATTATTTTAAAGTTACTGTTATCTGTTTTGGGAAAAATAAAAAAATGTTAACCTGTTAATGGACCTCCCTCTCCCCCCCCCCAATAAATCTTTGATAAAATATCGTTAAATGACATAACGCATTGGTAAACATTATTTAAAGAAACAAAATTTATAATGTTATCAAACAGGAAGGAAATTGTCACCCCTCGGCGAATATCTTTCTGCAGGCCACATGTCCTGTGTATCGCGTATGGCAATATCCAATATCACATCCCGTATCTCCTCTCTATCTGCCTGAGGGCCTTTAGACCCGAAGGTATGAGACCTCCATATCTGCCCGAGGGCCTTTAGACCCAAGGGCGTGAGACCTCCATATCTGCCTGAGGGCCTTTAGACTCAAGGGTGTGAGATCTCTGTATCTGCCTGGGGCCTTTAGACCCGAGGGTACGAGACCTCCATATCTGCCCGAGGGCCTTTAGACCCGAGGGTATGAGACCTCCATATCTGCATGAGGGCCTTTAGATCCAAGTGTGTGAGACCTCTATATTTGCCTGGTTTATACAGGATGATAAGCGATGATTGCCTAAATCTTTTTATCACTTAAAATTGAATTTCAAATAAATCCATATCTAGCATTGAAATGTAGATATAAAACCACAAAAGGTCAATTAGAAAACGCATTACGTAAACGTAAATATGACAACACATAACGTAAATAAGAAACCAGCAAACGTTAAGATAAACCACCACATGTAAATATAACACCACATAACATAAATGTAAGACACTTTTGGCTTTCTAAAGTGTGCAGTTGGTAATGTTCGTTATATACTGACGCTCTACAATATAACTTAAAGTAATAATTGTTGTTACATCATCTTTAAAAAATTAAATCTTTCACTATTACCTCCCTTTTTTGCTTTGTCGCTGCGTATACCTTACAACGCAACGACATAGCAAAAAGGGGGAGCAAGTGAAAGATTTAATTTTAGTTACATTGTTATTAAACAGAATTCAATCAATATTCACCGACAAAATTTTGAACCTTTTAGACATACAAGACCAAAGGAGTAAAGTTATTGCATCTTTTGATCACGAAATTGACCTTGTATGAGAGTCGCCTAGATCCCATTTACGGTTATATTAAAGTCCTTGACGTACATGTAACACAACCAGGTAAGACATTTTGACACAAAGTACATGCATAAATTGCTAGATATTATTTGTCTGTGTTTGTAATAAAATTTTACGATAAACATACCATAAATTTGTGTTACTGCCGCTTCTTACAAAATACTAAATAATTGAAAATTTAAAGATCGATTTCTTATAGATTTATAACTAAAGATCAAAAGTATTGTGCCTTTTACATTAAGAAAGAGGAAAGAGGTATCAATTGATAAATGTTTACGAATGAAATTTCCGCTACCATATGAAAATGATAATTCAACAGAAACAAGCGTGTACGATACCATTGATATCAGTGGCCGTTCATGTCACAATTGTAATGTTTCTATCGGCTTGCATTTTTCTATAGCGATACTTGTTAAAAGCATCGCGATGGAAAAAACTTTATGCATAATGTAAAAAGTATCGGCTTACTTTTAAAAAGCATCGGCTTGCCTTTTTCATCTACCTGACCGATTGTTTCACAACTGTGATGTTTTTGTGGACTTGCTTTTTTCTAACGCGATACTTGTTAAAAGCATCGCGATACTTATTAAAAACATCCGTACCATTGTCAATTATGATTGGAGTCTAGTACACCAACCTTTAGTTAGACTAGAACCCGCAACCTCAGTTAACAGACCACGTGGTCAATAGTACCACACTTAATTGACAAGGATTGCCAGTTTTCAACCGAAAATGGTTAGTTTTCTTGGGTACTCCGGCTTCCTTCCCAAAAAAACTCGACGCCATGATATAGCTGAAAAATGGCTGAAATTGGCATTAAACACAATTCAAACAAACAAACAATTACAAGCAAAGCTTAACTTCAAAACTTCTTTTGAAACTTCTGTTGTTTACTGCATGCTATTTTTAATATTTTTACTTGTTTTCAGGTACATAGAAGAAGGAAATGTCGATTCGTAAAAGCTGCTTTTCTTATTATCGCCACAGAAAGCGGAAGTGCAAATTGTTTGGACTTTTGATTGTTCTAATTCCAGCGTTTATTTACAGTGGAATACAGCTTTACTGGCCTGTATTTCACGTCTTCATAAATAAAGACATTAACAGTCCGTGTGTTCTTCCGCAGTTTGATATTTATGATGCATCAATAGCAAACTTTTTCTGGACCCCGGATCCAATAAAATGTGAACCGTGGGATACTTTGATGTTTATCGATTCCGACGGCATGCTACAATTAAACAGTAGTGTTGTTGCTTATAAGAGATATAACGATTTGACATGCGTTTATCAAATGGTACAACCAGATGGGGAGAAAAATGTAAACCTTATAAACGAAACAGTATACAGGGGACCAGTTTATATAGCAACCGATATTATTTATGTTCAGTGTAAAGAAAAAAATTATTTGATATATGACAATCTTCATTTTCATGTCGATTTCAAATCTATATTGAGTAAAAAGACGATTGAAATGGAAAGTCCAAATGACTTAAGTGTTTATATGTTCGGGCTTGATTCCATGTCAATGTTACTTGCCAAGCGCAAAATGCCTTTAACAATGAAATATCTGAAAGATGACTTAGGAGCATACATTTTAAATGGGTATACAAAAGTAGCCGATAACTCGTACCCGAATTTAATTCCTCTGATGACGGGGCGTTCAGTGGTTGAATTGGAAGGCATTGCATCGGATGATCTGCCATTTATCTGGAAAGAATTCGCATCTAGAGGATATGTTGATATGTATAGCGAGGACTGGCCAAGTCTTGCTACTTTTAGTGGCTTTACACGACCCATTGCTTGCCATTATTTTAATAATTTCTTCTTGGCTATCGAAAAAACAAGGACACAGACTATTCGAAATGTTAAAAGACTGTTGTTATTTATGGAACATCATAATTTTAGATTACAGGATATTTCATATCTTTGTTTTGGAAATACGCCGAAACACAAGCTGATAATAAATTATTATAAAAGATTTATAGAAGCATATCGGAATAGGCGAAAATTTGGATTATCATTCTTAATTGAAATAGGGCACGATTTTATTAACTTTTTCGAGCATGCTGATAAAGATACCATGGATTTTTTTAAGTGGATGAAAGAAACGGATAAGTTAGAGAATGCTGTCTTAATTTTATATGCTGATCATGGTCCTCGATACAGCGAAATTCAAAATACTGGTATTGGCCGTGTAACGAGCATGATGCCTACCATGGTAGTATATATTCCGGATCAAATTCGGCAACGATTTCCGCATTTACATAATAATTTTGTGAAAAACCAGGAGAGACTAACAACAGCCTTTGATGTCCACGAAACTATGATGGATATTTTAAAACAAAACTTTCAATCTCGTAAACCAGTCGACGAATCGGCAATGTTACCTCGTGGGATCAGTTTATTCAGAGAAGTTCCGAAAAGTAGGAGTTGCCACGAGGCAAGAATACCGGAACACTATTGTCCCTGTTATTCATCCTCAGACATTTCAACCGAAGATCCTATTGTTCGTAAAGCTTCTTATTTTATGGTTCAAAATATAAATTCTTTATTAAATGGTTATTTAAATATGTGTGCAAAGTTGACATTAAATTCAACAAAAAGAGCATCAATTGTAAGATCAAACTTCGTACGTGATAAAGAAAAAGAAGAATTTTCTTTTCGAACCTATGTCTATACGTCTGGTACAGATACGCGATTCATTGTTGCTATACAGACATCTCCAAATAACGGTGTTTATGAGGCTACAATTCAATATGATGGGGGATCCGGAATGAAAATCCTTGGAGACATTAACAGATTGAATCGGTACAACAATCAGTCTTACTGTATACCAGATCGACAGAACATCCGTCGTTTGTACTGTCTGTGTATATAATTATGTCAGCTAGGTCAATAAAATATAAAATTATTATCTACTGGAATTAAACTTTTTAAGCAGGTTACGATGGCTGATTATTAATTAATTGGAAGTTTGTTACGTCCAGTGAGCAATTTCTGCTATATTCAGGACGAGAACAAGATAACAAACAATAAGTCAACGAAAAAAGGGTGAGATGGGCCATAGAGAACACAAATTTGTCTGCCACTGGAAAAGTGTGGAGTATTGGTAAGTGGCGGAGAATTTACTAATTAGCCTCTTGTAGCGGCTACAATAAACCTACTCTTTATCGAAATCTACAAAATAGTCTTTATCGTACATGGAGCTTGGCACTCTCCAACTCGTTACTTACTACGGTCCGCGGACAGGATTTTCGTATGATGACCTGACGACCCCCAACGAGAGGGTCTCCAATCCGCCAACAAGGGGTGCTCTGGGCTGCTCTGTGGGTCGCGCACTATATATAAGAACCTTCCCAGAAGGAACTTGAATAATTGTAGCGAAACTAGTCACGTGACACTGGACATAATAACTCGTAAATAGACTATGACTCATTAAAGAGACTAGTCATTTTGAAATCGTGTTTTATTATGAGGAAGTAATGTCTTCCCTGTCAAACATTGTTATAACAATAATATCTACGTGTGCATGATCGTGTACCATAAAAATAAAATGTAAAATAATGTCGAAATATGATGAATAGGACTAAAAACATAGATAATTTTCTCGAAAAGTTTACTCAATTACATAGACAAATTGACTTCACGACGGTACATTAATAGGTTCGTACAAGTTTTCAGGAAAGAGCGGGTGTGTTCTTCCACAAGTGATGGAAAAGATAAAAATAGTATCACTCGTGAAATATAACCACCTTCGCAAAAGCGCATGTAAGTACCTATTTCTTTCTTAAACCAACCGTTTATTTTCAAAAATCGGCATCGCCTTTTCTCAAGTTTAGAAAAAACTAGATATCAGTGAGATGGTAACCATATCTGTGGTCCCCGCCGTCCTTAAGGTCAAGGTCAAAAGGTCATCAACCATGGTATGCGACACATCGCCTTGATATTATCTAGCCACATTCCAAATATCAAAAGCCTTCCTCGAAGATAAACTAGAGGCTCCCAGGAGCCTGTAATCGCTCACCTGGAATCCAAATGACTTAAACTATATTAAAATTTTTGAAATTAACAGTTTCAGTCTAGTTGTTATAGCTTTTAAGTTACTGTGCAAAAACTAAACATTTCTTCAAAATTTTTTTAAAATACAATAACTCCTATAAGGTGCCATCGACAATTTCTGAAAATTAAATGGTTTTTAGGCATTGTCCTTTAGGGTACTTTAGAATTTTACAGTTTTACTCTGCTAATAGGTGTGTTATAGACTAATTTATAATTAAAAAACTGTTCATTTGTCCAAATTCATAATGAAAGGGCAGTAACTCCTATAAAGAGTCATCTTGCAATTTTGGACTAAGCAATCTTTGTAGGGCTTCAATTGCTGATAATTTGTACAATTTACAGTTTTAATCTAGCTACTACAGTTACAGGACAAAAATGGAAAATTTCTTAACAAAATTGTCATTTAAGGGCAATAACCCCTATAAGGATTCATCTGACAATTTCAGACCAATTAAATGAATTGTAGGGCTTGTATTGCTGATCAATTTTGCAGTAACAGTTTCATTCTAGCTGTTACAGTTTTTAAGTTACAGGACAAAAACGGAAAATTTCATAAAAAATTGTCATTTATGGGCAATAACTTATTTAAGGAGTTGTCTGACAATTTCAGACCAATCAAGTGAATTGTAGGGTCTTTATTGCTGATCATTTGTGCAATTTACAGTTTCAATCTAGCTGCTATAGTTTTCAAGTTACAGGACAAAAACGGACAATTTCATTAAAAAATTGCCATTTAAGGGCAATAACTCCTATAAGGAGTCATCTGACAATTTCAGACTAATACAGTGAATTGTAGGCTTGTATTGTTGATCATTTTTGCTATTTACAGTTTTACTCTAGCTGTTATAGTTTTAAAGTTACAGGACAAAAACGGAAAATTTCATAAAAAATTACCATTTAAGGGCAATAACTCATAAAAGTAGTCATCTGACAATTTCAGACCAAATAAGTGAATTGTAGGGCTTTTATTGCTGATCATTTTTGCCATTTACAGTTTCACTCTACCTCGCATAGTTTTCAGGTTATATTGTAAATACCAAAAGTTTTGTCAAAAATCGTCAAAAAAGGGCAATAACTCCTACAAGACGGCAATACACAACTTCGCACTAATAGCAACTATTGTAGACCTTAATGTGCTGATCAATTTGAAGTAACGGTTTTCTCTATAGCTGTTATAGTTTTTTAGATAATGATCAAAAACCTGTGTTGACCCCCATGTTCTATTTTTAGTAACAGCGGCCATATTTGTCTGTTGATCAACACCCTGGGTACAAACTTGAAACTAGAAACCCTAAGGATGATTGTGGCCAAGTTTGAAAAAAATTGGCTCAGTGGTTTCAGAGGAGAAGATTTTTGAAAAAGTTTACGACGGACGACAGACGACGGACGCCAAGTGATAGCAAAAGCTCACATGGACCTTCGGTCCAGGTGAGCTAAAAAGTTTGAGCCCTGACATGAATTTGTCATTCAGAAAGCAATAATGTGACCTTAAAGTCAAAGTTCAAGGTCAAAGGTGGTCAACTACGGTATGCGACACATCGCCTTAATATTATCTACCCACATTTCAACCCTACATCAAAAGATAAAAAGTTACAGCCCGGACACGATTAGTTTCGGATGTACGGACGGCCAGACTGATCACTATAGGGCGTCCGCCACAAAGTGGCGCTAAAAATCAACTTAGAAGAATCATGCAATCAATATTTATAAATATGTCTCCAATAAGCTTGCAGTTTCTGAAAAGAAGGCATTCAAACATTTTCACATGAAGTTAAATCATGCGTTTGCGGATATTTTGAATAACCGGATCGGATTATCCAATCAACAAAAAAAAAACAAGTTTGGTTTTAATTGGTTCAACAGTGTCAACTATGCCAATTGCTTTGGAAATATACTCTTAGATCTGTAATTTGTGAATATTCTTATTAAGGTTAGTTTATTTCATCTTTTATACTAATTATATTTAATTTCATAACATTTTGTTAGTTTTGTGATTTGTCGGATTAACCTCGCCAAAAAAAAACAAAACTAGAGGCTCCCAGGAGCCTGTATCGCTCACCTGAACCTGAAACCAAACAACCCTTTTCTATACAGCTTTTCTTTGCTATAAGGAATTGCCCAACACTTCTGCAAAAGTCATAATAATTCCTCTAAGGAGGAGCTTTTGATGCTTAGAGGGAGAAGGGAGGTTCACTTCAAATTTGCTGTACCTGTTATACTTTTTTAACTATCAGTCGAAAACTCTCTTGACTCCCCCCCCCCCCCCCCCCCCATTTTCTATTTTAAGCTAACGTAGCTATATAGGTAGTCAGGTGTCATGATTTGCACAATTTTGGTAGAGGACGTCCTAAAGATGATGTGTGCAATGTTTCAAAGCAGTCCTTTAATGGGTTAAAGAGGAGAAAAATTTTTAAAATCAATTAAAATTGATTAAAAAAATGTTCAAGTAGAATAATTCCTAAACGGTTCATCAGACAATCTTGACCCTAAGTCATTTTTGTAGCCCTCATAGAGCAGAACAATTAAGCAATACTAACTTTTTCTCGAGTTCAAATAATTTTCAAGATTTTAAGGCAAAAATGTCAAAAATAATCAATTTTGACAATTAAAGGGCAATAACTCCTATAAGGAGTCCTCATACAACTTCAACCCAATGGAGTGTTTCGTAGAGCTTTTGATGCCGATGAAGGCATGTCTCTTCGGTTTTCTTGTATCTGTTATACTTTTTGAACTATAAGCCAAAAACTGTATTTTACCCCCCCCCCCCCTCCCCCTCCATTCTATTTTTAGCCATGGCGGCCATGTTGGTTAATCTGCAGCCATGGTTGGTGCAAGCTTGGTTAAGGACATTTGACGGATGATGTGTACAAAGTTTCAAAGCAGTTCTTTCAGTGGTTTCAGAGGAGAAGATTTGAAAAAATCAATTAAAACCGATTAAAATAAACAGTTCAAGGGAAATAACTCTTAAACGTGTAATCGGACAATCTTGACCCTAAGGCAATTTTGTAGCCCTCATAAAGCGGAACAATTAAGCAATGCTAACTTTTTCTCTAGTTCTAATAATTTTCAAGATTTTGAGGCAAAATGGCTAAAATCAACAATTTCGACAATTAAAGGGCAATAACTCCTATAAGGAGTCATCATACAACTTCAACCCAATGGAGTGTTTCGTAGAGCTTTTGATGCAAAAA